>CAWUFW010013197.1:0-490955 GCA_963921515.1 Calotriton arnoldi
AGAAAATAGTGTTCTCTCAAACATGATTCATGATATCCCAGCAGAAGGTTTTTCACATGGTAAAATCACCTTAGAATACACCACAATTCCTAAAATTAGTATGGTACCATCAACAAATAAATTCTAATGTAACTAAAGCCTGTTATCACCCTTTATAGTTCTCCTTTTGGTGACCCTCAAAATCTTCTATTCACTACAATGCATTTCAATGAGGTACTATCATTTATATTGGTCCCAAGATGGCTGCCAGCAATTCCAGGATGAAGTGCTGACAGCCAATCAGATCTCACGATGACATGTGTGGTTAGGCTCCGCCCAGATATATATGTGACTTTACTTTTGATTTTCTCAGGAACTACTGAGCGGATTTACACCATTTAAGCAAAAGGCACGACACTGAACCAAGGGCTACCTCTTTGCCAAATTTGGTGTAATTCCGTTCAGCAGTTCGGGCTGTAGCTGCGACTAAAGGTTCCTATGGAAAAATGAATGGGGAAAACGCGTTTTGGGACCCCCCTTTTTTCTCGGCCCCCGCTTGACGTATCACCCCGAGACTTTCAGGATAGGAGCGGACCAGAGCGCCCCAACAAGTTGGAAACTTTCGCGAAGATTCGTCAACCGGCGCCAACGTTATTTCAAATAGAATGTCGCGGATTTCCTATGGATAATAGGTTTTAACTATAACTATCTACTGGCGACCGCCAGTAGATAATATATATATATATATATACACCAGCAGCATCAGAAAAAGCATGACGGCAAGTCATGTACCCCTTTGCTAAATTTCCAATCACAGGGCTCATCGCAGACTACAGAACCAATGGGAAGCTCATTTTTCTATGATTTATGCAGGTCCAACACAAAATGAGGATCCCGCTGAATATCAGGTCCCTACTGGGATCTCAATATCTCTATCTGAAGTGGAAGATGCCATCCATCAAAGCCTGGGTAACAAAGCTCCCGGACCCGACAGGCTGCCCAACGATCTTATTAAACATAAACCTGAGTTTTGGGCGCCGCTTTTATTAAACGTTTTTAATAATTTAACTAATGCTCCGATCCCAAGCACATGGTCAACTAGCATCATAGTACCAATTTTTAAAAAGGGTGATCGATCCCAACCAAGCTGTTATAGACCGATCTCCCTAATAGATAACACGCTGAAAATTTTAGGAGGATCTTATATAATAAGATCAAGTCATGGGCTGAGGAAGAGCATATTTTACAACCATGCCAGTTAGGTTTTAGAAGCAAAATAGGAACAATTGAACAGTGCCTAAATCTTAACTTAATTATTGGAAAGTATACGATAGCGCAACAATCCCCTATATATTTGGCTTTTATGGACCATACCTCAGCCTTTGATTTTGTTAACCGGTCACGCTTTATGGTCCATTCTTTTAGAATATGGCTTGGATGAGGTTTTAGTTAATTTTTTAGCCTACTTGCATAAGGACTTGAAAGCCCGGGTGAGGATCAATAAGGGCGGAGAGGTTTCAAACGACATTAGAGTCGGTAGAGGGGTCAGGCAGGGTTGTGTCCTGGCCCCTCTCCTCTTCCTTTTATACATCAATGACCTGCATAAATCATTGATAGTACTCTCCAATGATGTCCCTAAAATCAATGGTAATACCATCCCCTCCTTATTGTATGCCGATGATGCGGCCCTAATGGGCCGCACACCCAATGCTTTACGTATTTTAGTGCGGGGTTTTGTAGATTTTATGGCTAGTTTAGATTTACGTACTAATTTTAATAAATCATTTATAATGGCTTGTGGGCCGAAAAAGCATAATTTAAATTCTATTTCTATAGACAATCAAAGTTTACAACGCACTTGCACTTTTCCCTATCTGGGGCTGGTTTTCGCTGCTAACGGTTCATGGGTTGACCATGTGGTGCACAGTAGGAATACGTTTTCTAAGGCCATTTATTCAATCCTTGGTCTCCCGCAACCAAAAAGGACAGGGGTAGTTTTAGCTATCACACATTTTTTTAAATCTCAGTGTATCCCAACAGCAACATATGGTGCAGAGGTCTGGGGCTTCACAAAGAGCAATAGCATTCAGTGCGAAGAAAATAGATTTTGTCAAAAACTCTTGGGAGCACCGATCTCCTCATCACAATATGTTTGTCACAATGAATTGAAATTGTTTTACATCGAAGATTATATAAAGGCTCGACCTGCCATATTTTGGCTAGCAATCTGAAAAATCCGGCTGCGGCCCTTACCAGAGAGATAATAGTAGATTGTCTCAAGTGTGAGAAAGGGAGGGTAATACTGTGGCTTGCCGCAGTGAGGGAGAGTCTGAGTAGCGTGAACCATGAGCAAGTCTTTTTAAATCCTACTGACTTAGATGGCATGAACAAAAAAGTCCTTCGGGAGGCCCTATATGCACATTATAGAAAAGTAAGATATGAAAGGGAGGTCCAGAAAACAACTGTTGTTAGGTACATGACCATTGAGGATGTCTCCCATATGCCATCTAGTTACCTTTTAAAAGCAATAGGCCGCTGGGAGAGAGGACTTCTTTTTCGTGTAAGGGCTGGCACAGTAAAATTTCTACTTTGTTTTCCTCTGGGGTATAATGCCAATTTAGATCGAATGCCATGTCCTTGTGACGGCCGGAGCAGGCAAACGATGCTCCATTTTTGATTTTTTTGTAATTTTTATTCTAAATATGCAAAATGGCTCTTGATATAATTTTTTTTAAAAACCCTACCTGTTCATCTTGAAGCAGCATACATGAAAATCCTGAAACTGGAAGAGGACGAATTAATCTTTCGTGTATGCTCCTTCTTGAAAGCTGCAGTACATGCTCGTAAAACAATGTGCACTTTATGAAGGTTGTTTTTATTGATTTTATATTTATATTGCAATTACGATTAGTGCGAAATATATTGACACTTTTTATAGATCTGGCTTTTTAACCCCTCACTATGATTATGAATAGGCATAAACCAAGAGGGCCCTAATTGGTAGATTGTCTTTTTATGACATCTGAATATGAATTGATTTTATCTTATTGTTTTTATGATTAATAAGACTTGAGTACTATTATGCTGTTATGTGACTTGTGCTTTTATGGATATATTTGTATCCGAATAAAGATTTTTTGAATTGAATTGTAGTTCTTGTATAAATTTGTACATCACATGAGATGGAGGAGCCTCTCACAAACTACCATTATGATGGAAAATGTAGTCCCATAAGCGCTGTGAATGCAGGCTAATCGTGGATTACAGAACCAATGGGAGCTGTAGTTCAAGTATAGTTTGTGTTAGGTGGGGTGTAGAAGCCTCTCACGAACTACCATACTGGTGGGAATTGTAGTGCTGAGAACGCGGGCTGCATGTTAATGCCCCTGCTAGTTAGGCAGTGCCTATGTCTGTTGTAAAAAGGTGACATTTGGGTTATGTAGCCAGTCTGTGGGTATTATCTGAAACAAAAATTAACACAAAGAAAGGATTCTCAAGATATGATCTTAGAATGAAGGTGTGTCAATTAGAGTGCATGCTGGAAGATGTAGTCCCATAAGTCCATATAAAAAAATAGGCTACATGTTAATGCCCCTGCTGATTTGCAAATATGGGAGCCAGTGAATACAGCAACAGTAAAACAAGTTACATTTTTCTAGTTTATGCTGGGTTATGAAGCAAGTTTCTGAATTTATTTATTAAAATATATGTTCAGGATATATTCTTTGTATTGGAGTGGCACTTGGAGTCCATGGGTTGTGTGTCTCTTATGAAAGAGCAGACCACAGGATGTCATCATTGAGACCCTGTTTTTCACTACAAAGTCTGAAAACCCATCTCTGCTCCCTCTTGAACAAGTACTGTGTAACACTGGAGGCAAACTGTGGGATAATGGGTTTGTCAAGTACAGTCCATGACAGATCTTTTGCTTGATGACCTTTCTCGAGAAAGCGTGTGATCAATTTTTTTGATTTGCTTATTACACTTGATGGTGATGCTGCTTTTATGTTTCATTGTCCACGTTTTGACATTGCGTGTTGTCATCCAGATGTACTTCAATCCACAAGGACAAGAGATAATGTATATCACTCGTTCATCATTACAGTTCGTATGTTGTCTCTTTTCCCATGGCTTGGCAGTGCCAATATCAATACACGTTGAGTGAGATGTCTGGGCACATACTCCACATGAATCACATGGATAATGTCCTTTCACGGGTGGTAGGCCCCAAAGAGTGTTTTCTTTGTTCATGTTTCCGGTCTTTGGTCTAGTATGCACTAACATGTCTTTCAAGTTCCCACTTCATCTGAATACAAAGAGGGGTTGCGCTAGGGACTGAGTCCCTTTATTCAGGATATGCCAATTCTTATTGATGGATTTCTGAACCAAGCCTGATGTGCGGCAAAAAGTATTAACACAGATTAGTCGCTCTGTAGGCTCTTTTGGTGGTCGTGTTTCTAAAAGAGCCTCACGGTTATTATTTCTTGATCTTTTGGCTGATTTGTGTATCAGTGATGGTGGTTATTGGTGATCCAGTAGTTGGGAAGATAGGTTGGCTGCATGAGTTTTATATTGCTGGAAATCTGAGCAGTTCCGCCGTAAACGTAGGAACTGCCCAAATAGAAGATTGCCCCTTAGGGTGGTAACTCGTGTATGCAAGCTAGCAATTCCTGGCAGTAGGTTTTTTTTTTATACAGCTCTGTCTGCAAAGCCCCAAAGGATGGATATATCCATACATCTAGAAATAGAAGATGCTCCTGGCTATATTTTTATGTGAATTTCAAGAATGGATTGCACAAATTCAGCCATCGGTGGAAAGCAGTGATGGAGTCCACATCACTGCACCAAATTACTAAAATGTCATCGATATAGCACTTCCATTGTTCAATTTTGGAATAGTAGGATTCTCATGTACCAGAACTTCTCCTGTTTCAAAAGAGTGCATATAGAGGTTCGCTAGACTGAGGGCGAAGGTACTGCGCATTGAAGTCCCATAGGTTTGTAGGTATAAGCCATCCTCAAATTGAAAGAAATTCTCTTTCATAGCTAGTGTTGTACATTGCATGATGAAGGGTACTGGGGGCAGAGTGTCCAGATCCCAGGACCTTAACAAGGTTTCTATGTTCACCAGTTTCTGATCCTTCGGAGTGCATGTATATAGTGATTCTACAGCAAAGGATATGAGAAAGTCGGTTTCAGCGTTAAACTGACATAAGATAGAAGGCGGAGCACGTCTTTGGTGTCCTGTAAATAAAGTAGGCATTTCTCGTACGAGAGGTCTTAGGAAGAAATCCACAAATTGGAAAAGGGGTTCCAACAGGGACCCGATGCCAGAAATGATAGGTCGGCCAAGAAGTGGCCATTAGGATTTTGGGTAAGACACAGAAATATGGAGTGACCGGATCTTTATTAATCGGAAATTCAGGCTCTTTCGCGTCCTCGACCATCGAGGTGATTACAGCTAGAAGCCTCTTAGCGTAGTCCATGTTCGAGGGGCGGTAGGCACTACTTATGCCTAAATGTCTTAGGCATTCAGCCCTATAGGTGTTGGTGTCCAAAATCACTGTGACACCCCCTTTGTCTGCTGGTTTTATTGATCATCCATACTTAGAGTCTTCAAAGCCTGTTATTCTTGTCTGGACATGTTGTGAAAGGGTTGTTACTGAGTAGTGTACTTGACTCAAGATCATTCAAAACTGCCTTTTCAAAAGTTATAACCTCCGGTGGTACCAAATGTAGCAGAGCATTAAAGGTAGACTTTTTGCAGAGGTTGGTATTTGATAGTTGGTCAGTAATCATGGCTTCTTAATAGCCCGCAAAGAAGAATTGCAGTCAAATTTTCTGAAAGAATTGTGATAATTCCTGATGAATCTGAAAGGTTTTGCCTCGATACGTCGGGACAAATCCCAAACCTCTATTGAGTAGATTAGACTCCTCCTACTGAGGAGATGAACAAGACCATCAAGGAGTACAAAGAATCCTTATTGTCATCAAAAATCAAGAAGTTTCAAAAAGATCTGGCACGTTTTCCCTAGAAAAGGTGTATTTATACACCCCTGATGATTAAAAACCACCAGAAATCAATCAACAAGGTTGCGGATATGGTTCAGGTTACTCACCTCTGCCTCTTTATGTTGTATCTTAACCTTAATTTGAAAGGGTTTTATGCCCAATAAGCATGCCTCTGGGATGAATTGCAGGGACATAGTAAATGGGAGAAATATTTGTCCCTGACCACCATCCAGTTTCCCTGTACTGCAATGCAGGTTGACATCAAATGAATGCAGCACCACGGAACCTGGTCCTTGGACCATCCACTGCTACGACACCAGCACCCTCCATGCCCTCAAAACCAGACACCACACTGCCTGCCGCCAGGCGTCGCTGAATGACACCCAGGGCCCTTTTTCCTGCCGAAACTGCAGCTGCACCTTCGCCTGCCCACACACCAGCCCCACCCAGCAAGTCACCGAAAAATACCAGACCCAACTGCCTCAGCTGTATCCTGCCCAACACACGCTCCCTCCTCAAACACGCCGTGGAGATCTGGGACCTACTTGACTCTGTCTACCCCGACATCGCCGTCCTCACGGAAACCTGGATGAACTCCAACTCCGACCCGGACATCGCTACTGCCATCCCAGATTTCTACAAGGGCTGCATCAACAAACTGAGTGGAGGCATCGCCATTGTACACAAAAGCACCTCAGTCTCACCACCCACTCGTACGACCACGCAACCAACATGGGGCATCTCCACTTCCAGGTTCAGACCAACCCAAAACACCACCCTCCGCAACACTCACATCTACAGACTCCTCCAGCCCCGTCCACACTTCAGCGACTCCATCATCGACTTCATTGCACTCCACACTCTTGCCTCCTCAGACTACATCCTCCTCAGCGACCTCAACTTCCACCTGGACAACCCCAACGACAAGAGCACATCATCCCTGCTGGAAAACCTTGCCACCATCGGACTCAGACAACGGGTCACCTCTCCAACCCACTCAGCAGGACACACACTCGACCCCGTCTTCTTCACCAGCGTGAACATCTCCTTCAGCCACACATACGAGCTGCTTTGGACTGACCACCGCTGCGTCCACTTCTACATCACCAAACCCACCGTACACCACCACGCCCAGCACTACCCTCGCAGAAACTGGAGCAAGGTCACAGAAGAACAGCTCACCACCTCCCTCAGCAAAACCCCACCTCCGACTTCCACGGACGCTAATACCACAGCTCGAAACCTTCACCAATGGATCGCCAACTGCTCCAGCACACTGGCCTCCCTCAAGTAAGTGCCAGGCAAGCCACACTCCGCCTGTGTTGTCTGCCCGCTGCTCCTGCAGGTAAGATCGCCCTCCGCTTGTGGCCCCGGTGCCCGCATTTTCTGCTTGTCTCCCCTTTTTCCTTCTGTGCCCCTCGCTGCCCCATTGTCGTTGTGCCCGTGATCTTGTCTCCCCTTTTTCCTTCTGTGCCCCTCGCTGCCCCATTGTCGTTGTGCCCGTGATTTTGTCTCCCCTTTTTCCTTCTGTGCCCCTCGCTGCCCCATTGTCGTTGTGCCCGTGATTTTGTCTGCCTTTCTCCCCTTTTTCCTTCTGTGCCCCTCGCTGCCCCATTGTCATTGTGCCCGTGATTTTGTCTCCCCTTTTTTCATTCTGTGCCCCTCGCTGCCCCATTGTCGTTGTGCCCGTGATTTTGTCTCCCCTTTTTCCTTCTGTGCCCCTCGCTGCCCCATTGTCATTGTGCCCGTGATTTTGTCTCCCCTTTTTCCTTCTGTGCCCCTCGCTGCCCCATTGTCGTTGTGCCCGTGATTTTGTCTCCCCTTTTTCCTTCTGTGCCCCTCGCTGCCCCATTGTCGTTGTGCCCGTGATTTTGTCTCCCCTTTTCCTTCTGTGCCCCTCGCTGCCCCATTGTCGTTGTGCCCGTGATTTTGTCTCCCTTTTTCCTTCTGTGCCCTCGCTGCCCCATTGTCGTTGTGCCCGTGATTTTGTCTCCCCTTTTTCCTTCTGTGCCCCTCGCTGCCCCATTGTCGTTGTGCCCGTGATTTTATCTCCCCTTTTCCTTCTGTGCCCCTCGCTGCCCCATTGTCGTTGTGCCCGTGATTTTGTCTCCCCTTTTTCCTTCTGTGCCCCTCGCAGCCCCATTGTCGTTGTGCCCGTGATTTTGTCTCCCCTTTTTCCTTCTGTGCCCCTCGCTGCCCCATTGTGGTTGTGCCCGTGATTTTATCTCCCCTTTTCCTTCTGTGCCCCTCGCTGCCCCATTGTCGTTGTGCCCGTGATTTTGTCTCCCCTTTTTCCTTCTGTGCCCCTCGCTGCCCCATTGTCGTTGTGCCCGTGATTTTGTCTCCCTTTTTCCTTCTGTGCCCCTCGCTGCCCCATTGTCGTTGTGCCCGTGATTTTGTCTCCCCTTTTTCCTTTCTGTGCCCCCGCTGCCTCTCGCCATTCCCGCCGCTGCATCCCCTGCGGCCCCGCCCCCTGACTGCCCATTCGCTGCCCCTGCCTCCCGCCTCCCAGCTGCTCCTCCCTCCCACCTCCCCATAAATGGCGGCCGCTGCGCGTGAGGAGAGCGACCCTTGACCTTGCCAGGTAGGTCGCTCCCCCACCACACAGCTCCGCCTGTGTTGTCTGCCCGCTGCTCCTGCAGGTAAGATCGCCCTCCGCTTGTGGCCCCGGTGCCCGCATTTTCTGCTTGTCTCCCTTTTTCCTTCTGTGCCCCTCGCTGCCCCATTGTCGTTGTGCCCGTGATCTTGTCTCCCCTTTTTCCTTCTGTGCCCCTCGCTGCCCCATTGTCGTTGTGCCCGTGATTTTGTCTCCCCTTTTTCCTTCTGTGCCCCTCGCTGCCCCATTGTCGTTGTGCCCGTGATTTTGTCTGCCTTTCTCCCTTTTTTCCTTCTGTGCCCCTCGCTGCCCCATTGTCATTGTGCCCGTGATTTTGTCTCCCCTTTTTTCCTTCTGTGCCCCTCGCTGCCCCATTGTCGTTGTGCCCGTGATTTTGTCTCCCTTTTTCCTTCTGTGCCCCTCGCTGCCCCATTGTCATTGTGCCCGTGATTTTGTCTCCCTTTTTCCTTCTGTGCCCCTCGCTGCCCCATTGTCGTTGTGCCCGTGATTTTGTCTCCCCTTTTTCCTTCTGTGCCCCTCGCTGCCCCATTGTCGTTGTGCCCGTGATTTTGTCTCCCCTTTTCCTTCTGTGCCCCTCGCTGCCCCATTGTCGTTGTGCCCGTGATTTTGTCTCCCCTTTTTCCTTCTGTGCCCCTCGCTGCCCCATTGTCGTTGTGCCCGTGATTTTGTCTCCCCTTTTTCCTTCTGTGCCCCTCGCTGCCCCATTGTCGTTGTGCCCGTGATTTTATCTCCCCTTTTCCTTCTGTGCCCCTCGCTGCCCCATTGTCATTGTGCCCGTGATTTTGTCTCCCCTTTTTTCCTTCTGTGCCCCTCGCTGCCCCATTGTCGTTGTGCCCGTGATTTTGTCTCCCCTTTTTCCTTCTGTGCCCTCGCTGCCCCATTGTCATTGTGCCCGTGATTTTGTCTCCCCTTTTTCCTTCTGTGCCCCTCGCTGCCCCATTGTCGTTGTGCCCGTGATTTTGTCTCCCCTTTTTCCTTCTGTGCCCTCGCTGCCCCATTGTCGTTGTGCCCGTGATTTTGTCTCCCCTTTTCCTTCTGTGCCCCTCGCTGCCCCATTGTCGTTGTGCCCGTGATTTTGTCTCCCCTTTTCCTTCTGTGCCCCTCGCTGCCCCATTGTCGTTGTGCCCGTGATTTTGTCTCCCCTTTTTCCTTCTGTGCCCCTCGCTGCCCCATTGTCGTTGTGCCCGTGATTTTATCTCCCCTTTTCCTTCTGTGCCCCTCGCTGCCCCATTGTCGTTGTGCCCGTGATTTTGTCTCCCCTTTTTCCTTCTGTGCCCCTCGCAGCCCCATTGTCGTTGTGCCCGTGATTTTGTCTCCCCTTTTTCCTTCTGTGCCCCTCGCTGCCCCATTGTCGTTGTGCCCGTGATTTTGTCTCCCCTTTTTCCTTCTGTGCCCCTCGCTGCCCCATTGTCGTTGTGCCCGTGACTTTATCTCCCTTTTCCTTCTGTGCCCCTCGCTGCCCCATTGTCGTTGTGCCCGTGATTTTGTCTCCCTTTTTCCTTCTGTGCCCCTCGCTGCCCCATTGTCGTTGTGCCCGTGATTTTGTCTCCCCTTTTTCCTTCTGTGCCCCTCGCTGCCCCATTGTCGTTGTGCCCGTGATTTTGTCTCCCCTTTTTCCTTCTGTGCCCCTCGCTGCCCCATTGTCGTTGTGCCCGTGATTTTGTCTCCCCTTTTTCCTTCTGTGCCCCTCGCTGCCCCATTGTCGTTGTGCCCGTGATTTTGTCTCCCCTTTTTCCTTTCTGTGCCCCCGCTGCCTCTCGCCATTCCCGCCGCTGCATCCCTGCGGCCCCGCCCCTGACTGCCCATTCGCTGCCCCTGCCTCCCGCCTCCCAGCTGCTCCTCCCTCCCACCTCCCCATAAATGGCGGCCGCTGCGCGTGAGGAGAGCGACCCTTGACCTTGCCAGGTAGGTCGCTCCCCCACCACACAGCTCCGCCTGTGTTGTCTGCCCGCTGCTCCTGCAGGTAAGATCGCCCTCCGCTTGTGGCCCCGGTGCCCGCATTTTCTGCTTGTCTCCCCTTTTTCCTTCTGTGCCCCTCGCTGCCCCATTGTCGTTGTGCCCGTGATTTTGTCTCCCCTTTTTCCTTCTGTGCCCCTCGCTGCCCCATTGTCGTTGTGCCCATGATTTTGTCTGCCTTTCTCCCCTTTTTCCTTCTGTGCCCCTCGCTGCCCCATTGTCGTTGTGCCCGTGATTTTGTCTCCCCTTTTTCCTTCTGTGCCCTCGCTGCCCCATTGTCGTTGTGCCCGTGATTTTGTCTCCCCTTTTCCTTCTGTGCCCCTCGCTGCCCCATTGTCGTTGTGCCCGTGATTTTGTCTCCCCTTTTTCCTTCTGTGCCCCTCGCTGCCCCATTGTCGTTGTGCCCGTGATTTTGTCTCCCCTTTTTCCTTCTGTGCCCCTCGCTGCCCCATTGTCGTTGTGCCCGTGATTTTATCTCCCCTTTTCCTTCTGTGCCCCTCGCTGCCCCATTGTCGTTGTGCCCGTGATTTTGTCTCCCCTTTTTCCTTCTGTGCCCCTCGCAGCCCCATTGTCGTTGTGCCCGTGATTTTGTCTCCCCTTTTTCCTTCTGTGCCCCTCGCTGCCCCATTGTCGTTGTGCCCGTGATTTTGTCTCCCCTTTTTCCTTCTGTGCCCCTCGCTGCCCCATTGTCGTTGTGCCCGTGATTTTATCTCCCCTTTTCCTTCTGTGCCCCTCGCTGCCCCATTGTCGTTGTGCCCGTGATTTTGTCTCCCCTTTTTCCTTCTGTGCCCCTCGCTGCCCCATTGTCGTTGTGCCCGTGATTTTGTCTCCCCTTTTTCCTTCTGTGCCCTCGCTGCCCCATTGTCGTTGTGCCCGTGATTTTGTCTCCCCTTTTTCCTTCTGTGCCCCTCGCTGCCCCATTGTCGTTGTGCCCGTGATTTTGTCTCCCCTTTTTCCTTCTGTGCCCCTCGCTGCCCCATTGTCGTTGTGCCCGTGATTTTGTCTCCCCTTTTTCCTTCTGTGCCCCTCGCTGCCCCATTGTCGTTGTGCCCGTGATTTTGTCTCCCTTTTTCCTTCTGTGCCCCTCGCTGCCCCATTGTCGTTGTGCCCGTGATTTTGTCTCCCCTTTTTCCTTTCTGTGCCCCCGCTGCCTCTCGCCATTCCCGCCGCTGCATCCTGCGGCCCCGCCCCTGACTGCCCATTCGCTGCCCCTGCCTCCCGCCTCCCAGCTGCTCCTCCCTCCCACCTCCCCATAAATGGCGGCCGCTGCGCGTGAGGAGAGCGACCCTTGACCTTGCCAGGTAGGTCGCTCCCCACCACACAGCTCCGCCTGTGTTGTCTGCCCGCTGCTCCTGCAGGTAAGATCGCCCTCCGCTTGTGGCCCCGGTGCCCGCATTTTCTGCTTGTCTCCCCTTTTTCCTTCTGTGCCCCTCGCTGCCCCATTGTCGTTGTGCCCGTGATCTTGTCTCCCCTTTTTCCTTCTGTGCCCCTCGCTGCCCCATTGTCGTTGTGCCCGTGATTTTGTCTCCCCTTTTTCCTTCTGTGCCCCTCGCTGCCCCATTGTCGTTGTGCCCGTGATTTTGTCTGCCTTTCTCCCCTTTTTCCTTCTGTGCCCCTCGCTGCCCCATTGTCGTTGTGCCCGTGATTTTGTCTCCCCTTTTTCCTTCTGTGCCCCTCGCTGCCCCATTGTCGTTGTGCCCGTGATTTTGTCTCCCCTTTTCCTTCTGTGCCCCTCGCTGCCCCATTGTCGTTGTGCCCGTGATTTTGTCTCCCCTTTTTCCTTCTGTGCCCCTCGCTGCCCCATTCTCGTTGTGCCCGTGATTTTGTCTCCCCTTTTTCCTTCTGTGCCCCTCGCTGCCCCATTGTCGTTGTGCCCGTGATTTTATCTCCCCTTTTCCTTCTGTGCCCCTCGCTGCCCCATTGTCGTTGTGCCCGTGATTTTGTCTCCCCTTTTTCCTTCTGTGCCCCTCGCAGCCCCATTGTCGTTGTGCCCGTGATTTTGTCTCCCTTTTTCCTTCTGTGCCCCTCGCTGCCCCATTGTCGTTGTGCCCGTGATTTTGTCTCCCCTTTTTCCTTCTGTGCCCCTCGCTGCCCCATTGTCGTTGTGCCCGTGATTTTATCTCCCCTTTTCCTTCTGTGCCCCTCGCTGCCCCATTGTCGTTGTGCCCGTGATTTTGTCTCCCCTTTTTCCTTCTGTGCCCCTCGCTGCCCCATTGTCGTTGTGCCCGTGATTTTGTCTCCCCTTTTTCCTTCTGTGCCCCTCGCTGCCCCATTGTCGTTGTGCCCGTGATTTTGTCTCCCCTTTTTCCTTCTGTGCCCCTCGCTGCCCCATTGTCGTTGTGCCCGTGATTTTGTCTCCCCTTTTTCCTTCTGTGCCCTCGCTGCCCCATTGTCGTTGTGCCCGTGATTTTGTCTCCCCTTTTTCCTTCTGTGCCCCTCGCTGCCCCATTGTCGTTGTGCCCGTGATTTTGTCTCCCTTTTTCCTTTCTGTGCCCCCGCTGCCTCTCGCCATTCCCGCCGCTGCATCCCTGCGGCCCCGCCCCTGACTGCCCATTCGCTGCCCCTGCCTCCCGCCTCCCAGCTGCTCCTCCCTCCCACCTCCCCATAAATGGCGGCCGCTGCGCGTGCCGCGCCGCTAGCGCGCCAAAGGCGCGCCTAAGGCAAGCCCGTCTGCGCCCGTCCGCGACTGGACCGCGCCCAGCGCCAGAACCCCTAGATCCCACCGATGCAACACCACTCGACGGACCTACGACGCCGCCACCCTCACCGCACTCAATGCCGGCCGGAACACTGCCTGCTACCGAGCCTCACCGAGACGCACCCACGGACCCTTCACCTGCCAAACCTGCCGATTCACCTGCCCCCGGACGTGCACCACCTCCGCCAAGTCGAGCACCAGCAGCAACCACCTGAAATGCATCCTGCTGAACACCCGCTCCGTCCACAGGCACGCCGTGGAACTCTGGGACCTGCTCGACGCAACGGCACCGGACATCGCCTTCCTCACCGAAACCTGGATGAACGCCTCCTCAGCGCCCGACATCGCCATAGCCATCCCGGACGGATACAAGATCACCCGGAGGGACCGCGTCAACCAGACGGGAGGAGGCATCGCCATCGTACACAAGAGCACCATCCGCATCTCGACTAACTCCGACGAGACCTTCACCGCCGCCGAACACCTACACTTCCAGATACACACTGACCCCAAGACCACCCTCCGAGGCACCCTCATCTACAGACCCCCGGGACCACGCACACTATTCAGCGAAGACATCGCAGACTTCATCAGCCCGCACGCCATGCCCTCCGCCGACTACATCCTCCTAGGGGACCTCAACTTCCACCTGGAGAACAACAACGACAGAAACACCACCGCCCTGCTGGACAACCTCGCCAACCTCGGACTCAAGCAACTGGTGAACACGCCCACCCACTACGCCGGCCACACGCTTGACCCCGTCTTCTCGTCCAGCAAGCACATCTCCTTCAGCCACGCCACCGGACTCCACTGGACCGACCACAGCTGCGTCCACTTCAGCTTCAGAAAGACTGCGACCCACCACCACCCGCAACAGGCTCCCCGCCGGAGCTGGAGCAAGATCACCGCCGAGCAGCTCACCGCCTCCTCAGCCAGAACACACCCACCAACACAACGGACCCAAACGAAGCAGCCAGCAACCTCGCCAAGTGGCTGACCGCCTGCGCCGACGACCTCGCACCACTAAAAACCCTCCCAGCAGACCCGGAAGCAAGAAAACCCCTTGGTTCACCAACGAACTCAAGGAATCCAAGAAGAACTGCCGCACTCTCGAGAAAACCTGGCGACTCGACCAGACCACAGACAACAGGACCGCCCTCAAGCACGCCACCCGCAAACACCACCAGCTGATCCGTGCCACCAAGAAGTCGGCACTCAAAGAACGACTGGACAACAACGCCCATGACAGCAAGGAACTTTTCAGCATCGTCAAAGAGTTCTCCAACCCCAGCGCCGGAAACAACGACATCACCCCCTCGCAAGACCTCTGCAACTCACTCTCCGCGTTCTTCCACCGCAAGATCACCGACATACATAACAGCTTCGACGCACAAACCACGCACCCTACCGCCGAACCAACGCCCGCCACCACCACCCTCTGCAACTGGACCCCGATCAGCACCGAAGACACCACCCGCACGATGAACTCCATCCACTCCGGATCACCAACCGACCCCTGCCCACACCACGTCTTCAACAAAGCCGACGCCACCATCGCACCCCATCTCCGGGACATCATCAACTCCTCCTTCCACACCGCCACCTTCCCGGAGAACTGGAAGCACGCCGAGCTTACCGCCCTCCTGAAGAAACCAACGGCGGACCCCACCGACCTCAAGAACTACCGTCCCATCTCGCTCCTTCCGTTTCCGGCCAAAGTCATCGAGAAGACCGCCAACAGACAGCTTGCCGCCTTCCTCGAGACAAATGGATCCTCGACCCCTCGCAGTCCGGGTTTCGGGCCAACCACAGCACCGAGACCGCCCTTATCGCAGCCACCGACGACATCAGAACCCTAACCGACAACGGGGAAACAGCTGCCCTCATCCTCTTGGACCTCTCCGCGGCGTTCGACACCGTCTGCCACCGCACCCTAGTGAAGCGCCTCAGCAACATCGGAATCCGAGAGAAAGCACTGGAATGGATCATCTCGTTCCTCGCCGGTAGAACCCAGAGAGTCCGCCTCCCCCGTTCAGATCCGAAGCCACCGAAGTCATCTGCGGCGTTCCACAAGGATCTTCACTCAGCCCAACCCTCTTCAACGTCTACATGAGCCCCCTCGCAGCCATCGCACGCCAACACAACCTCAACATCATCTCCTACGCCGACGACACCCAGCTGATCCTCTCCCTCACCAACGACCCCACCACCGCCAGAGCCAACCTACACGACGGGATGAGAGATGTCGCCGACTGGATGAGGAACAGCCGCCTTAAACTGAACTCAGACAAGACGGAAGTCCTCATCCTGGGCTCATCACCCTCCGCCTGGGACGACTCCTGGTGGCCCCCGGCCCTGGGCACCGCGCCCAAGCCAACGGACCACGCACGCAACCTGGGCTTCATCCTGGACTCCTCCCTATCGATGACCAGACAAGTCAACGCCGTCTCATCTTCATGCTTCAACACCCTGCGCATGCTCCGCAAGATCTTCAGATGGATCCCCACTGAAACCAGGAAGACCGTCACCCAGGCACTCGTCACCAGCCGACTGGACTATGGGAACACCCTCTACGCCGGAACCACAGCCAAACTTCAAAAAGACTCCAGCGCATCCAGAACGCCTCCGCACGACTCATCCTGGACATCCCCCGACACAGCCACATCACCGGACACCTGAAAGACCTGCACTGGCTCCCCGTCAGCAAGAGAATCACGTTCAGACTCCTCACCCACGCACACAAGGCCCTCCACGACCTGGGCCCAAAGTACCTCAACGACCGCGTGACCTTCTACACGCCCACACGCCAGCTACGATCAACCAGCCACGCCCTCGCCACCGTACCACGCATCCGCAGAACCACCGCCGGAGGAAGATCCTTCTCCTACCTGGCAGCCAAGACCTGGAACTCCCTCCCCACTCACCTTCGGCGAACCCAGGACCATCTCTCCTTCAGGAAGCAGCTCAAGACCTGGCTGTTCGAGCAGTAACTTACCCCCTCCCCCAGCGCCTTGAGACCCTCCCGGGTGAGTAGCGCGCTCTATAAATGCCGTGATTGATTGATTGATTGAAAAAAGCCAGCTGGTTCTCTCTCGCCCTTCATGAGTTCAGACGCACCTGTACACGGCTCGAGAAGAGATGGAGGAGCAGCAAGACCCCGGAAGACCACTCAGCCTTCAAAACCGCCGTCACTGCACATCACCACCTCATTAGAACAACAAAGAAAGTGGCCCTAACAGAATGGATCAAAACCAACGGCCTTAGGGGTTCCTTATCTGCTGCTACGCTCGTTCGCTCATTTGCTGCTTTTGCTTATTTGCACACAGTTTTAATCTCCATTTCCTCATACCCGCATTTTAAAAATTGAATTGGATGTTTTTACACATTTTAAATCTGTTTCTTACCGCTTCTTTGTATGGTGCTTGCTGGGGATAGTTGGGGCAGACCACTTCCGGGGTTCCCGTGGTGCCGCTGAGAGATGCCATTTTGGTAGTTGCCGCTCTAGTTCTTTGGCACACGGGCTTATTTAAACGCGCACTGTACGGACGTGCAGTGCCTTAGGGGTTCCTTATCTGCTGCTACGCTCGTTCATTTGCTGCTTTTGCTTATTTGCACACAGTTTTAATCTCCATTTCCTCATACCCACATTTTAAAAATTGAATTGGATGTTTTTACACATTTTAAATCTGTTTCTTACCGCTTCTTTGTATGGTGCTTGCTGGGGATAGTTGGGGCAGACCACTTCCGGGATTCCCGTGGTGCCGTCTGCGCCCGTCAGCGTCCCGGATGCGGCCAACACCAGGCATGCTGCCCGTTTTATCCCGTCACATGAGGTCCCGCTAAACTACAGTCGTAACAAACTGCTGCTGCTTAGACCTAGCCCCTGTAAATTAGATTCTAGATGGGATGTGTGCCTTCATCAGCCGACAGTTTGTCAGGAGTGCAAGTTCCACCTTGGCCCAGACCGGGGGGGGGGGGGTGGAGCAATTGAGTGGCGCTCCCTCTGCTGCTAAAGTGGGTCCTACCATCAGAGCTCGGTTGATAAACAGCCGCTCGCTGGTGAAACACCACCAGGATATATTTGACCTTATCTTGGACCAGCACTTTGACCTTCTGTTTATTACAGAGACCTGGCTGAATGGATCCTCCAATCCAATTGTTCAGATGGCCATCCCAGAAGGATTCAAAATCTCCCGGACTGACCGCCATAGCGGCAGAGGGGGTGGTGTTGCTATCGTATATAGGGATACTTGGGAGTTCATTCGGGGAAGAACATAGTGGTGGGGGAGGGTGAATTTTGGACTTCACCATTGTTTTTCGGCTCAATCCACGCTGGGAGGGACGCTAGTCTACAGGCCCCCCGGCTCTGCGGGGCCCTTTCTTAGTGGACTGGAAGATGTTATTGTCCCCCTTGCCCTGCGTTTTTCGCAATATCTCTTTTTGGGGGATCTTAATATCCACCTGGACCAGATAGAATTAGGGAATACCCGTGACCTATTGGACTCTCTGAATTTGGCCCAGCTCACCCAATGGGTTAGCTTACCCACCCATAGTGGAGGCCATATCTTAGACCCCATTTGTTCTAACTTTCCTATCACTGTCGAAGATCCGCTTCCGGTCCCTTGGTCAGACCATTGTTTATCCTGCTTTACATGGACTGTGGAAGGAAGGGCCACCGACCACCAGTCCAGTCTTAGCCCTGCCACCGCTAAAATAGATCCGGTAGCCTTTAGCCTCGTCTTGAAAGAATCTAGATCCGTCCTACCTGCTGACTTGAGAGGGGCTCTGGCCAGCTTCACTGATTGGATCATGCAGGCAGTTGACAGTCTCTCACCTCCTTTGCGCCGCATCCGTCATAGGGTTTCCCCCTCTAAACCCTGGTTCTCAGCTGACTTGAAAACACTTAAGCAGCACTGTAAAAAGCTGGAACGTTGCTGGCGTATGGACTACTGTCCAGGGGCTAAGAAGACACTCAGAGAAGCCCAGAAAAGATACTATATGGCCAATAGAAAGGCCAAAGGCTCATATTATGCCGAGCGGATTGAGTCAGCCAGCAACAATTCAAGGGAAATCTTTTCCATTGTCCAGAGCTTCATGGGCCCTAAGGCTGAGACCACTAAACTCCCTACATCAGATGCCTGGTGTGAAAAGCTGTCTAATTTTTTTATTAATAAGATTCGGGCCATCCAGGCAACGTTCGACAGCCAGAGCTCGCCAAGGCTGGACGTTGCGTCCTTGGTTGAGGCACCAGCTCCCGCTTCTATGCTGACAGCCTTCTCCTCCGTTGACTTGTCAGAGTCTCTTAAAATCTTGAAATCCATGAAATCCGGGTCGCCATCGGACCCGTGCGTGGCTAGGCTCCTGGCCTCCGTCGCAGAATCGGTCAACCTTGAGGTCAATACACTCGTCAATCTTTCCCTCCAAGAGGCAGTTGTCCCGGTGGAGTGGAAACAGGCGAAGATCCTTCCGCTTCTAAAAAAAACATCGCTTGATCCTGGGGACCCAGGGAATTATCGCCCTATTTCTCTGCTCCCCTGTGTGGCGAAAATCTGTGAGAAGGCAGTTAACAAACAACTGACTGATTTTGTGGAGGGGCCAGCCTACTACATCCAGCGCAATCTGGTTTTAGAGCTGCCTACAGTACTGAGTCCGCCTTAGTCGAAGTCTCTGAAGCTATTCGAGACTGTTTGGACTCTGGTGGAAGTGCAGCTCTCATAACGCTGGATTTGTCGGCGGCATTTGATACCGTTCCCCATGCACTGCTTTTGGCTCGGCTGGCCTGGGTATCTCTGGGCTGGCCTGGAGGTGGCTGAAATCCTTCCTTGAGGGGCGTTCGCAACAGGTCTGGCTCCCGCCTTTCTCTTCTCCATCCCAATCTGTGACCACTGGAGTGCCGCAGGGGTCCTCCTTAAGCCCCCTGCTCTTTAATATCTACGTCACTCCTCTGGTCCAATTAGCGGAAGAGCGGGGTGCCAAGATCGTTGCTTACGCCGATGACACCCAACTTCTGTTCACTTGGGGTAAATCGGAGTTCTCTACCTTGAAGGTGAAAGAGTGTCTGACAGCTGTTTTCCAATGTCTCTGTGCCGCCCAACTCAAATGTAATGAGGATAAGTCCGAAATCCTTCTTTATGGAAAGTTTCCCCCCCGGTTCAGGGAATCTCTCTGGCCGTCTGACTATCCTATGCCATCTTCTACTGGACTACCAGTAAAAAATCTGGGCGTCTGGTTTGACGAGCAGCTGTCCTTCTCGACCCAGATTAAAAAGGTGACTCGGGCACTGATCCTTTCTCGAGTAGACTATGCCAATGGGTTGTATCTGGGCCTTCCTGACTACACTCTTAAAAAACTGCAGGTGGTCCAGAATGCAGCAGCTAGGCTGGTGCTCAACATTCCCATTAGAAAGAGCGTCAAGCAACATCTGCGTATGCTGCACTGGCTACCTGTTATGAAACGCGTTAAGTTCAAGGCCCTGGTCATAGCACATCGTGCTTTATATGCTGGAGGACCTGTATACCTCAGGAAGCGCTTTGCTTTCTACACGCCTGCCAGACATTTGAGATCCTCATCTCAGCTGCTTGCACAGGTTCCCCGTGTGCGCCTTCAAAGAATGGGGGGCAGATCTCTTGCCGTTAGGGCAGCCACAGCTTGGAATTCCTTGCCCTTTTCTTTGCGCAGCATCCAGGAGCTGGGGCAATTTAAGAAACAGCTCAAAACTTTTCTGTTTTAATCTCTTCTTAACTAGCACCCCATAGGCTCGCACCGGGACACTCCCAGGAGTAGCTGCGCGCGTTATAAAAACCCAATAACATAACATAACATAAATAGCAAAGAACTTTTTGCCATGGTCAAAGAATTTGCCAAACCCAGCACAGGGACAGCAGACATCCCACCCTTCCAAGACCCATGTACCAACCTCAGCATCTTCTTCCACCACAAGATTAAGGAGATCTACGACAGCTTCAATGGCCTCGATACCCAAAACCCTCTCACCCCACTCGCAACCACCGCACCCAACGACACCGGACCCCATCAGGCCCTGCTCAGCTGGACTCACCTCACCACTGACAACACCCTCAAGATCATGAAGAGCATCCACTCCGGATCACCCTCGGACCCCCTGCTCACACCACATCTTCAACAGAGCCAGCACCTCCATCGCCCTCCAAGCTCTGCCACACCATCAACTGCTCCATCAACTCCGCCACATTCCCAGAAGATTGGAAATATACAGAGATCAACCCCTTGCTGAAGAAACCCTCTTCCGACCCGAAGGCCCTCAAGAACTTCAGACTCATCTCCCAGCCAAGGTCATTGAGAAGGTCATCAACGCCCAACTTCCCGAGTTCATTGAAGCAAACCACATTCTGGACCTCTCTCAATCCAGTTTCTGAAGCAACTATAGTACCAAGACCACCCTCCTTGCTGTCACAGACGACATCTGCACCCTCCTCGACTGAGGCGAAACTGCAGCCCTCATCCTCCTGGACCTCTCAGCCGCCTTCGACACCATCTCCCACACACCCTATGCACAAGACTCCACGACGCCGGCATCCGTGAAAAAGCCCTGGAATGGATCTGCTCCTTCCTCACCAGCTGAACACAGAGAGTCAGGCTACCATCATTCCACTATGAACCTACAGAGATCAGCTGCGGAGTACCTCAGGGCTCCTCCCTGAGCCCCACTCTCTTCAACATCTACATGGCCCCGCTCGCAGCCATCGTCAGGAACCACAGACCCAACATCGTCTCCTACGCTGATGACACCCAGCTGATCCTCTCTCTCACCAACGAACCCACAGTCACCAAGAACAACTTCCACAACAGGATGAAGGCTGTCGCCAACTGGATGAAGGACAGCTGCCTCAAGCTAACCTCAGAGAAGACCAAAGTCCTCATCCGGGGCTCCACCCCCTCCACCTGGGACGAATCCTCATGGCCCGCAGATCTTGGACCTCCCCCACACCCACAGCCCACGCACGAAATCTCCGCATCATCTTGGACCACCATATCAACGGCGTCTCATCATCCTGCTTCCACACGCCACACCTGCTCTGAAAGATTGTCAAGTTGATCCCCACAGAGTACAGAAAGACATTTACCCATGCACTCATCCGCAGCAGACTCGACTACGGGAACGCACTCTATGTCAGCATCACCCAGAAACTCCTCAAGAAACTGCAGAACATCCAGAACACCTCCGCCAGACTCATCCTCAATATCCCCGCCGCAGCCACATTACCAGCCACCTGAAAGACCTCCACTGGCTCCCAATCAACAAAAGAATCACCTTCAAGCTCCTCACACACGCCAACAAAGCCATAAATCACGCAGGACCTGCATACCTCAACCACCGCCTCGCATTCCACGCACCCACCAGAGACCTCTGCTCCCCCCGATTGGCCCTGGCCGCCATCCCACAAATACGCAAGACCACGGCCGGGGGAAGATCCTTCTCCTACCTCGCAGCAAAGACCTGGAACACCCTGCCTCCCCACCTAAGGCAATCACAGGCACTGCCCCAATTCAGGAGGACCTCAAGACCTGGCTCTTCGACTGAGCCACAGTGCCTCCGACAGATCAGCAGTCCCCCCCCAGTGCCTTGAGATCCTTACGGGGTGAGTAGTCGTGCTTTACAAGTCACTTGATTGATTGACTGAATGCATGTGGCTACCTCCATCTAAAATTTGGGACACTGCTGCGGCTTCAACTTCTTAGTCATATGGATAACTTGAGGGGTCATCTAAGTTCTAAGCAACAGATTGAAGTGAATCAATTGAAATCCAGCATTACTGGATGCCTTTTTTAACTTGGAGTGCTGTCTTCCAACCACCATCAGTGAGGGAAGAATGGTGATAAGGGATGATGTATGAGGAATATGGGAGGAGGTTTCATGTATGATGGATGAGGGATGCAGATGAGTGATGAAGAACGAGGGATGAGGAATGAAGGATGACAAATGATTGATGATAAATGAGGAATGATGGATAATCAAACAAGATGGCGAGGGGATACCGGATAAGAGATAATGAATGACTGATGAGGAGTAAGTGATGAGGTGTGAGTGATGAGGAGTGAGTGATGAGGAGTGAGGAATGAGGAGTGGGGAATGAGCATGCCCTAAAAGGAGCTCAGGAGAAAATATGACCTTTTGCTTATATGTGAAGTTCTAGTTTTGGAAAAAATGAGTATTTGAAACCACAGTTTCGGAAATTATCAATCAGCTTGTTTTTTAAGGAGAAAACATTAATTTAGACAGCATACTGCAATGATCTTTTACAACACATACGGGATAGTCAAATTAGGATTCAATCAAGTCAGTACATTACCCTAAATATGATTTTAGACAATAGGAGAGCGTGATATGTCCTAGCCTGAGGGCTGCCAGTCTGTCTGTTAGATGCAAGTGGTTGATACCATTTTCATAGGGCTTGATTTGATTTACAAATTTCTAGATTCTTTTCAGGGCAGTTTCGCCTTTGATTATTTGTACATTATTCGAATGCCTTGTAGTAATCACATTTGTAGTTATCTCTTTCAGTATCTCTTCAGAGATTTTAATTATCTTGCTAATTGAAAGTTTAATTCGTATTTTTAAACTGTCCGATGCATGGGGTCGTGGCCAGGATGGGAATGGAATAGGTAGCATTTCCTTTACCTCAGTCCTGGCTGACCACACATTAGCACCAGGAAACGGAATCAACAGCTCCCTGAGACTGAGGGGACTGGCCTTGTTTGAGCCAGGCTCTTGAAGTGGGAGGAGAGCAGCATATCTGAAAAGATGGTGTGGAGAATACAGGCCCGGGTTGGTGAAGACAAGATTTTTGCCGATGGCACCAGCCACATCAAACATTGGGGAAGTCTGGATCAAGTGATTGGCGGTAGCTCCACAGGGCCCTTGGCAGAAATGAACCAAAGCAGGCTCCTAGGTGGGCCAGGCGCTGAGGACATAGGAAGGGAAGAGAGCAGGTGCCAACACTGCAGTATCCAACTGGGCACAAGGTAGCACAGCTCCCCTGGTGGAAGCGGGATCATGGCACCTGATGGAGGTCAGGGAGAATTGGCACGCACACCTCCCCCACCGCAATAAAGCACTGAAGGCTACTGGGGCCTTGGAGTTCTCCCAGACGTTGAGGTGGCAACCTGGCCAGTATCGCATGAAGGCATTGACAGGTGAGGTGAGGTAGATCGCACTGTGGGAATTCTGACCCCATATACCTTTAGAGCCATCATGTGTGTTTAGGAATGACACATTAGGGGCGAGATGTACTATCAGTAGATTTTCCGACTTCCTAATTGCAGCTTGCAATTAGGAAGTCGCAAACTGCGATGTACAACAGTGTTTCAGACACTGTTTGCGATTCCCAATGGGGTTGCAATTGACCTGCTTCATCAATATTCATGAGGCAGGTTGCAATTTGCAACCCATTGGGAATGGCCTGTAATCTCATGATGGCCTGCTGGGGTCAGTAGACCACCATGTCTGTGATTTCTTTTTGAATACAGCAATTTTTTTTTAATGCAGGCGGCTTTGATTAAAGGAAAACAGGATGCATTTAAAAAGAAAAATGAAAAGTTTCGTTTTCATTTTTTAAGAGCAGGCAGTGGTCCATGGGACCACTACCTGCTCTTCAGAAATGTTGGTGCCCGCATTCACAAAGGGGAAGAGGTCCCTTGGAGACCCCTTCCCATTTGTGAATGGATTACCACCTCCTTCATGGAGTCAGTAAAATAATTATGTTTTGCAACCGCATTCTGCTCGTAAAACATTCATACATGTCCTTGCAACTTGATATTTGGAAAGGACGCCCTTGAAACGCCCCTTCCTAATACTGACTCGCAAACCCTATTTTGTAGGTAATAGGATACGACTCACAAAATAGAGTTAGCACATCGCAAAAGTCTCTTTAGCTATAGCAAACGTCCCGATTCTCCGCTTGCGACCGCTAAAAGCTTTTGTACATGTGGCTCCTATGACCCTACTGCATAATGAGGTTTAATGCTTGGGGTCTCAACTACTCTGCAAAGGCTTAGCAGTCTTGCATATGCTCCACTCTATAGGGAATAATAGCGTGCTGCAGGAGACCCTTTTAATAAGAAATATTTGTTCTGGCTAAGGTCCAAATAGTTTCCAAGGCAGTAGTCTTCCAGTCTGAATAAATAGGGGAAGGAGGTGTGATAGTGCTCCTTGGACATGCCAGTCCAGGTGAGATTCTCCAGTCCTGGCCTGATGCCATGGGAAGATCGCTGACTCTAGAGGTAAGACAGGGCTCATACACTTTTACCTTGGCTTCCATATACTTCCCCAACACTGGCCAAAAAAGGTTCCTGACAGTCACAATTGCTGAGGTGTTGAACAGAGCAGACGTTACTATTATTGAGGAGGTAGACATAAATCTAGTAATGGATGGGGCGCAAGATGGATCTATCGTGAGAATGGTTTCAAACACTTTTGCTTTTGGTAGAGGGGGAAGCCTGCCTTCAGAGTGTTGCTCTGGAGGATGTCTCGAGTATAATGCACGCCTCTGATTAAGACTTGATAATTTCCTGGTCTTTGCCACCTTTTCCTCAAATTTGTTCACAACCGAGATAGGAAACATTTCACTTTCAGCCCACGTCTCTATCACATTGATGCAGAAGGCTCCACATATAGGACATAGCAATTGTCAGTGGAGGTTGAAAGATAGCTTACTACAGAAGAGGGTGGTGGTGGGGGAAGTGGAGAGATGCATAGCCCACTGCTTATAATAAAATGATACAGGTAGCGTAGACAACACTACTGCCTTGTTGAATGCCCTTACAGCGGTGCTGAGGGGCTGTATCCTCTTGGTCTCTAATACGTTAAACAGAGAGAGGAGAGGAAAACAAGCTCAACTAGGAACTCAGTTGAGTGTACTGGAAGGAATTTATAAACACACAGGTTCTTTTAGGGTGTGGCACAAACAGAGTGCTGTTAGAGCGCAAGTCAAGATGCTTGATACAAGTAAGTCACAGTTTGATCTGTTGTGTCTTAAATAAGGATACCACAATGGGCCAAGAAGGATAGCTGGCAAACTCTTGAGATTGTTATAGCTATTTTCTGATTAGAATCCTATTTATTTATTAAGATGAACTTTTTGCAATTGAAACAATAATGTTGTGATGTATATAACGATGAGTCCTTCCATAGGCCATAGTAGGCCTCAACAAGGCCTCCACTCCATCTTGTTTCTTGTGGCATCTATATTATTCTCTGTGTGTTTATATTTCTTATTGACACCACATGCAGCAAGGTGTGCACTGGTGATTTGTGTTGACATGCTGTCCTCGAAGAACTCCAAAGGAAGCCTTTTGTTACTTTTCAAGGCTCTTTCTGCTTGTTCATTGTAGGCTATTCATCTATGAGAGTTTTCATTGTTTATGTAACCAGATTTGTTCCGTTACTTCTGATGACATTAGGTCAGAGGGAGCATATTACTATTTATTTAGGGGGTTAGTGCTAGGATGATGGTATCATATGACATTTTATATTGCTATACTTTGATTTGATGATGTGTTGTTACATTTGCTCACCCTATGTTGACTGTGCAATTTCCATTGTTTTCCATTGTAAAATTTATAATAAAAAGCCATGGTTTTGGGGCTCTGTGTGACACTTTTCATAGCCTCTAGAGATGCTGCCCGATTTTCGTTTGATTTGCTGCACACTCTGGACTTTTTCCAGATTTGCTTTTTGCTGCATATATTTTAAATGCTAAGAGCCTTTATGGCAATTGATTTCTGAGCCCTATGACTGACTTATTGAGACTAAATATATGTTTGCCTTCTGTATTGCACTTTAATTTTTCAATAAACCTTTATGGCTTTCTAATTTGCTGATCTTGAGCCCTTTTAAAGTCAATCTTTATTTATTGGCTATTATTTGAACTGCTGTTTTGACTCTAATCTTTAGTGAAACATTTCCTCATCTATTCTTGAGGACACCACTGTCCCTGACCCGGCATCAGCACTATGACTATCATGTAGATTATCTGAGAGATAGTCCTGACAGCATGTAAGTTAAGTACTAAAATAACTGCAGAAAGAGTAGGACCAATTAAAAATCTATCCAGAAAGCTTTGCAGAGCAGAGCTAATACCGCCCAAAATTATATGAAATGCTATGAAACGCAGAAACCATACTCTACTCTGAAACAGCAATTATCTTGCAGATCTTCAGGTATAGTGACTAGATGCACAGATGCAAGAGGTACTATTGACACCCATGCAAAATAGGTCAGCGTATTACAAGCATCTTTAGGTTAAAGATAAATAGATTCCTTGGGTGAGACAGCTTTATATCCCTTCTGTGAAAAATTTGCCTGGCCATGGCCCCTTGTTCAGTCTCCTATTCAGCTTGTTTTCAAACTAAATGGCATTACTATTTCAATGTCACAGCCAATTACATTGGTTATTCCACAACTAGATTAAAACAAATTACTGTGCAGAATTTATAGACCAATATTCCTAATGAATATCAACACCAATTTTGTACCATAATATTGGCAACCAGGCTGGTGGGGTCTTGTGGCATCTGGTAGAACTGGATCAGTTGGGCTTCATGCCAGTTAGTAGCTGGGGGAGACAATTTGACAAAGATAATGCATTTGATCTATGGCATCCAAAGAACCCAAAAAGAGGTACTGATGATCTTGCTCATGCCAAGAAGGTGTTTACTCGGATACATTGAGATGTCTGGAATGGAACTTTAGTCACATTTGGCACAGTCCCCAGATTTAGGTGCTTGGTGCAGTATCTGCTAGGGGGAATAATTGCTCCTTTGTGCCTATAATAGTGGAGAGGGGACCAGGCTGGGCTGCACCCTTTCCCTATTACTTTGCTCTGTCAGTCGAATCACTAGCTCAGAAAATAAGTAGAAACGTGTTCATGCATACCTAGATGTGAGAAAGGAAATGAGCAAGTTGTCAGGGCCGGCGCTAGGCATGGGCAGTGTAGGCATCTGCCCAGGGCCTCGCAGTCAGCCCTCCAACTTGGGACCCAACACCAATGCAACAGAGCCAGGCCACGGAATGAAAGGTACCACCTTGCAAGTGCACCACCTTAGGGGGCCCCCTCCCCTGGTCTCACTGCTATGGTGCAATGGGAACCCAAGGAGAGGGGGCCCCCAGTTCCAGTTGCAGGAAGACACCTTCCTCAGGTTTGTCCTGCGATTAGGCCTCCAACCCCACGCACGCAGAGGCAGAGCAGGATGACTATTGCCCTGCTGTTTTGCTCCCTGGCAGTATTAACCCTCTCTGGCGATAAGCAACACTCCCACCTTCATCACTTTATGAGCTGTTAATAGGTGCTTGTAAGTGGCTGAGAGGGAGGGACTGAAGCTTCAGGAGCAGGGGCATCTATTGAGATGCAAACAGCCCTGAATGTGTCACGTCTATGCAAATTAGAGGGGCCTTACACATTCCCTTTCCGCCCACGGCCCAAAGAACCCTAGAACCGGCCCTGTAAGTTGGGTATTTATGTGGATGACCTTATGGTCACAATGACAGATCCAGACAGTTTCCTTTCTCCATTGATGGCTATACTAACAAAATATGGCAAGGTATCAGGGTGTACAATTAACTTTGTCAAATCACAATGTCTGAATATATCTATATTGACTGAGCATGTAACTGAACTGAGAAAAAAGTTTCTGTTTCAATAGGCGAAGGATTCCACAATTTGCTTTGGGGTAAAAATAGCCCCCACTTTGGAGCAAACCATGTAGGCCAACTGCAATCACTTATTACAGTCAACTGAGTGTGACTTAGTCTTGGCATACGGGGGGCCTGTCTTGGTGTGGGAGAATAGCAGCACTTAAATTGACTACTTGCTCTAGGGGGGGTGCAGGGTACCAATGTGTTCATTATTAACCTGGACTTTGATTTGTTAATAGAGGTAGATAAGTCAACTTCAAAAAAGGGATTGATGATGCAATATAAATGCTCTTTGTATGTACAGCAATTTCGTGTATTAATAAAAAGAGTTTTAAATTGACTACTTGTATCAAAATTTAGTTTCTTTCCCAAACCCTACTGCTGCCAGTACCCACTTTGACGTTACAGAAATTACAAATCATGATACATAACTTTGTGGGGGCAGAGAAAAAAGTGGTGATTGGCCAGATTCCTGATGTTGATGACACCTAGCGATGGAACGGGCTAACTTGGAGGAGCAATGGTGCTGCATAGACCACCTGATTGCAGGAATGCAAATTTTGATAGTACCCCTGATGTCTCTGAGATATAAAGCTTGGGGACTGTACCCTGGTTACATGGGAGAAGGTAGCTGTCAGGTTAGAGTGAAGTACATTCCCTGAAACACTAACTATCCCACCCACAGACAGGGAATCATTTGAGATGTGGAAAATGATGGATTGTGAGAGGAGAGTTGTTTGACAAGGACAGCATTGAACCTTTTGATGCCTTTAAAAGTGTGTCTTTGCTCTGCATGAGTCCAAACAATTTAATTTTGTACATGTTTTGTATTAGGTAATCCATCCCACGGCTAAACCACTGGCCTGTCGCCCTCTCGCAGCATTTAAATGTTGGCTGCTGGTCGAAGAATGTGATAAAAATTGATGTTGGCAATTTGTAAATTGTTTCTGGCTTGAACATCTCCTGGACAAAGAAGATGAAAGTCTGATAAGATTGGTGGAACATTCTCAAGAACAAATAGAAAGAGGGGATTGTTAGAAACCACATCACAGCAAAGTCAACCGCAGCAAATGATGTGCTAATTAAGAAAGCCTCATGTTTTTACCACACTCCTGTGAAAATTTGGGAATGGGACAAACGCAGATCTGAAGGTTCTTGCAGAGATTGTGGCAGTAGGTGCACTCTTATATACTTATGACGGCTTTGCCCAAAGCTACAGATGTAGTAGGAAACAGTAATGAGCCCAACTGATGAAATCTTGCATACCACTATACCACGACTCCCGACATATGTCATACTGGGCCTAGCCAATAAAAAAACTACCTGCTTTATTCCCACCATGACAGGCAATTGTCGCTGGTGCTGTGTGGTGCAAAATAAGATAATACCACTTCTGGCGTAGTGTAAGACAATGAATTGGACTGAGTCCCTTTTTTGACGCATATGTCATCAGAATGTATTCAACTAACATGTCGCTGTACCTCAGTATTAGGAATTGCTATTAATGACGGGGAGGGAGCCCCCTTCTGAGGAGGAATGTCATGATCCATAAAGGGAAGTTGCAGGCTACATGACACACTTTAGTTGGATTTCGTTGACTGGCTCTCCTCCTCTACTGGGTTTGGGATGAGGGTGGAAGGGGAAGAAGAATTATTGTACTGATTTCTGGTTGGGTTTAAGTAGGTTATTTCCATGCCGGTCTATAGTTATAGACAGGATTATGTATATTTTATCTTTTCAAAAATGTGAAAAATCCATTGTCTTGCTCACGAACTAGAATGATTTTTATTAATCAGGAACAATAAATGACTTACTTAGTTTCCATTTCCACGGGCACAATTTACACCATCTGCATGATTATGTATGTATGAATTAGCATATTTCGAAGCAGATGCCCCATGTGATCCACGGCCATGTGCAAGGGCAGAGTTTGAACCTACAAATAGTGTAGTGGGGATTAAAGGTAGACATTAGCTGCTCTTGAAAAGATCAAAAGAGGTGCTGTCGACGTGTGCAGTCAGACTTATGAATTTGGTTTACACAAGGAGGACCAAAGAGGGATTTTCTATCAGGAGATCATTACCATGTGGGAACCGATGTGTGGATAATGAAGTTCTCAGAGTTTTAATGATGAAAAGAAAAAGAAAGTGAGTAAGGTACTAGATTGAAATCAAGCGCATTGCATCTTGTGGTAGGATATCGACCTTTCCTTTGTGATGCCGAATGGGTAAGTGGTATCTGGCACTTTCTACCATCTGATACAAGTACACAGGCACTTTGATTACATGTAGTTTGCGCTTGCTATACAACCTGGCTGTCCTGACTGGTCTTCCTCTCAATACCACAGGATTTAGAGCCGGAGTTGGATGGTTGGATTTGGTGTTGTCCTTCCCTTAAACTTAATCCAGCCTTTAAATGAGATTATAGAGCTGCACTTTTTAGGTATTTATTTTTCATAAGAACGTTACTAGCTCAGCAACGTATTTGATAGTGAAATAGCACTTTGTAGCCATTTTTTGTGATATGCTTAATTTGATTACTGGTAGATATCAAGTGGACTTGAAAATAACAAGGGAAAACCTAGCAAAATGGGCAGAAAAAAATATATTCCAATTCTAAATTAATGAATGTAGCAAATTCTGTCAGTCATCTTATTGTCTTATTGTCAAATGGAACCAGTTGCCACAAATGGTGATTCTCCTTCAATTGAACAACAATGGAACAACTAACTTGCCGGCAAGCTCTAATCATGTGCATATGATCTCTCAGATTTTTTCAATTTACCACAATAATAACTTGCTGTTTCACAATTAAGGTTTATAATGTTGCACACAGTTGTACTTTGGAGCCTGCAGTCCACAGAGGACCTGTTTCCCACGTCTCTGATGTTTCACAACGAGAGCACTCTCATGACTGAAATTCTTCTGGTGCACTGGGAGACATTATTTAAACGATGGGCCAGTTTCAGAGGGATTGATAGCTGGACAGAATAAAGCGCCATAGTATCTTATTATTATCAGTGGCTCAAAGCACGTGACTGAATGGTGGGCAGATGCCTGATAAGTGGCTAGGATGGGCTCTGTGCTCTGGTTCCTAAGTTTAGTCAAAAGAAACAAGAGCAACCCAATATGTCCACATGAACCTGGGTATGAATGTAGCAACTGAAGACAGGTGTTCACTTGGAACTCATTTATAAACACAATCTGATAATACAGACTTCTGTGCAGACTTAATCTGTATAAGGAAAGTTATAATGAAACAGACACTGGCTGGCTGGCTCCTCAGAGAAACCAATTTACTGTTTAGGCTCACTTAATTGGTCGCTGTGCTCTTTTCTGGTTTTTCCACTTGGGATGTTTCTTGATATGTTTTTCACAATTCACTACAAATGCGATAGGAATCCTTTTTATGTGTTTCTAAATAAATTTCGGTTCTGCTGAAGCAAATTGGATAACGAAATAATGCGATAGTGGTTGTTGATCCATCACTTAAGGTTGAAAAAAGATTAAGGGAGAGATTTACTAAGATTTTGCATTGTGTTTGCGTCATAAAAGTGATCGCCGCAAAATCTTTTTTTCCCAATTTACTTTCCAGCGCTAAACTTGCATAGCGCTGTTTTGCATCACTTTGCACCATGGGGGCGTACCAAGGGTGGAGCATGGGCGTTCCCATGCAACCGCTCAAGGTTTCTCACACTGAACCCAATTTACTAAATAAAGTAGATTGGGTTTAGTGTGAGAAAACTGCACCCTTTTCAAGTAGGCGCACTGAAGGAGAAATGCTTTAATTTCTCCTTCCTTTTCCGAGTTTGCATGTGTGCTGCACTGTGCAGCACGCACACAAAGTCAGAAAAGGTTTGCATGTGTCTGGGCATCGTATTTTGTATAGGAGGGTTACCCTTGTACAAAGCCTATGCTAGACTAATGCACACACCCTAGCGCTATGGCGCTAAGGTGTATGCGTGGCTCCCGGCAGCTGTAATCAGCACTGGTGCCAGGGATAGCGGAGAAGAGAGCCATATCTCTGCAGATATGGTGCTCTCCTGCTCCCTCCCTGTCGCACAATGCAGCGGAGCCTCACTGGGAGCTGCGTTGCGTGACTTTTTGGTAAATCTCCCCCTAAATCCTTACAGAATAAGTATCTGTTTCATTCAGATTAAGTCTGCAGAGAAGTGTGTGTTATCAGATTGTGTTTATAAATGAGTTCCTCAGTTGCTATTGGTTCCTAAATTGACTTTATTCGGTCTGATCAGAAGAGGACCACGATTCAAAATTCATTCTTCAGGTGATTTTTCCCCAGATTAGAAATGCGCACATTGAAAGGGAATCAATTCCATTTTATTAGAATTTGTATTATTCAAATAATAAACTAAACACTTTGAGTATCATATTCATTAAATGCGTCTGTTAATGTGATTTGAAAAACCTCTACCTGTTTCTGGAAAATGTTTTTTCCTTCATCCAGAGAAGATCTTCATAACCTGTTAAACAAACAAAAAAATGATCAACTGAATTATAGTTCGTCATAAAGTCAATACATTTAATAGGTTTCAATTCTAATTTGTTGTGTGTGCTGCAATAAACTTTTCACCCAAGTGCCAAACTACAAAGAGAATAATCTGAAAATGTTCATGATATTGTCTTTAAATCCACTATTCAGTGTGAATACCAGTGGCTGCTTATTGTTCTTTCCTGGTCTGAGCACTGGAAGTGACGTACCTCAATCCAATCACTCTCAGATAGTCTGTTTCCACTAGTGTTGACTACACAAGGTAAGAACCTTGAAATTGAAATTCAGGGCTCTTAAGCTGAACACCTACAATCTACATCTTTGTTGATCCACAATTTAGTGTTGTTTAAAGGAAACATGACCAATCTTGTTCTTTGTTGAGCCCTTGTATGTTCTCTTTTTTTCTGAAATTCCATCCACCACATTTCTTTCTGTGATAGAATCAAATTGCTATTTTCATCTCTTGCTAATTTGGTCACTACTTAGCATACTTGAAATCATTGGCTGCAAGCTAAATAACCAGTAAGAACCTTTAGCACAGAACTGTCTGCCATTAACAGTTTATTCCTGGATTTCCTATTTCACATGTTGTATAATAGACAATAGGCAGTTGATAAATATGTTGTAAACTGTGATACTTCTCCCTGTTTACCATTCCATGTGCCTAATTTATCAACAATACAATACTACCATTTGATGATTTTAGAATTCCATTGTGGATTTTTTAGGACCAATTCGGTGTCAAAAATGTACTTGTAGACATTAGCATATTCCGGTGCCATCTTGCTACCCACATCAGTTCTGTGATTATTACATTTAAAGTAATTGCCATATGAAATTAAATAGATAAACGTAAGGAAGAATTCTGTGTCGAGCTTCCAAGTCAGGTTAAGTTTTTCGACCACTGTCATGTAACTTTGCTATGTCACAAAAAACTTTTTTTAAAAAGTTTTAATGGGATGACTTCACATTGCTGTGATACAACATTTTCTTCTGAACCACTTGAAGTGGCACTGGATTCAATGAGTAAAACCTTTGTGCATCTGATTTGTGCTTTGCACACTATATCTGCCTAACTGTGTATACTTCCACCAAGTCATAGACATGATCACATTATAATCATATTCATCTGAATTTGGTTTGCAAACTTTACTCTTTTTAATTTTTCCTTGGGATTGTTAAAGATTGTTTCTTTCCTGTTCTTTGATTTTCAAAAATCCTAGCTCAGTGAATATATTTCCTTAAATAGTTAATCTATGGTAAATATTATACAGTTAAAGGGGGTGCCTGAAGTGGCAAATGTTATGAATTATCTTGAATTATGAAGTGTGAGAATGATTTTGTTGAGAAACCCCATGATTGTAATATTGACCTAGAGGAAGTGTAAAGTAATAGTGGCTGCTATAGCAATCTGGTCATGGCAATTCACCTTCCAATAGTACTTACTTCTATTTGATTTCCTTTACCAGCTTAGAGGTGCCAATTATATTAATGCAGTGTCTAGGATGAATAGTTGCAGTGAAGGGGTACAGCAGACAGTGCTATAGTTGACCACACTCTGCTCCTCTCAATTTCTCCTCTCAACATGCAATTCCCTTTTTGTGGCGTCAGCCAGTATGCCTTTAAGGGACAGGAGCGGAACTCAGAAAAAAATAATATTTGCTGATAATGCAGGTATGGAGGCCTGCTATACGTTGCAGGCCTACACCCCTCGATTCCCAGTATTAGGTATAATCCACAAAATAAATCCTGTCTGATTAGTGTTAATAAGGCAGGATTAGCAAGCCCTATTGAAAGCTCAGGTCGCAAAAAGCAACAACTACTTTGTGACCAGGGCTTCGCACATCAAACCTAAGAGTCTGCAATTGTGTGAATGATTTTCCTGGAAGTTGTGCTTTAATGACATACCAATGCCAGCTGATGAGAAGTTGATAGCTCTTGTTCTGCACTTACTTGTCCTGCACATCAATATTATTTGAGACTGTGACAGTTGGTCAACTTGAGTACACTGCTCTAATGAAGCTTTGGCAAAGCCAATATGTCTTGGTTGTAAAAGGCCATGCTAATGCTGGCTTTGCTAATTGCTTTTTCCAATGACATGCAAACACATGTGTCAAAAGGCATGTGTACAGTGGTCAGCAATCTTGCAATGGGTTTTCCAAGATGGCTGCCAATGCGCAGGCATGCATTGTGACGCATGTGTGCACATGGATTGTGACTTGTGTCATAACATGTGCACATTTGTGCATCGTGACATGTGTGAGCATGCATCTTGATGACTGGCAGCCATTTTTTATTCATCATTCTAACAAGGTGGTTTGCCATGCAATAACGGCAAAATAAAATTGAAAAGGGCGAAAAACAAGTGTGCTCAAAAAGTAACCAAACAGGCTGGCGGCACTTTGCAGCTTCCGGGCCCTCATAAAAAAAAAAAATGCATTCAAAAAATTAACATAAGGAGTGGGATTTGGAAGAGAGATGGGAAGTGAATGACGGAATCAGGGAGCAGTATGAAGTGAAAAGAGAGTGAGCTGGGGAAGCAGTTGAAAAGTCTGTGCAAGAGAGGCATACACTTCAGTGGAGCGCCTCTCAAATTTGCAGTGGAATGGTACAACTCATCCAATTAGAACACTGTGAGGCTGGAATACTCCTGGATAGAACAAACACGTGAATAAGGAGGAAAGCTGTCAAATCAATAGCATACAGCTGAGGTAAACAACAAATCCATATAATTATTACATACGATAGGTCTCACATATAAATAGTATTGTAGGCTCTCATGACTTTTTTTCTACGGTGTTTGTAATGGCAAAAGCCAAATAAATTATTAATATACTATAACAAACTAGAAAAAAATTATTATACTAAAATTGAAAACCCAAAAAAATATAGGGGTAATAAGAGCATGGCAGATGTGGGACATCCTCCTAAAAGTGGTGGATGTCCTGTCTGCCATCTTTAAAGAACAAACATGGGCAAACATTCCAAACAGAGTGAAAAAGCAGGCCCTGTGCCAGCTTCCCCACGCTCAGTCAAGTAGGTCTCTGACTCTGCCCTGGTGTGCCATTGTCTGCGATTGCCTCACAGTTCCCCCGCTCGCCCCCGCCGTCTTCTGCCACGATCCTGCACAGTTGTGCTGTGTGCTGCTGCCCGCAAGCAGAATGCCTGGTGTCAGTCAGCCTTTTATATTCCTGTCTAGTTAGACAGTCACTGTACTCTGTTGTCCATTCTTTTTCCACTTTCAGTTACAACCAACTTGTTTTAACTTGACTTTGTCTGCTTTACTTTACTTTGTCCAGAGTCTGTAAGCTTGTTACAGTCATCTGTTGTACAGCGAGACGGCCAGTCTCGCCGCTCACTTCCCACTGTTTCTTGCACTGTTCCGCCTCCTGCTTCCCACCACCCCACCCCCCTCCTAGGGCCTACTTAATGGAGGCCCCAGTGTGGCCACACAGTGGCCGCGCGCAGCAGGCGTACCCATTCGCGCTTGGACCGTGACCAGCCCCAGGGACCCTGGTCGGCCTGCCACCCACATATACTCCACCATAGAACTCTGAGAGCTGACATCGCAACAACGAATACTGCCCTGCATCTCCTCTATCAGCGGTTGGACCTTTCACCTGCCATTGCTGTCTCTAACTGCAACACATGACCTCCCACCCTAACGGAATCCCACACCACTCCCATTTCATCGACCTCAACCTACCCGGAATGCTCAATGCCTGAGCTCCCTGCAAACACGCTACTGAAATCTGGGACACCATCACCATTCTCATATCTAACATGATCTTCATCACAGAGACCTGGCTCAACACCTCCTCTACCCCTGACATCGTCACCAGAACACTTAATGGCTACAAGGTGACGCACCGAGAATGCACCAAAAAGCACACAGGAGGCTTCGCCAAATCCACAAAGATACAATCTGCTGCACCACCCCCGAAGACAACACCACACTGATCATGGAACACCTCAGCTGCCAACTCTACACCGATGGCAGATTGACCATCAGAGGCACCCTCACCTACAGACCCACAGGACCATGCCCCGGCTTCTACGACGCAGATACCGACTTCCTCACCTCCCTAGCGATTGACACCAAACACTGCATCTTCCTCTGCTGCCTCAACTTTGTAGTATCTTGGTTATTATGCTTTACATGTCATCCACTGCTCCACCAGTGGAACACTCTTGAGATGATGTAACATAGAATGTTGGTGTATGAATTACACAGTTGGAGAAGGGCTGAGCGCCTTGCTGGCTGCTCCTGGTGGGGCTGATTTACTGCTGTATCACTGATGTACTTCTGACCTACAATAAATACTCTTAAAACATCACAACCAGCCTGGAGTGATCACTACAATTTTATGGCGACGAGTTGAACCAAAGAACCTGCGTCTGCTACCTCTGACGCCTACAATTTCAAGTCGGGAGTATCTACTCTCAAGTTCAAGCAAAAACAATGGCAAAAAGCTGCACGTACTTATCTACTGGCAACACATCAGCCCCACCAGTGACCTCCCATCGGTCGCCCTCTACGCAAAAGCGCCAGTTCCAGTCTCTACGCAACAGTGCCAGCTCCTGTCATAAACTGCAGCTCAAGTCTGTTCCTGCTGTCCCTACAGCGTCTGTTTCAGCCACAACCCAAGCCAGCTCCTGCTGTGTCCACAGAGCCTCGACATGGAAGGTAATCAGCTGCTGCCTGTGTTTGTGTCTCCAGTGAGGAATTTCTGTTTCTGCGCAATTTTTTTTTTTGCATGCGCCTCACAAAATCAAGTTGGCTTGGTACACCAAGACAGCACGCTCACAGCAACAATGGGAATTTGTCCGTTGGACAGGACAACCTGTGGCATTCTCATCATTTTCCTGATATGTAGTTGGCCCTGGCATCACGACTATACTGTGAGCAACGTCTGTCTTATTAGTCCCACGTCCAGCTAAAAATCGGTTTTGAACTGTCATCAAGGTTTTACCCCTTTCACATCTTGACAATCTCTACATGTACCGCTCCTGGATATGTTGTGTAATATTGCCTATTCACATTGGGACTTTTAAACAGTGAGGCAACAGTCTGTCTCTGATTGTTGGACAACTTTCATACATTGGGTCTGCCTCACTTTGCCAACCGCCGTGCTTTCTTTCAAAAATGTGGCACGAGTCGGAACCAGCGCGCTCTCACTTTTTTTTTCCTGTGACGTCCTTCATTCTCCCTGCTGGATGCTGTCTGAGGTTCCCTGCATGCATGCACAAGCTTGGAGCCACCCGGCGCTGCGCTTACTGCGTGCCGCCATCTTAGGGTTGGCTGAGGCTCTCGACATCGCATTGTACCTTGCCTTGGTTTCTATCAACCACTCTTCATCTGCCAACCACGTTGTTCGCTCGCAATAAAGTTATTTATTGCCTGGTTCCTATTCACTTTTTCAACCACGTTTCCTCTGCATTCTCAGGAAAATGTTTCCATGCCTGCGCATATGTCATCGGAACAGCTCAGAGGATGGTGGTGTGTTCACCGGAAGTTTTGTGGAAGTTCCTTTTAATATTGACCATCATCCGGTGACATTTGGAAGTCCTTTTTAGCTATTAGATTATCATCCGGTGACACACTCGTTTCCGATTTGGACATAATGAAACATTAACACGAAGATTTCTCCTCTTGGCAGTTCAGTTTGGAAATCGTTTCGAACGATGGTGATATTCCAACATAATCTCTGTTTGTTATTTGCTCTGTACAATGTTATGTTGCCTCCTAGTGGGCCATGTTGGTATTTTACTTTTATTCTAGACGATGTCTAGGTTTACATTTTACCCTACATAGGGTGTCTAAGGTTCTTACCTTCACACAGTGCACAATCTTTACCTCAACACGAGGTGTCTCGCTGGGGTTTTTATCCCGTCACTATAGTGCACAGGGGTTTTAGTCCCGTCATTACTGTGCACATTGTTGCTACCTCTACACGAGGTGTCTCGCAAGGGTTTTAGTCCTGCTACTCTAGTGCACAACGTTGACCTCTTCACAAGGTGTCTCGCAAGGGTTTTTGTCCTGCTACTCTAGTGCACAACGTTGACCTCTTCACGAGGTATCTGTCTCTTTTGTTTCAGTGCACACCTATCTAGGTTCACACGTTGCGTGGTTTCTGTCTCGCATCTACAATGCACAAACTCTTGACCTCTCCGGAGGTATGTTTGTTGGGTCTCCACTTCATCTTGTGCATAACACTGTACTTCATTCGAGGTGCGTCCTTACACGGACATGACATTACACATGTCATTACATTATTTATACCTTCACTACAGTGCACGTTCTTACCTTACTTAAGGTGTCTAGTGTGGGTTGTTTGTTCTTTCTACAGTGCACAGTTTCTCTTGTTACCTAGGCACGTTCATACTGTTACCCACATGGGTGTATAGTTTTGGTTCTTACCCAGTAACTATAGTGCTTTGGTTCATGTTAGACTGGGCGTTTGTGTTTCATCTCCGTTTTCCTTTTCTTGCTCAACACTGTAGCCCAGTACTTTTCTATTTTATTTTAACTCAAATGTTTATTACATTATGGAGAAGAATGATTTTTATAATGTATTTCTCTTCTTCTCTGTCATCTTCTATTCTCCTGATGTGGATTGCTCTCTTGCATACATACCTGGCCAGTTGGTGTACAGAGAGTACTCATTGGTGGTTTCTCTTTCTTTTCTTCATTTCTTTTTCTCATTTATTGAAAGAAAGGAAGATGAGGTTATATCTGTTTCTTTTATATTTGTGGGTGCTTTCTTTCTCTCTACCTCTGTTTTGCTTCTCTCTAGTCCTTCTAGCTTCTACATCTGATTCTATTTTCCTTTTTTCTATTTTCTTTGTGGAAGAAAGGAGGATATGTAGTATCTTGGTTATTATGCTTTACATGTCATCCACTGCTCCACCAGTGGAACACTCTTGAGATGATGTAACATAGAATGTTGGTGTATGAATTACACAGTTGGAGAAGGGCTGAGCGCCTTGCTGGCTGCTCCTGGTGGGGCTGATTTACTGCTGTATCACTGATGTACTTCTGACCTACAATAAATACTCTTAAAACATCACAACCAGCCTGGAGTGATCACTACAAACTTCCACCTCAATGACCCCACGGACAGCAACTCCGCCAACCTCCTGGAATATATGAGCAACATTGGCTTCACACAGCTGGTCACCGACCCCACACACAGTGAAAGACACACACTTGACCGGATCTTCATGGACAATGACAGAGTCAATTACAGCCATATCACAGAGCTCACCTCGACCAACCACGCCATCATCCACATCACCATCGCGGGATCCCCACACACCACCACCAGACATCCCAGCTCCTCCCTCCGCATTTGGAGCAAAGTGACACATACCCCATGGACGGACGCCCTCAGCACAACCCAGTCCAATCCCGCAACCAACCTGGAATAGGCCATCCAGGACTTCACCACCTGGATCCCCAACTGCACCCACAGAGTCGCCCCCATTAAGCCAGTCAGGACCCGCAAATCCACCAAACAAGCCAGCTGGTTCACACCCGAACTCAGGACAATGAAAAGCAGCTGCAAACAATTGGCGAGAAGATGGCGCACCAGCAGAGATCCCATGGGCAGAGCCACCTTCAAGTCAGCCCTTAACAAATACCACAAACACCTCAAAGACATGAAAAGAGACGCCCTGGCAAACCGCATCAAAACAAGTGCCAACCACACGGAGGAACTCTTAAGCATCGTCAGGGATTTCTCCTGCCCGGCAGCCACCGGAAACATGATCTCCCCTTCAAAGGGAACTCTGCGACACACAAGCAAACTATTTCCATGACAAGTTTTCCACCATCTACAGGAACTTTGATCCCCAACCCACTGACCTCACCGATCTCAACAGCCTCCTCACACCAACGAAACGGAACCCATACCTGACCATCAGCTCACCACGTGGGGACAGCTCACAACACAGAACACCACCGCCATCATGAACTCCATCCACTCAGGTGCACTAGCGGACCCCTGTCCCCACCGCCTCTTCAACCTCAGAAGTAAGGAAATCAGCTGCAAACTCACCACCATTCTCAACGCATTCATCACCACAATCACCTTCCTAATGTATGGAAACATGCAGAAGTCAGTCACCTCCTCAACAAACCCTCCGCCGACCCCAGCAAACTCAAGAACTACTGACCCATCTCACTGCTCCCATTCCCTGCCAAAGTTCATGAGAAAGCTATTAGCTGCCAGCTCACTGAATACCTGGAGAGAAACTACCTGCTTGAAGCCTCGCAAACTGGTTTCCACACAAACCACAGCACTGAGACGGCCCTGATCACTGGCGACATCCGGACCCTCCACAACAGGGGAGAATCGGCAGCTCCAGCTCTCCGTAGTGCTCAACACCGTATCCCACCACACACTCATCAAGGGACTCCACCACATCGGGATCCAGGGAGACGCCCTTAGATGGATCGTAACCTTCCTCTCAGGATGAACCCAGAGAATCCACCTATCACCTTTCACCTCGGAACCAAAGAGCACCATCTTTGGCATCCCTCAAGGGTCATCACTCAGCACCACTCTCTTCAACACATACATGATGCCCCTGGCTGACATAGTCAGAACCCACATCTTCACTACCATATTCTACGCCCACAATGCCCAGCTCATCCTCTTGCTCTCAGCAGACTCCTCCACCACAAGGACCAACTTCCACAACTGCATGAGGAACATTGCCGACTGGTTGAAGACCAACTGTCTGAAGCTCAACACTGACAAGACCAATGTGCTGCTTTTTGGGAAAAATGCACCTCCATGGAACAACACCATGTGGCCCGCTGAACTTGGACCCACTTCCACATCGACAGACCACACCCGCAACCTTTACATCATCCTGGATAGCAAACTCACCATCAAATGACAGGTCAACAAGGCCTCCTCTGCCTGCTTCCACACCCTCCGTATGCTTCGAAGAATCTTCAAATGGCTCCCCATCGGCACAAGAAAAACCATCATGCAAGGCCTCGTCACCAGCCGGATGGACTACGACAACGCACTGTACGCAGGAGCCACCACCCAACTCATGAAGAGACTCTAGATGACACAGAGCTCAGCAGCAAGACTCATTCTCAACCTGCCGAAACTGACCCACATCACCCCCCCCACTTTAGGAACCTCCACCAGCTCCCCAAGCAGAAAAGATGCCTATTCAAGATGCTGACACACTCCTACAAATCCCTCCCTGTCCAAGGACCAGCATACATCAACAACCGCCTGAACTTCCACCAACCCTCCAGAGCCCTCCGATTTGCCTCCCTCGCCCAGAAACCTCACACCTACTGCAGCTACAGTAGGGCCGCTCATTCTTCCACCTCACTGCCAAGTTCTGGAATGCCCTCCCCCTCCACCTCGGATCATCACTCTCTCTCACGCTGACTTCAGGAACAAACTCAATACCTGGCTTTTCGGTTGAGCCCAGCAACCCAGCGCCTGGATAACCTTGAGGGTGATTAGCTGTGCTCTACAAATACTGAATTGATTGATTGAAAAGAACATTTATCAGATTTTGGCGGATGTCCTGCATCCACCAAACTCAAACTCCTTTAGTTTCTCCCCAGAGTGGCAGAACACAGAATGACGGGGTCTACATAGCATCTATGTATGCCAACATTCTTATCAACTAATTTCTCTGAGAGGGACAGTAAAGCCATGGTGGGGCTGACACAATGCAGGAATCATGGCTTGAATAATCACGAGTTATGAGATTTGTGGGGTGAAGATTGCCCTGTGCTACATCTGAGCTTCTGGGGTGATGCATCATATCAGTAAAATGTTCCTAAATTGGACATGCTGTTTATAATCTGTTCTTTGAGACAGACACCGTGCCAGTTATACGGAGAGATAACTGCAAGGAATCATGCAAGGGGAGGCATTTTCACTGGGGTCTATGGCCGTCATCAAGATGAAAAAAAGACTTTCAGGGACTGACATATCTGTCTTCTTGCTCCAGTCTCCAAGGATTAAGCAGGCAGCGATCCCAGGGAGTGCTCAGATAATGAAAGCAGCACTTTCTTCTCAAAATCCCTCAATGTGTAGATCTGCGTTGTTTTACTTTCTCAGCACACTGTCTAGCTTTGAAGAGATAATACCATGTGAACGATATGCGCATCTCCTGGAGCAAATTACTTCTTCTGTGAGAATCTCAGCTTGTGAGCCACAGACATTGATTCCATGCGCCTTTGATGTTGGCAATTCGGCATCCTGAGCGGCTTTAGTGTCAAGTGAGCGACGCAGGGGGAAGGCAGGATGGATTTCTAGCTGGGAAAAAGACTGCTTAATGTAACATCACCGTTTTTTTCCCCCACCATCAGAGGAACCTGTAATAACGTTTTCAATTGTTGAATGTAATGTAGCGGTTTGCAGTATAATATTGTTTTCTCCAAAAGAAAGTGTGTTTATGCAGCATGACTGCAAAACTATGGTCTTCCTGAAATTAGAAAAATCAGAATGCCTTTCCCCAAAATACAAACAGATATTTTGCTAATGGTGTTATGTCTTCAGCCTTTGCTTGTATGTGCAATAGTCTTCACAGTCGCAAGCTTTTTTCCAGGACATGCAAGCTTGGCTTACCCACGAATGATGTCACTCTCTTTCATGTAACTTATTCTTTTCTATATTTTCTTGAAAATAGTACTTGGACATGCTATTTAACCTCACCTCTAGTCCCTAGGCCTCATTATGAGTGTCCCGACAATCCCGATGGGGTATGGTGACAGAAATTACTAGCTCCACTGAGATTAAAAGATCTGTGGAAATTCCACTGATCTGTGGTGTTTCAGTCAGAAAGCACCACCTTTACAAAGCACAAGGAGTCCCCAGTTTAAAGAATGGGAAAAATGGGGAATTACTGTGGCAATAGAAATTCAATGGGTAATTGTAGGAATGATCAAGCAGAATTGATGGCAGGTAACAGGGCCGGCGTTAGTGCTGGTGGTGCCTGGTGCAACAATCATTTTTGGTGCCCCCACACCCCATGACCACCTTCTCGGATTCTCTCACTACCACCACGCAAAAGTGCCCCTCATCTCTCCAATCATATGTTATTGCTAAACACAGTGCCCCCCCCCTGAGGTTAGTGCCCCACTCCACAGGTTAGCGCCCAGTGCGGCCGCACCCGTCGCACTGCCCTAAAGCCGGCCCTGCCAGGTAAGATCCTTTATTAGCCACAGCCCTTGCTACCATACTCACCAACACCCCTCTTCAACTGTTGTCTATGGAATCCCCCGAACGCTCACATTTTAGACCTCTCCAGCCGTCATTACATTCTATTGACAGCTGAAGATCTAAACAACAAATCTTCCCCCTCAAAATATAATAATAAGAAAATCCTAAAAATTTAAACATTGCAATTATTTTTTTTTACACAATTTCACTCAAACATATATTACAAAAAGTTGGCAAGCATAGCTGAGGAAATAACACACAGAGGACTAACGAAACATTTTTGAGGTCGGGCCGTTTACGGGCGGAAAAATGCTTTTTGGGATGTACAAAGCCCAAATTGCGATTCGGTAACTTGTTACCGAAGAGCAATTTGTGTTTTGCGATTCGGTATTAGGAAGGGGCGTGTTGAAGGCGTCCCTTCCTACTACTGAATTGTAATGGTATTTACAAATGTTTTGTGACCGAAATGCTGTCGCAAAACATTTGAAATTTACCGCCAATTGAAAGTTGGTGGTAACCCATTCACAAATGGGAAGGAGTTCCCAAGGGACCACTTCCCCTTTGAGAAAAGTTAAAAAAATATTTTTGAAGAGCAGCTTGTTGTTCAAAGTTTAACTTTTTTCTTTTTAAACGCATCCCATTTTCCTTTAAGGAAAACTGGCTGTGTTTAAAAGAAATGCTTTATTTTTTATTTAAAAGCAATCATAGACATAGTGGTCTGATGACCCCAGCAGGCCACCATCCCTGTGATGGCTGTGATTCCTAATGGGTCGCTAATTATGACCTACCTCATTAATATTCATGTGGTAGGTCTATTTGCGACCCACTAGGAATAGGTAATGGAACTCAAAAGAGTTTCATACATAAGAAATAGCGATTTCCTAATTGTGATTGTCAGGAAATCGCAATTAGGAAATCGCTAGTCATGAATTTCATACATCTAGCCCAGAAACTGTTACCTCAAACTATGTTGTTATGTTATGCTATGCAATGTTATGTTAAAGGGTATTTATAGAGCACAGTATTCACCTGAGCGCTTTTTGCCGCTATCAGATCAAAATAGTAGCTCTACAAATGGAGAAGAGATGCACCAATTTATCAAAAGCCTGCTTAAAGAGCCATGTCTGTAGGGCTTTCCTAAATTGGGCCAGTTCCGTGATTAAGCAGATTTTCGCTGGTAGGGCATTCCACTCCTTAGCGGAAAGTATTGAGAACCTGTGTCCTCCAGTCCTAACTCTCTGAAACCTGGGCACCACCTACATGTTGGATGATACTGAGCGGAGAGTCCTTCCAGGGGTATATCTGACTATTAAGTCTCTCAGAAAGTCTGGGGCTAATCCATTTAATGCCTTAAAAATGAGTCAGCAGAGTTTGAATTTAATCTGCTATTTGATTTCAGATGGGTGTAATCCAAGTTCTCAGAGGGAATCTGAAGATTAACCTAGCTGCAGCGTTCTGAATCATTTGAAGCCTTCTCGGTCACACTCAGGAAGCCCAAATTTTATGCTGTTGGCATAATCCTATCTTGCGCCGATGACAGCAGCCATAACGGTCTTCATAGCTTCTACAGAAAGAAACGGTTGGAGCTTCCCGATTGTTCACAAAATGAATGCACATTTTGAGACAACTGCATTATTTTGAGGCTTGAAATAAAGATGTTGATCAACTAAAATTCCAAGGCTTTTTACCACTAACTTTTGAGATAGTAACATGCCCTTTTCTAAAGGCCAGTAACAGTTGGTCCACAATTAAGTATTTTGACTTAGCACAACAATTTCAGTCTTTTCCGCATTCAGTTTTAGGTGGCAATGTCTCCATTATCTGCTGATAAAACACATTATATTTCTAAAATAATCTTCTGCAGGTCTTGAAGTATCAAGCTGGAGTAAGATCTGACAAGTATCAGTATAAATAAAAATCTGACAGCCTCTTTTATTTATTTTTGTGATCTTTGATTGTGCTCTGCAAGGATTTTGTTGTCCATCTGCATGCATATTTGATTTGAGTGTGCTTTTCTACCTTGACAAAAATCATCTTCATTAGTTATGCATGATGTCAGTCCCTATTTCTTGGCCATACGAATTGGACAGTATGGGCCTGATTCAAAACGGTAAGCTTACATGTTTGTGTAAGTTTACTATTTTTTTACAGTCAGAGCAGAGAACTCCGCATACAAAAAGATAGGCCTGTCCTATCTTTTTATGTGTGGGGTTCTCCTCCCTGACTACGGAGCCTCCACAGTTGTAAACTTACTATTAACTCTTAGTTTGCGAAAAGCAAAGAAATTGTTAACTTACACAACAGTGTAAGATCACCTTTGTGAATAAGGACCTATGTGTTTTTCTAAATCAAGATGTGGCTGTCATTTTCATATGAAGATGTAATTTAAAAAAAAAATGAACTATTATGTTTTAGAAATTAAGATGACGTAGAAATGTGTGTAAAATGTCCAAGCAATCTCTCTATATAATGATTTATATCTTTGGTTACTACCTGTACCAGAATGAAAAGGGTCGAGATACACAAATCAAGGAGGAAAGGTTAGTGCCAATAACCACAATATAATTCTCGATGTTGAAAGTTAATCCAAGGAATGCAATCGAATGGTCAGCACAATCTATGTTTATGAAGAAACCCAGAGATCATAAAATATCATAGAAGAATGTAGAAATCTATTGAAATAAAAACAAAATTGATTAATTTGAAGTTGGGTATCTAAGAAAAATTTTGTCCAGCAAATGCAGATCCACATATGATACTGCGTTTTGTCTTGCTTTAAGAAAATAGAATGATTCACATCTTTTCCATAATTTCTGAAAGGGAGCATTCTGGGAGAAATAAATATGCATTTATTTGTCTCCTATGGAATTAACTCTTTCTCCAATATATCTTATCTTCTTTACACTGATAAAAGCAAATAGGAATAAGTAAATCTTCGATTACACTAGCTAAGCCTTTAAAAATATAATTTCATTTTGATATAATATTCCTATCAGTAAATTTGATGTTTGCTCATTTGCATTTTGTGAAAAATTATGTTTTTTGAGGTTGTGATCTTCAAATGCAACTATATGTGTATCCTCCTACAATTGATACTCGAGCACTGCAGCATCTACCTAATTTAGATTAGACCTGGCAGGTAAGCAAGAGTCTCCCACTGTTGCCCTATAATTGAACCCCTCCCTTCTTTCATTCTGTTGCCTGTCACTATCTCTCTAAAGTAAATTAAATTCAGTAAATGTATATTTAACTTTTCTTTCCAGTCACATTTTACCTTCTCCATCACTCACTCATTCATTCATCCGTTTGATTTTTATGAAGTTTTTATTACCAGATACTTCTGCACAAAGTTTCTAATGTGCAATTTAAATTTCATTAGGAAGACCTTCGATTTCAGGAAGGAATAATACAACAGAACAAAAAAGAACAGGGAGGATTAGAGAGACTTACACAAAGAAAGGTTGGATGCTCATCTCTAGCAATTTATATGTTTAACACTACATTTTCAAAAAAGTAGAGGGTGGGCTGGATGTACAGGCTCCCCCTCATGCAAATGTACAGGCTCCTCCTCTTGTGCTACCTCACCCCATTACAGCACTGCAATGCGGTGGCACAATTAGTATGCCGCAGACAAACAAAGTGGGCTCAGGGAACCCCAATGTGCATAACGCGGTGCATGTAACCTGCCTTATGATTTTGGATGTGGCAGGTCCTGGTGTTGTGGTTGCCTCAAATACAGGGATGAGGGCTTACAAGTGTGAAGTGATAATACCACGTGTTATTTACAACACAATGAAATGTGAAGACTATGGCAGCAATTGCTATATAAAATATGGTAGTAGAATTGGGTGAGTATTAGCCTCCTCTAGTCTTAAGCATCTAGGAAAGAATCACCTTGAAAAAGCGGAGGTACTCTTTGATGATTTAGAAAGTTACGTTGTGTCAATCCATTATGAATTTCATGTCCTTGCAAATCATTCACCACAATTCTATTAGGTATTTCCTCACATCGTACAAAAATAGAGATGCATATGTTGAACCAAGGGGATCTTCTCAGATGAGATAAATATACACTTTTTGAAAACATTGCCACTTTAATTAACTTCACTCTTTGAAGAGAGGTTTATGTGCATTTATGCCTTTGAAATTATATAACATTTTCACTAAAGCATTACACTTAATTAATAAAAATAGACAACACAAATTGAACAAGTTACTTGATGGCAACTAACTTATGACTTAGAGAAATGTCAAAGAAATGCAGGAGATAATAGTCATTTTTAAGCAACTGTGAAAGATGACTGGACTAGGAGCAGAATGAACAGTAAGAAAAGAGGTTAATGGTATTTAGACGTGTTGAATATAAATGATCTAATGCAGACTATTAGAACATTTGAAGAGAAGTGTAGGGAAAGGAGAAAGTATACATAAGGTGTGGTGAGGACCTGCGTATATTAGAATTCAAGACAAAGAAACTAGAAGAGACAGAGGGCACTCAATCAAGGAAAACAAGAGAACACTGAACTGTGCCAACAACGGGGGTTGAAATAAAAAATGTACAGAGGAGTTAAACTCACATTGAAAAGAGGGGGAGTGGTAACCCTCCCAGCACCCCAACATTGTAACTATTACAATGATAGACAATTACCTTGTATCCACTACATCACAGGTAAGTACATCCAGATTTTTTTAATGTACTTTGTCACAAGAGTCAAAACATGTTTAGTGAGTAAATATATGTATATTTAATTACTAGCTTTACAATGACTAGCCTTCTTTTACTCTTTTTTTGTGGGACAACTATAGGATGAGCTTTCTCTACCTTCTTTTAATTATTACATACTTACATGAATGAACCTCTAAACAAAAGAGGAATGAGCTTGTTAAAATGTGTAGTTCTTAGGGAATTCTTGGTTGCAATCCACCCTCCTCAGGTGAAAGCTTTCATCATTACTTTCCTGTCTTTTGGAGATTATCAGAAGAAAGCAAGCAAGCTTAGGGATCTTATGCAGATGCCATGGACCTCTAACATTTTAAAAATAAACACCTAGAATAGGACTTTCTGGGATAATTTAGGGCATACATCAGAGGATGTACAGAAAAGTGTGGAAGGGAACAGTGTGGTAACTCTGCTAGGATAGATATAGGGCTCCTAACAATGACTGCTGAGTTACCCCTATAATGTGACACTCCAACCACTTGGAAATCATAACACTGATGAAATTAAAAGAAGATAAGGAGACAAAGGCTTCAACTTGGGATTCTTTGCTTGCCCAAGGAAGCTCTGAGCACTCAAATTCTGCTTTCTCTTGTACCAAAAGCTTTTCACATTATTTTCAAGGGTGAGACAAACTGCCCTTCTGATGTCTACAGGCAGGTAAAGGACAAGACGGCACTGTAGAAGAAGAAACAGATGGCCAGGCTGGGACGGGGTTTTTGGCTCTGGACCTAAAGAACAGCAGAAGAAAAGCCAATCTCATGTTTAATACGTGGTCCAGGGCTCCAGAAAGAGCTCCTTGATGTTTGGGAGCAATAGGAGCATCCAGAAAAAGCCTATTTAACTTTAGCAAAGTTGGTACCTAGAAATTATTTGACCTTCAGATGACCAGGACAAGGACCTGGTTGCTTTAGAACCTGAAGTCTGAAGATACTGAATGACTGCAAAAAGAAGATAACCAAACATGTGAAGTACTACCCAGCAATACATCATTACCAACCTTGCTGAAGGATTTTGAGCTCCAAAAACTTTTGAAAGTCTGAAGGTAAATCTGTTGATCATGTTAGTCACCACATATTTACTCTATACTCGCACCATCGCCAGTCAAGTACCAAGAGTGCTTCATTTAGATACTTCAACAACACGACCAAGATGAACCTGTGACCTCAATCCAACCTCTTTGCATCACCGGCCTGCTACAGAAGGTGACCAACCATATTCTATAGACCTACATTGGATTTTGGCTATCATTATTGTTTTTATGTAGCTTTTGACTATTTGTTTAAAAATTCATAACTCCTGAGCCTCGTAAATGATTTTGTATAGTTGGTCCCATTCTTCTTAGTAAATTGTATTTATTTTTTAACTAAATTGGTTAATTTCTAGCTTTCGGCATTCACTTTAGCTACATCTCTCATATTCATGGGTATCCAGAAAAAAAAGTAGTGTACTTTGGAAATGTTTTACCATTCCTCATACTCCATACTCTTATTCGTAGGCAGAAAATGTAAGATAACAGTCTGTTCTAATCCTAGTAACTTTATTTTCTCTTTCTATCCCCTAACTCTACCCTTCAACCACCCTCTGAAGAATGTATTTATTTATGGATGCTTGTAAACTACTACTTACCCTCTGAGGAGTTTCTTGTCTATTCAGCTCAGAATGATTTAGAGCAGTGCTTCCCAAACTGATGGTCATGAGACAATTTGTTGGAGGGCTGTGAAAGTCCAAGCAATAAATAAAGATGCCTTTAAATTCTGCATTTATTTTGTCACATTTGCTGCACTTGAAAGACAGAGGTCTAATGTCAGCCTATGTCTCCTGACAAATTGGTGATTATGTTTTTAACATGTGGTTGGTGTTTACAAACTCCTCTCACTTTACAGTCAGAGAAAGTAAAGTGAATTATTTGACAACCTTGGCTGGGGACAGGGAGTATGAAAGGAAAGGCTGTAGGGTGTCATTTTTTGTAACAAACAAAAACATGTAAATAGGTGTAAATGAACTGTGCACATTCAGCAGTTAGGAAAGCAAAAATGAAGCCCATGTTTTGGTAATTCTGAAGTGTGATGTCAACAAAGTATTTAATAGGATCGAAAAAAATTAGGCACTGTACTTGGTGATGCACAAATGATAAATGTTCACTGAAACCTGATTTCCACATATTATCATTTGTGTGCAATATAGTTTTGTCAGTAAAACTGAATGTCTATGCAAATTTAGTGGCAGTTTCAATGGAAAAGGTGTTGTCTGTAAATGTCAGTGCGAGACCAGACAGACAATGCTTTAGTTACATTAAAAAATCACCTGCTTTGTGCCCATTAAAGTTAGGTGGGTAACAAAAGTTTTGCATTCTAAAAATTAGATTGTGTTCTAAAAAGTTTGGGAAGCTTCAAGGTTTTCCTAAATGTTTGATTTGTGGGTTTTGCCCCACTTTGTATATTTGAAGCAGGTGTTTCAACGATTTTTTTCGAGATGGAACAAAGTTTTCTAGAGGGGACATATTTCTTGAACCTACTAACCTGGAACTTGGGTGCGGTGCCATTAAACATTTTGAACATAAAACACACTGGTTTAAAAAGAATGCGTTTTTGCACTTGAAGCCAGTGCAGTTGTTTTTTTGCTAGGTGGTCATAGAGTCACATTTCATCAGATTAAATATGACTTTAACAATCATGTTCTGTATCTGTTGAAGTCAGTTTAAGGAATGGGGGCAGGGCGATGTAGGCTAAGTTACCATAATTGACACGAGTTTAAACAAAAACATAGGCAAACATGTTTTTGTAAGGGGAAATTAAACTAATTTAAACAAGACAGAGTGGCGGGGCTATTTCCTAAAAGGAAGAATAAACAAAATATGTCATGGAGGAAAATCCATAGTCAGAAATGCGGCTAAAGACAAAACCTATTTAGGAATTAGTTTGAAACAGGTATCTACACATCTTGTTGATCTAGTCAAGAATTCCAGGCAAGTTTAAACACAGGACATTATTGGACATTGTAGGGCCTTGTAAAATGTGCATGCTCTTTTCCTTTCTGTGACTTCAATACTCTACTCCTTCGGCTTCGGTGGCCAACCAGCATGTACACCATGTACAGTATGCACATCATATGTACAGACATGGAATGTGCTTCCCTTCAGAACTAGAGGAGAAAGTATCTACCAATGGCGTCAAGACCCAGGGGCAACTGTGACTTGTGCTGATTGTTGAGCGCTCTAGGAATACTCAAAGGGCAGCTCAAGCCAAATACATGAACACTGGTCTCTCAGAGGCAAACGCATGATCGAAGCACCAATGCCATATTTAAATGAAAAACCATGAACTGTTCTAAAAATTGCTGGGTATTGTTTTGTTTAGCTGTTTACAAAAGGAGAGTGTATGAATAGAGTCTTTCCTGATAGGAGAACAAATCCCTAATCAAAGTTGTAAGCCACAGAGGTGAGTCTGGGAAGGAGAAGTAGAGAGCACCATGCCACCCCTGGATCACCCACTGCCCCAATGAGCTGTCACCAGAAGTGTGCCAAAGTTGGGTCTTGGTACACCTAGAGCCAAGAAAGGCACAAGCCATTTTTTACAGCAGCAGTTTTCTTTCTGACAGGCAGTTTAGCAGCCCCTTCAATCTGCACATGTGGAAACCGTTGGTTACAGGATACCATGAACATAGATCAGGGACTGCAAAACACAGACACTGCTACAGCTGGTATACACGGTGGCCAGATTTTTTTGGAAATGTTTTCTAAAGTTTGACACAGGGAAAACACACAGGCAAATTAATGATTAAGGACATTAGTGCATTTATTTTTAGCTAACTAAGTAGTTTTCAGGTTTTCATAAATATGACCCAATATAGTGCTACACAATTGTTAAAAATATTACATAAAGCATAGGAAACCCACAAGTCATGAATGATCATGGCAAAGCTTTGGGGAGCGGCCACCTTGTGCTATGGCTAATTTCATATTGTACAACATATGAGGGTGACCAGTTAAAAGTCAGACTCACACACGGATCCTAAATAAAATGGAAATAACTTTGTATAGCAAAAGACACATTTATTTTGTATTAATTTAGGATAGGGAACTGAGCTTTCTAAAGTTTAACACTTTCCCTAATGTTGCTTACACTGAAGGGGGAATCGTAAACCTGACCCCTCCAAAGTCCAAAACTTTCCATTCTGTCACTTACACTGAAGTGGGAATAGTAAATCTGACCCCGCCAAAGTCCAACTTTTTCCCAACTGTGGCTCAGCTTGGAGTGAGGATAGTAAATCTAACCCCTCCAAAGTACTGCAATTGCCTTTCTGTTGCTCACATCGGAGTGGGAATAGTGAATCTGACCACTCCAACATCTAACACTTTACTTACTGTTGGTCAAGTTGCAGTGCGAGTAAGGTAAAGTGACCCCTCCAAGTGTAAATTTTTCATCTATTTTGTAGTGTTTTTTAATATACATGTATTAGTTTTAGTTTAATTCTAAAAGATAACTTAGTGTAAATTATTTTTTGTATTATTTAGCTTTTTATAGTCCTTATTATACATATTGTTTTTTAGTTTATGTTGCTATTGTGTTCAATTTTGTACTTTTTAATATCTAGTGTTTGTAATTATAATTAATGTTAACACTTTTTATTATTTATGTTTAAATAGTAATTGCATTTTTCAAATATTATGTTTATTATTTGTTTGCAATTTTAAAGCATATATTTTTATTTTTGTATGCAACACTTTTTAAAATATTTTTTATATTATTAATATATCTTATTTAAAATTTAATGCTATTTTTAAAGTTATTTTATGTCTGAAAATGTATCTAATGTACAATAGATGCAATTTGATATACTTACACATTATTTGATGCTATTGTGATCTTCTACATTTTTGTTGTCAATATTTTTGACTTTACATACAAAGAATGTAAAGTCAGTATTTGTTTCTTCTATTTTGGTGGTATTTTTGTCACAGATATTTTCTCGCTGATATTATGTCATACACCCCAAGTCAGACTGCAGAGATTATGAGGGAGTTGTTTCCAGTGTAAAGTAATTGTACTTAATGCCGTTAACATTAATGTGGCGACATTGATTGTGATAATAATGGTAACAGGACATAAAGCTGCACTAGAAGGCAAGTTATATCTAGTGAAGTAGAGGAGCAAATGTGATCTAGAAGCTAGAGCTTCTGACACTGGAACTGGGAAACCGGGTTCAAATCCCAGTCTCTGCTCAATGTCCTGTGATTCTGAGAAAATGGATTGGAGCCTTATTTAGAGTCTGAGGGAAAAAAAACCTCCAAATTCCGGAGGAAACTATCTATAGAGTAGATTCCATCGGTTGAAGGAAATTCACCTGTCAAATACCCCTCCTTTTACAGCAGGCATCTCCAACCTTTTCTGTAAAAAGAGATACATTTAGTCAATGAAAATCATCCCGATCTACTAGTATTAGTGCTGTAATAGCAACAACATCAGACTGGGTTACCTTAGTGGCCATTTTCTGCAAGATTACCATCAGGACAGAGTGTTGCCAGCATTAATGCGAAAAAGGCTGTGCCAATTTGGAATGCCTTTATGTGAGTAATACATAACAGCCATAACTGCAATGCCCCAGGCACCATTCTAAACATATTAGTAATAAGTCTCCCCATTACCACATGTTTTATAACACACTAATAACAGTTTCAAAAATATTTTGGAAATTCAACCATTTTACTCATATCAACTTATGAGTTCTGAAAATACACTTTTACGCCAGAAATGCACACCTTTTAATTTTGTTATACATATATTAATTCAACCGAGCAAGAGCTTCTAATTTAGTAGGTCGGGCTACACACAGAAAAGCTACTTTTCTGTAGAGCTTCCAGTAGTTCACAAGCTGCTCACTGGAAAAGCCTCCTTTAGAGTTTCCTCCAGAAACCGGATGATTTTAGGGTTGCCTCCTAACTCTAAATTACGCCCTTAATATCCCTATGCCTGGAAAAAAAAAACAATTTGTAACAGGCTTCACACTGTGTAACTTGAAAGCAGATATCCAAAGGGGGAGGTTGCTTCTCCGCTCAACAAAATGTATTCCTAGTCAATGTGTTTTATCTTGGGGACATAGTGGTGTCCGCTTTACTCGCCAAAATTCTTACCACTCATGAGTTATCTTAACAGAATGTATTCCTAGGACTCATGCATAAGTGTGTTATCTGGGGGATGGGAAAGTTTCTGCTTTGCTACTACGCTTAACAAAATATATTCCTAGCTCTTGCGTGTATATGTGTTATCTTGGGGACAGAGCCCGATATTTACGAAGCTTTTGCGTTGTCTTTGCGTCACACAAGGCGATGGAAGGACAAGGCAACTGCTTCAGTAATAATTACAAGGTCAAGCAAAGCCTGATTGTGTGGCTTTGTATTGAAATGTAATGAAATGCAGCTACTTGAGCTGCGTTACATTTCTACTTGGAAGGCGTTCCATGGGTATTGGAACATTCCCAGATTTACAAAGAAATGAAAACCAGGGAATGTGTCAAAATGCTACGCCTTCCGAAGTGAGGCGTAATGAGGAGAAATATCTTTATTTCCCTCTTTCCATGTGTGTTTAATTTTGTAGCACACATAGAAAGAGGAAAAGCCTCCAAAATTTGTTTTTAATCAGGAAGGTGTGCTTTCTTCACAAAAACAATTCTGCCTGTAACACAGGCACCCATGCACTATGGTGCAAGGGTGCCTGCGTTGGCGCTAGACATCACACAGTGCGCCAGCGCAAGGAGAGAGCAGAAATGCTTCATATCTTTGTATACATGGAGCATTTCTGCTCTCTCCCTTTTATGCAACACAGCACAGCAACTTTGCTTGCTGCCCTGCGTGAAAATTTAGTAAATGTGCCCCAAAGAACTTTCTGCTCCTGAACTGCAGCAGCTTCGTTCTGCTTCCTTTTTTGTGTGATTCATTTATTTATTACATTTTTTTACAATATTACGCCTCGTAGGCTCTTGACCATAGGTCAAACATGATAAATTGCAAGACAGACAAAAAACACATAATAGTCCAACAAAATACAATCAAAAGTGTACGACATTCTGCTTTATGTCATGGCAAGTACACCAAAAAAATAGAATTACTAAAATGTACTACTTTGCCATAGCGGACATTTGCAAAATGCCATGGGATGAGAACAGCATTGATGAACAGAAATGCCAACCAATACCCGAACACAACTGGAAGACACAAGCCAATAGTTGTAGAGGGCGGACCAAAAGACCTTTTATTTATTGTACAATTAAAGTTGTATCTTGCGTAGGGTTCGTCTTGGTGACATGAGGCCTTTTCTGAAAGCTAAAGCGAGAGCTAAAAAGGATTGCCTTTGGTATACAATACATGGACGAGATAATGCATTCAATGTGTAGTGACTAAGTAAATTTTTGTGATGCAAATTGCATTCTAATTCAAACAGTCCATAGGAGGCTGGATGATTTACCTCACAGTCAATTTATGAGGTGAGAGAGCACACTCCACTAGGGAGGACCAAAATCCACTCTGTTAAAGTGTTGTTATGAAGTCATCTCCACTTCAAGCCAGACCTAATGCTGAATGGCTTGAAAGTCACCTAGGCCATGACGTGGCAAGAAGACAGGCATGCATGGTCTACAATTCAGAAATGGAGTATCACAAAGAGGCAATTTCCGTCTAAACTGACCATATCAAAGTATATGGGAGATATAAAAGTAGGAAAGGAGAGAAGTGGAGTTACTGAGATAAGTTTAATTTTGTCTTCTCTGCTGTTGGTTTCAAAGTCTTTGCTATACTCTCGAAGGGGAGCGGCATTAATGTGAACATGCTCATCATCTTCTGTCTTATATTATGGTTGATTGCCTCAGCGGCTGAAGTCTGCAGGCTTTGAACTCTGGCTGCTATGACTCAGATGCACACATCTCAACTTCAAATCACACTTTCTATTACAGTTCTCTGCTATAAAAGACATTGCCGACTTTTCAACCAAACTAATAGAATAAAAGATTAGGCAAAGCATACAAATTCACATTTTCTGATGCAAAGTTACACATACAGACAAAAAAATATGTATAACTGTCTAACCACCCCCGCTCCACATCCACACAATAGCATTCAGTACAGCAGTTATATTGGTACAGTGCTCTATGTCCAATGCGTAATAGCTCAAGTCAGAACCTGCTGTACATTTCACACGAATCACCAAGCACTTGTTAGAACATTATTCAGATGAACTTTCACACAAACCCAAACAAAATCCCAGAGAAAGCTCTTATCTCGGACAGCTACAAAACACCTCTGTGCTGCTGTCCCAAGATCAATGTGCAACTTCAGGGTCAAGCAGACACACATTTTACTATCCTTACAAAAAGAACAAGAAAGTTCTCGTATCCACCATGTACCCGTTTAACAGTTTATAGAACACTCACTGACCTTCGCATTTCTTCTTATTCGATGAGACACCGACTGGCGATGCAAAGCTTGGGTTAGTGACGGAAAGTTAGGTAGTCAACGTCCCCATCCCAACGCTGACCCTACAGCGGGCCACTATTCCAAAATCTTGGCTGCCTAGCAAGGTTGATCTGGGCTATTGGGCAATTTGACAGTGCCGGGAGGATTACTCTGACAGATCAGTGTGGCGGGCGTTTTTCTGGCTGTTTGTGGGCCTGTTTTATGATCTGGTGGGCCGATTTTCACTGTTTAGTTCCCTGATTTTACCACAAATAGTGACCGCAGCAAGAACAAATTCATGCAGTATTCCATACTTTATAAAACATCTATACAGCGCAGCTCTACAAGTTCAAAACTGCCCCGATTTGCAAACATGGCCCACTTTTTTAGTTAACTAGTTCGTTAATGGGGGCCACTTTTATTTTGGTCCCTGTGTCTCTTTTCTCTCCCAGTCTGAACCTGCTGACCAGGTTATACCCCCAAAGAAACATCGCTGTGATCCTCATCAGTATCCCATTCACCAAACACTCACTGCCCTTTAGGCCAGCTGCATGTGCCCTGCTGGGCATCCCTATATTTGACCTTATCTGGTCATCTCCTGGTGCCCTCACATTTTACCTTCTGAGTGTTCACCTATATCCTTTCCCCACTACCCCATCTGTGAGTCCCATAACTCTTGGGATGCATACATGTGCTAAGACCGAACACTACTAGAAAGAACTAGAGCCCTGACAATAGACACTACAAACATTATAAGACACAACACACAGTAAAATTACCTGAGAAATGCCACTACAGAGGGTCACTATTTGATTCAGACATAAAGAAATAGAGCTAAAGTCACATGCCATAGAGCTGAATATTCTTATCTGCCTGGGCAAGTCTGAGGGTGCCCTAATGGGCAAATCATTAACAGGGGCAAGGCCATCTATACTTACCTATCTAGTATATTGACCATTCTATAAACATCACTTCGACCATTGCTGCCTAAACTCGAAAAATATTGTGAGCCATATAGGAGCTCGTTCAGGCAGACCAAGCTGGCCAAAACTTCTTAAGTGGCTGTGATTTTTTTTTAAGGTCTAGCTTGACAGCATTTGTGAAAATCTATGTTTACATGTGTTCGCACATTGTAGCAAGACCCACTGGTTTTGCTTTGCTTATTTTAGTCTACTAGCTTAGACTGAAAGGCCTGAGACTGGTCTGCAGTCCCTAAAATCCTGCATGCAGGCGGACAGCAGCAGGAAAGTTTGCAGTCCCAGCTTATAGAGTTGAAAAGAGAGATGTATGAGGGATGTGCAAGTCCCTTGCCTCCCACACCAGTGGACCCTCCTACAAGCATATAATCTGTGTTTGGCCTCACTGATGTGCTAACATCCTTTTACATACACAGAGTATATTGTGCACTGCCATTTTCTTTTTCTGAATTTTGCTTTGCACCTAATGCAACTTTTCTGCTTTATATGCACAGGCACAGATTGCAAAAAAAAGCTTAACGAATCGGGTAATCTGAGACAACTGATAGAGCGCTTACAGCACTCTAATTTGTAGGGGTGCACTATACTCCTGATACAAGCGTACTCATATATATTTTGTCGTGTGCAGTGTTTTACGATTATTAAGATGCATTTATTCACGTCATATTAGTATTAAAGTGAAGTGAGCACATTTAAGTAGGATCTTGTATGTATTAGAAATATAATTCCTGTATGTATAATGTGCAGGATGACGTTGTTTTCATATAATGTAACCATGTTGCGTTAAGTTACCCGATTTGTAGGCCCAAATTGTAGGTTGTTTTGAGTTTCGTTTCTCCTTAGCTGCTCAAGTATTAATTAAATAAATTCTGGTGTGCTCGAAGACAGTATGTTCTCATCCTACTGCAGGTGCAGGAATCCGACCTCGTTATTCTTAGATTTAAGGAGATACCCGGAATGTCTTTGAAAAAGACTGAAAGGCGAGAAGGGAGGACACCTTCGTGCATAGCCTATCTGGGAACCAAGGCCACTGGAAGAAGAGCCAGCTAATTAAAGCTTCTGTGGAAACTTACTGAAAACCGTTGCAAGTGGAAAAGTTTAACATATGACGTATTGGGGGCCGATTATTGTCTTTTTGTATAATGCGCAGGGACGGATTTGGGAGACTTCTACCAGCTGTCGGAGGAGAAGGAGCATCTTAGAGCGAGCTCCATAGCTTTAATCTATCAGACCCATTTTGACGTGAGTACTTCTTAGGAAGTCAACACGTGCTGACACCTTTGGGATATGATACAAGGGAGATAGGTAGGATTCTCATTGAGAGTAGAGAAAGATTTTGCTCCTTCTTAAATGAAAAGAGAATTGGACTCCGCTTCCATTCTTTGCTGTATCTTGATTTTGGAGTTCATCATATTATGCCTTCTGTGCCAAATGACCTATATTCGTAAAATCGGCTCTGTATTGATTTTCTTGTACCTCTATACTCTAATATTGAGGTGTGTTTATATTAAATTATTTTTGGCCTTATAATAAATTCACCAAACTGAATTTTGGAGTCTGTGGCCTATTACAGCATGACTAAATCGAAAATATAATCTTGAATTGTTTTTCTCCCTTCTACCACTTTTAGCAGGCAAATAAAAGACCATCTACATTAAATTTAGTAGGGAAAAGTAGGAGTAAAGGTTGGCGTAATCAAATGGTAGCAGAGGATGGTTTGCCTCTAAGAGTGAGGGGAGAAAGAGAGTAGGGGTAGGGTCGGAAGAACACTAAGACCCTGGACACGGAGTAGAAGACGGTGGACATAGATGGAAGTCGGCGGACTTTGACGGTGCGGCGGAAACAGTGGTAGCGTGAGTATGAAATTGTGTGATATGTTAGATTGCGGTGATGAAACCTTTGTGTGATGTCTTGCGGAGTTGAGATACATGTCGAGTGATTGTGAGTTTATTGGTTTACTGGTTCGGACACGTGCGAATCAGGAAGTTTGGTTAGCGGACTCAAGAGAAGTCCAAGATCCCGGGATAGTTTTGTATCTGTAATTGTCTGATTAAAATGTGGGTTCGTGAAGCGCTATCGATGATCCACTTGTGATAGGGAACTTTGTGTGAAAGGAGTACGTCGTGATAGAGAGCCTCAGGTACCGGGGGTGAACTATGGCGATTGAGTGACCAACGCAGGTCGGGGGTTACAGCGGATGAATGTTCTTGTAAGAGTGTTCTATCGATCTTCTAGAGGACGGACAATTACTTGTTTATGTAACTGTAAGTTATTGTGACTGTGTTAGCAGCAGTTACTTGGTTTAATAGCTTTTGGCAAGCCCGTCTGCGCCCGTCCGCGCCCTTCCGGGACCTGGGGCTTGTCACTATTGTGAGAAGTTGGCCTGGTATATGCTGTCCACTAATTATAGTGGGCACCTTGCACCAGTCCAAACAACCCCTTATTGGAGATAGGTTAAAGACAACCTTATTGAAAGCTATCCTAGTGGTAGCTATGGAGAGCAGCCTTCAGGCTAAGTCTTGAAGGAATGTAAAGCAGCTTGTTTTACCAGTCTATAATCTCTTGAGTGATCAAATGAAAGAGCACCACACCAGGTATATATTCAAAATATATGTATTTATTGCTAAACACACCCCTCTAGTCTCTTTATGAGGCTAGAGTTCGAAGTACATAAGTTAGAAGTTATTTAAACACAGTAATAGCACAAATACACGTTTGGGCCCTAGGGGCGTACCAAACCATATACCAATAAAGTGGTATAAGAACCACGACTGAACTAGACACTAGGCCTAGAGCCTCTAGAAGTGCTTGGACCACAAGGAACCACCCAAGGTAGTGACACAGGGGACCCACGGGAGACGCGTGCAGTGTAAATACACAACCGCGATACGCCGTTGACTTCTATGGAGAAAGTCGTGATCGGGAAATTAGAGAAAAGGGACACTTTAAAGAGGACTTGGACCAAACCCTTTGAGATCTAGGACTTTGAAGAGTCTCTACCCACGGGAGCACCGGAGTACTCGTGTTACCTCACCCAGGGAAGCCGGGTGCATAGGTGCCTTTCGGGGTCGGGTTTCGTCGTCGATTTGAATGGCGATCTGCTGCAAAGTGCTGCTGGCGACCAAGTGAAAAGTGTCCGGGTGGATCCAAGAGTGGATCGGAGTTCTGAAGAACCTGAAAGCAGAGGGGACAGAGTCTGGGTCACTAGCCAGTGACCAGCAAGGCGATGGACAGATGCCCACCGATGTCGAGTGCTTCAGGTGCGTTGACGGTCGTCTTGTCTCTTCAGCCACGAGGTCCAGGAGGTGTTGTTGGTGACCAGGAGCAGGATTCAGGCTGGTACCCAATGTCTGTCGAGTGCTGAGGTGTCGGCGACCGGATTAGACCCAACAAGCCTTGGCAACGGTAAGTCTCGATACAGAGGAAGATCGTCGATGGTGCAGATCAGCAAGGTCTGGAGAACTCACCCAGCAAGGGTAAGTGAGGGCAGGCCTGGAGCAACCAGGATGCCAAGTTAGAAAAAGATTGGCCTTCGTTAAGGGCTACTAGCCAATGGGCTAGCGACTGTGAAGGAGCCTCGTGATGCCGCACGTGGATCTGGCTTACAGGACACTCGTGGAGTGGAGGCCAGGGATCTTTGGTGCAGTTGGTGCTGGAGGCTAGGGCTACTCGGAGCCCAAAGCACGACTTCGGGGGAGACCCAGAAAAGGATGCACTTGCAAATGTGCTCGGTGTCCAGGGGTCACGGTCTCAAGTCACCCACGATAGCCACGGGCCTCAGCTTTGCTGGGGACTCAGGGTAGCCTCGGGGAAGTCTGAGAATCTACCTCTGGTGATGCGATGACTTCGGCGTCCGACAGGAGCTTCAGAAATGCAAACCGGACAGATGCTTCTTTGGTGCCTGCCAAGCAGGGGAGTCACTCCTTGACCCCAAGGGAGATTCTTCTGTCCTCTAATCGTGAGTAGAGCGTCGAAGGTCCAGGATTCAGTTTCAGAGTTTCGTCCAGGGATAATCTAAAGTCCTAAGGACTGGGTTCCTATACTTATACTAAGGATAGGGGTTGGACTACTCTGTGGCCCCACCTATGGGTGGGTCAGGGCAGAGGGGTGGCTACACCCCTTTCCCTTTGTCCAGTTCGCGCCAAAGCAGGGGCTGCAAGCCCCTGATCCGGTTTGAACTGGGGTATGCACAGGGACACCAAATGTGCCCCCAGTGCAGGACTTCAAAGCACCCGAAAGTGCTCCCGCCCAGCCCCAATACACATTATCCTGTCTGGGGAGGTGGTCACACCTCCCTGGGACAAGAAACCTATTGTCCAGGCCTCCCCTGCCGGAGTTTCGTCCAGCAGCAGGAGGCCAGACTCGTGTTTGTGGCAGCAGCATCCATTTTGTGATGCCAGGGCTCTGGAAAGAAGTTACCGGGCTAGCCAGAGTTAACATGTCTTTCCCTCTAGAAGGGTGGAATGCTACCCCCGCTGCCAGGATTGGCGGGGGGGTAGTATTCCAAGATGTTTGACACCAAACACGACATGTTTAGGTGCAGCCATTCCAAAGTTAGCATTTTACCGCGAGGTTATAATGCGCTTAAGAGTATATGGTCAGGCTGCACTACAAACAGCATCAGAGATGGTCTCCGAACGCTGTAGAGGGGCCCTGCTCATGCAGGGGCACCCTCTCACATAGGAACCATGCACTCTGCCTTTAGGATTGATAAGGCCTGCCTTAGGAGTGACTTATAGGTTTATATGTGTGTATGTATTTAGTGATATAGGTAACCTATATCACAGTAAGGGGTGCCTGCACCACCTTACCCAGGCTGCAGTAGCAGACCTGTGGTGTCAGTTTGGATGGCCTTCCAGGGGTGGCATAATACATGCTGCAGCCCCTGGTAGGCCTCTGAGGTACCTATGCCCTTGGTACATAGTATACCATATACTAGGGACTTATAAGGGCACTCCAGATTCCAATCAGAGATGTGCCTAAGGCACATGGAAACCTTTTTACAGAGAAAGCAGATAGACTGGGGCCCTGAATAGCAGGATCCCAGTCCAACTAAGTCATAAACCAGCAAAACACCATAAAAAAGTGGGGGCAACCATATAGTCAGATTCCACCTTCCTACATAACCCCCCCCAAACGAAAGGAGATAAGGCTAACCTTGGCCAGTTGAGCCTTCATTGACTAAGTGGTCATATAAGGAAGCACCTGCACTAGCATGGTTGCCCCCTGTCTTATGGCCCACTAAGCAATCCCTCACCCTAAGGGTATGAGAGGGTCTCCACCATGGGGAATCACTACCTGTGGTGTGCTTAGGTAAAGTACAAGGCTGTTGAGGTGTCTGAGTAGGGAAGTGAGGCCCTAGGAATGTTGGCCTCAGCTTCCTCAGATCACTGGTCACCATGTATGCCTGTCTTTCCATGACTGAGTTGCACTTTGCTCTAAGGGTCAACCTTTGGCTGCCTACAGCTGGGGGTTGGGTCCCTTTGGATGGACTACTGGAGGGACAGGGCAGGTTTGGAACCTTCAGGTCCCAGGTTTGCCCTTGCCTACCAGAGTCCTTCTGGGGGAGGTCTCTACATAAAGGCATGGGGGATCCCTCAGTGTGTAGAGGAGTTTTCACCTGGCTAGGGCTACTAGACTGGGTGCCCCTAATCTGCTGATGGGGGGTTCCTCTGGACAGGGGGCCCTGGGGGTCCACTGACCTCCCTGACCTCTGCAGCCCTGGGCTGGCTGAGGCAGGGTAGAGAGGGGCAGGTTACCTGCTCCAGACTGGGTACCACCTTGGAAGGGTCCTCTGCCATCAGGGGTGTGGCCAGGCCAGGCCTGACTACCTCAGGGGCAGTTCCTTCACTAGGGGTAGGGTCAGTTCCCTGAGGAGGCTGACCCTTACCTACTGTCTGGGGGAAGAAGACTTTTCTTCAACCCTTGTGCTCTCTTTTGGGGGAGAGTGGGCCATTCTTCCAGGCTCCATCTCTCCAAACTCTTGGGCTGGGGCTGTGGCCATCACAGCCCCACTAACCTTTACAGGGACGCCCAACATCCTAAGATGGGTTTGGTGTTCAACTTCAGCCCAGGCTGAAATTTCCAAATCATTGCCCATCAGGCAATCTACAGGTAAGGTGGGGGACACTGCCACTCTCTTTGGGCCTGTGACCCCCTCCCAGCTGAGATTGACTATGGCCATGGGGTGATCTGTTCTGACACCATCAATGTTGGTCACCTGGTATTTAAACTCAGGTAAAAACTGGTGAGGGGGACTAGTTTCCCTGCCACCATGGTGACACTAGCCCCTGTGTCCCTAAATGCCACAGCTTTTTGACCATTAATTATTGGCTCCAATCTGTACCTGCCCAACGCTGTGGGACCCATGGTAAAGGTGGCAAATCCTATACCACCATCAGAGTCAGAGGAGTCTGTTGAGGGGTCCCTGTCTAAACTAGGGCTCACCTCTGTTCCTCTTGCAAAAGCACCCAACTTTTTGGGTGCACTACTCCCAACTGGAGGATTACTACTGGTAGTACCAGGAGGGGTGGTAGTAGTTGTGGGAGGAACATTCTCTTTATTGCCAATCCTGGGGCAACTGGGATCAGTTTTCCAGTGCCCAGGCCTTTTACAGACATGGCAATATGGTTTCTTTTCAGGAGAGGAAGGAGTTTGGGACCCACCCCCAGAAGAGGAATTTTGGGGCCCTGTAGGGGACTTATCCTTAGATTTATCCCCACCTTTCTCTTGGGACTTAGTAGAATCTTTCTTCTGGTCACCACCCTGATTTCTAGTTTTTACTCTGGTTCTGACCCATTTGTCTGCCTTCTTTCCCAATTCTTGGGGAGAGGTCAGATCAGAGTCCACCAGATACTGGTGCAAAAGCTGGTTTTGACAATTATTAAGGATCTGCTCCCTCATAATCAAATTGTACAATCCTAAAAAGTCATGCACTTTGTTGCCATGTATCCAACCTTCCAGAGCCTTTCTAGCACAATCTACAAAATCAACCCAGTCTTGAGTCTGAGCTTTTTGGGTATCTCTGAACTTCAACCTATACTGTTCAGTGGTTAGGCCAAACCCATCTATCAGAGCACTCTTTAAGGCTGTGTAATTGTCAGCATCCTCTTCTCTTACAGTGAGGAGCTTGTCTCTACCTTTGTCTGCAAAGGAGAGCCATAAGATTGCTGCCCACTGCCTCTGGGGGACCTTCTGAACTTTACAGGCCCTCTCCAGTGCAGTTATCCATTTGTGGATGTCATCCCCACTCTGGTAGGGAGGGACAATCTTGTTTAGGTTTCTATGGTCATAAGACCTTTCCCTATCTCTAGGGATATTGCTGCCACCATGGGACTCTAGTCCCAACTTTCTTCTCTCTCTAAAGAGATCTAGGGACTCCCTGTCTATGGCTAGTTGCTTCTTTTTGAGTTCAAGCTGAGCTTCCTCATATTGAACCAGCCTCTTTCTTCTCTCATGAGAGGATTCCCTCCTATGAGATGAGACAGAGCTCCCTATTGAGGTGCCAGAGTGGTTAGACTCCTGAGAAGAAGATCTAGACCTTCTGTGCACACTCACAATCCTTCCTGGGGGACAAAGGGGGCATCATTCTGATCCTCCTCTTCATCTTCCTCAGGAGGGGTTGGATTATCCAGGTCAGGGCCATTGTCGCCCTCCTGGCCAGTTTCAGAGGGGGGCTGGGGGTACTGGTACCCCTGTTCCCATCCTCATCATCTGCCCCACCCTCAGCTCCTACCCCTTCAGTCCCCAAGGGCTTACTAAGGTCATAAGCCACCAACAACTCCTTGAGGTGTTGGGTGGTGGGGCTTTGGCCTGTCCTTATTTTTCTCAAGTTGCATAAAGCTCTCAATTCCAAGAATGGGAGTGTATCATACTTGGAGGGTGGAAGCTCAATGGCTTCCTGCAAGGATTCTTTAGATCCTGCCCTTAAAGACATTACTAGTGTGGTGTGGTGTATGCACTACCTACTCTAGTGTGGCCTACTAAACTCTCTTGAGTTGTAGAAAGGGTTGTGCTATCCCTTAACACACAACTCTAAGTTCAGTAGAACTTACTGTATTCTAAGCTTAAATTATATGTACCTTAGGTACCTTTAGTGGTTTTCAGTTGATCAATTCAATTGAGATTATCTGGTAAAACAATAGCAAGCTGGAATCCCACACGCTGCACACCAATGTGAGAAGTTGGCCTGGTATATGCTGTCCACTAATTATAGTGGGCACCTTGCACCAGTCCAAACAACCCCTTATTGGAGATAGGTTAAAGACAACCTTATTGAAAGCTATCCTAGTGGTAGCTATGGAGAGCAGCCTTCAGGCTAAGTCTTGAAGGAATGTAAAGCAGCTTGTTTTACCAGTCTATAATCTCTTGAGTGATCAAATGAAAGAGCACCACACCAGGTATATATTCAAAATATATGTATTTATTGCTAAACACACCCCTCTAGTCTCTTTATGAGGCTAGAGTTCGAAGTACATAAGTTAGAAGTTATTTAAACACAGTAATAGCACAAATACACGTTTGGGCCCTAGGGGCGTACCAAACCATATACCAATAAAGTGGTATAAGAACCACGACTGAACTAGACACTAGGCCTAGAGCCTCTAGAAGTGCTTGGACCACAAGGAACCACCCAAGGTAGTGACACAGGGGACCCACGGGAGACGCGTGCAGTGTAAATACACAACCGCGATACGCCGTTGACTTCTATGGAGAAAGTCGTGATCGGGAAATTAGAGAAAAGGGACACTTTAAAGAGGACTTGGACCAAACCCTTTGAGATCTAGGACTTTGAAGAGTCTCTACCCACGGGAGCACCGAAGTACTCGTGTTACCTCACCCAGGGAAGCCGGGTGCATAGGTGCCTTTCGGGGTCGGGTTTCGTCGTCGATTTGAATGGCGATCTGCTGCAAAGTGCTGCTGGCGACCAAGTGAAAAGTGTCCGGGTGGATCCAAGAGTGGATCGGAGTTCTGAAGAACCTGAAAGCAGAGGGGACAGAGTCTGGGTCATTAGCCAGTGACCAGGAAGGCGATGGACAGATGCCCACCGATGTCGAGTGCTTCAGGTGGGTTGACAGTCGTCTTGTCTCTTCAGCCACGAGGTCCAGGAGATGTTGTCGGCAACCAGGAGCAGGATTCGGGCTGGTACCCGATGTTTGTCAAGTGTTGAGGTGTCGGCGACCGGATTGGACCCAACAAGCCTTGGCAACGGCAAGTCTCGATGCAGAAGAAGATTGTCAATGGTGCAGATCAGCAAGGTCTGGGGAACTCACCCAGTGAGGGTAAGTGAGGGCAGACTTGGAGCAACTAGGATGCCAAGTTAGAAAAAGATTGGCCTTCGTTAAGGGCTACTAGCCAACGGGCTAGCAACCGCGAAGGAGCCTCGTGACGCCGCACGTGGATCTGGCTTACAGGACACTCGTGGAGTGGAGACCAGTGATCTTTGGTGCAGTTAGTGCTGGAGGCTAGGGCTACTCGGAGCCCAAAGCACGACTTCGGGGGAGACCCAGAAGAGGATGCACTTGCAAATGTGCTCGGTATCTAGGGGTCACGGTCTCAAGTCACCCACGATAGCCACGGGCCTCAGCTTTGCTGGGGACTCAGGGTAGCCTCGGGGAAGTTTGAGAATCCACCTCTGGTGATGCGATGACTTTGGCGTCCGACGGGAGCTTCAGAAATGCGAACCGGACAGATGCTTCTTTGGTGCCTGCCAAGCAGGGGAGCCACTCCTTGACCCCAAGGGAGATTCTTCTGTCCTCTAATCGTGAGTAGAGCGTCGAAGGTCCAGGATTCAGTTTCAGAGTTTCGTCCAGGGATAATCTAAAGTCCTAAGGACTGGGTTCCTATACTTATACTAAGGATAGGGGTTGGAATACTCTGTGGCCCCACCTATGGGTGGGTCAGGGCAGAGGGGTGGCTACACCCCTTTCCCTTTGTCCAGTTCGCGCCAAAGCTGGGGCTGCAAGCCCCTGATCCGGTTTGAACTGGGGTATGCACAGGGACACCAAATGTGCCCCCAGTGCAGGACTTCAAAGCACCCGAAAGTGCTCCCGCCCAGCCCCAATACACATTATCCTGTCTGGGGAGGTGGTCACACCTCCCTGGGACAGGAAACCTATTGTCCAGGCCTCCCCTGCCGGAGTTTCGTCCAGCAGCAGGAGGCCAGACTCGTGTCTGTGGCAGCAGCATCCATTTTGTGATGCCAGGGCTCTGGAAAGAAGTTACCGGGCTAGCCAGAGTTAACATGTCTTTCCCTCTAGAAGGGTGGAATGCTACCCCCGCCGCCAGGATTGGCGGGGGGTAGTATTCCAAGATGTTTGACACCAAACACGACATGTTTAGGTGCAGCCATTCCAAAGTTAGCATTTTACCGCGAGGTTATAATGCGCTTAAGAGTATATGGTCAGGCTGCACTACAAACAGCATCAGAGAGGGTCTCCGAACGCTGCAGAGGGGCCCTGCTCATGCAGGGGCACCCTCTCACATAGGAACCATGCACTCTGCCTTTAGGATTGATAAGGCCTGCCTTAGGAGTGACTTATAGGTTTATATGTGTGTATGTATTTAGTGATATAGGTAACCTATATCACAGTAAGGGGTGCCTGCACCACCTTACCCAGGCTGCAGTAGCAGACCTGTGGTGTCAGTTTGGATGGCCTTCCAGGGGTGGCATAATACATGCTGCAGCCCCTGGTAGGCCTCTGAGGTACCTATGCCCTTGGTACATAGTATACCATATACTAGGGACTTATAAGGGCACTCCAGATTCCAATCAGAGATGTGCCTAAGGCACATGGAAACCTTTTACAGAGAAAGCAGATAGACTGGGGCCCTGAATAGCAGGATCCCAGTCCAACTAAGTCATAAACCAGCAAAACACCATAAAAAAGTGGGGGCAACCATATAGTCAGATTCCACCTTCCTACAACTATACTCAGAAAATTAGTTACACTAGCAGTGAGCTGATAACACTTCATGCAGTCTCTGCCAAGCTCAATCCCCTCACATATTCCAGCATAGTGGAACAGGGAATCCTGGCACTTAGAACCATCTTTTCCGAACTCAGTGGTGTTCAGATTGCTGGCTCATCTCAGACCCAACATGGCCACGCCCACAACGCACGGAAGCTTTCTGTTATTTATTTGAATACCCGTTCGTTGGTTAAACACCAGATGGATATCTTTCTATTGCTGAAATTCGAGCAGCCTGACCTTCTCCTGCTTACTGAAACTTGGTTATCCGAGGAATCATCCCCTGATATCCTTGCGGCATTACCGCCTGATTATCATATTATTCAGGCTAACCGTCCCCAGGGGAAAGCGGGCGGAGGAGTAGCGGTCATAACTCGCCATGATTGTAATTATACGGCCTTAACCCCGCTAGACTTACCCTCAGTGGATAACCTGGTGATCAAATTTGAATTCAAATCGGATACTGCCCCCTTGGTATGCATCCTGCTCTACAGACCTCCTCAAAGGATGCCTCTCTTTCCTCATTCCTTGGGCGAACAGATAGCTCATTTGGTAACCAACTACGGGAAGGTTCTGCTGATTGGGGACTTTAACAATTGGGCCGATGACATCCTTGGCGGTCCCCAATCGGCTGAACTGACTGAGCTTCTCTCAGGACTAAACCTAATTCAACAGGTTTCCACGGCCACACATATTAAGGGACACATTCTTGATCAGGTCTGGACTGTTAATCTTACTATGTCTCCCGTCTCAGTTTCACCATGCACCTGGTCCGATCATCATATTATTAAATTCACTGTTCAAGATAATTTCGTGAATAATAACCCCAGTCTTGCTGGGCGCACCTGCAGAAACTGGAATAAGATTGAGAAACCTTTATTCCTTGATTCTCTCGCCAGTTCGATTCCTCCGGGCAATTCCTCAATTAACCGGGCCGATGCACAGCTAACCAGTTGGTTACTGACTGCCAGTGACAAGTTTGCTCCCTTCAGGCAGATCCATGCCTCCCGCCGCCATGACGCCCAGAAATGGTTTTCTACTGAATTGAAACACCAAAAACTTGCCTTAAGGCAACTAGAAAGAAAGTGGCGAAGCAACTACAAACCCGAAGACAAACAAGTCTATTTAAACTCTTTGAACACTTATAAAAAATCTATTTTAACTGCCAAAGCGGCGCATTTTTCATCTAAAATTTTGTCGGTAACTAATCGCTCAAAGGAGATCTTTCATATTGTGAATGAGCTATCTAACCCCGATAGATTTTTGTGTAAGCCTCCCCCATCACAGACCTTTTGCAATGCACTGAATCTTTTTTTCATTGACAAAATCAACAAAATCACTTCCAGTATTCCGGTCTGTCAAAATCTGGACTTTAACCCTCACCCTATTCTTAATCATAGCACTTTCACGCGCTTCCCTGCAATATGTGAGCACACTTTCATAAATCTTCTTTCAAAAGTCAAATCGGGCTCTCCCACTGACTGTTGCCCTCCTAGTATTTTGAAGGAAATTTTTACTACCCTTCCTAGTCCTGCTCTTAATCTCTTAAATGAGTCTCTGTCCCAAGGCACTGTCCCTGCAACCTTTAAAGAGGCAATTGTTGTCCCCCTTTTAAAGAAGGTGGGATCTGATCCGCTAACTTTGACAAACTATCGCCCAATTTCCCTTCTCCCTTATTTGGCTAAGATCTTGGAAGCCTATGTCACAGGTTGCCTCACAGACTTCTTGGAGGAATCTGAATTCCTTGATTCCCATCAAGCGGGCTTTTGCCCAGTTCACTCTACCGAGGCGGTAATCCTCACAGTATTGGATACTCTTCGCAGTGAGGTTGATAATGGCTCCCCACAGGCCCTTGTTTTGCTTGACCTTTCCGCTGCCTTCGACACGGTCAACCATTCCCTCCTGGTCGACCGTGTGAGGGACGCAGGAATCTCGGGCCCCGCCCTAAGCTGGATCAGTTCCTTTCTGGAAAACCGCTCCCAGGCGGTTTGTACTGCCCAGTTTACTGCCCCTAGAGTTAAAATTTCTTGTGGAGTCCCTCAGGGCTCTTCCCTCTCTCCCCTGTTGTTCAATCTCTACCTCCTCCCTCTTGTCCGTGCCTTGAAGGAGCGCAAAGTCTGTACCTTTAATTATGCAGACGATTTCCAACTCATCTTTTCCATCAGTAACTCACCGGAGTCGGTTCATGCTTTTCAAACCACTATGCTGTTCATCAGACAATGGATGAACAAGAATCATCTAAAACTTAATCCGGACAAGACGGAGCTGGTTTTAACAGGTGGTACCGCTAGGAACCCATGGGGACCCCACTTCTGGCCTAGGGAGCTGGATCAGCCCCCCGTCCCGTCTAGCTCGGCTAAAAGCCTTGGAGTGGTTATTGGTCAGGACCTTACTCTGAAGCCTCAGATCAACTCGGTGATCTCCACTTGCTTTTTTCAACTCCGCAAAATAAAAAAGATCTGTAGATTCCTTACTTATGAGGCCCGGATTCAGGTGATTATCGCCATGGTCATGTCCCATGTCGATTATGCCAATTCATTATACTTTGGCATCCCTCTCTATCTTTCCAAACGTCTACAGATAATACAAAATCAGGATGCGCGTCTGCTTGTCCACCATCCCAGGCATCAGCATATCACTCCTCTCCTGAAGCAATTACACTGGCTTCCGGTTGTTCAGCGGTGTGCTTTCAAGATTGGATGTCTTATTTTTAAGTCACTTAACGGAAGGAGCCCGAAATTTGTCAACAATATGATTAACAAATATGCTCCTACACGAAATCTTCGTTCAGCTCACAAAAATCTATTACTGACCCCCCATTTCAGACTAAAGCGTACTGGTGGTGCCAGGTTCTCTGCCCTGGCCCCTACATTCTGGAATTCTCTCCCCTCTGAAATCCATCTTTGCACCAATCTTCTTGGCTTCAGAAGTCTTTTAAAAACTTGGCTCTTCCGACAGGCCTTCTGAACCTTTCTCTAGGGCTTGGATCTCAACCGAATTAGCGCCATGAAACCTCCCCGGGTGTACGTGCACTTTATAAATTCGGCTTTAACATAACATAACATAACAGTGTGAATGTGTGAGCGAGTGAAATTGTAAAGGAGGGTGAGCCGCTGCAAGGAGCGAGTAGTGATGTCAGTGTGCGCCGCGCTGGGATTGGTCGGTTGGTGTAACGCCGCGCTGGGATTGGTGGACGTTCGTTCGAAGCTGAGTATTGATTTTGGAGGGCAAACAATCGATTTTCATGATGAGATGTTTCAGGGGGTTGCGGGATTTGTGTAGAGGTGATACAGGAGTGGTGACACGGGTAGGAGGTGCTGTATCAGCTAAGAGGAGTGATGTCTGCTCTGAAACCTCCGCCTAGACCAACACAATTTGAGGCATTGGATGCTTGGATGAGAGCAGCAATGGCAAAGAGAAGAGAAGCTTCTCAGGGAAGAATGAAAAAGGCAATGAAGGCATATCAGGATGCCAGGTGGGATGCACAGCTGAAGAGATGGAGAGTAGACACCATAGAGGGAGAACGATTGTATCCATTTTGGTTATTAGAAGAAGCGTCTAAAGGGCAAAGTAAGACAGAAGAGGAAAGATACAGATGACAGTTTTCTAGATAGACTGCTAGCAGAACGTCCTCCACCTGATGACTCTAGCCTGGAGATGGAGAGAACACAGCAATCAGAGGAAATCCTACGGGTGAGACAACCAGGTTCAGAAGAGCAGACCAGAGGAGTCAGGGGGAGGATTTCAGTGGAAATGAGAAGAATTCCAGGAGGGTCTGGAGGGATAGGGTACGCAACCTCGGAGTCAGGAGAGACTGCCTGTAACAGGCGATTACCAGAAGCTCTTTCGGTACCAGTTACTATTGGACCGGTGGTTTCCATATATAACCCCAGAGCGAGAACAAGGGAAAGTCAACAACAGACAGAACAAGGTGAAGAGACTATATCTGGAGGGAGTCTTACCATGAGTGAGACAGGAATGGCTCAGATACCAGTGGAAGCCAGTACTCCACTGCCAGCTACGGCTGATCCTTCAAGGATGGACAGTGGGTCAGAACGAAGACTAACAGGGGCTTTAGAAAATTCTGAGTCAGCCATCAGAATGTGGGTGCCACCGGTGAGGGAGTCACAGATATTGAATGATGAATTGGGGTTGAAACAAGAAGCACCTAGAGTACCTTTTGGGCCACAGTATGTATGTGAGAGTAATCATTGGAGAAGTCGAAGCTGTGAAAGAGAAAGTCGCCCAGTTGTGAGGATGAAGGAGAGTGGGAGTCCAAGGAGAACACAAAGTTGTGACAGGGAGGAATTGGGAAATTAAAGAGGTCAGAAGGTTTTACATGTTGCAATAAAGGCACCAGTGTTGGATGTGGTAAGATTAAAAGCAGAAATAGATGAAGTGATCGAAGGCAATCTGCCATGGGAGAGAATTGACACATATGACTCCAGCGAATTGCTATTTGTAGCTAAAGATGTTACCAGAAAGGCAAAGCGAGCTCATGATGCATTGTCCCAATTGGCACGAAAGTATGAGGTAGATCTAACAAAGACTAAAATGATGCAGGGAACTTGCAGATTGCATTATACGGATAAGGAATTGGAAGAGAAGCGAACGGCTGGATTAAGAGCACAAATTAGGGAATTGGTGATAGGGATAAGAGCGTGGAGAGCCTTAGACAAATGGGAAGAGAGGTGGGTCAAAAAGAAAAGTGTCAAGAAAGGAATAGGAGACATTCCGCCTCCGGCTGGAGGGACGGGATCGGCAGGACATTACCCTTTGAGGGAAGTGCAAAATGGGGGGTACGTTCATGTGCCTTGGAGCAGGGGTGATTTGGCAGCATTCACTAATGATTTTCCTCGGCTGAGGGAAAACCCTGCTGATTGGTACAAGCAAATAGATCGGTTTGTAAAGATCTCGAAGGTGCTTTGGATTGATTTGAATACCTTGTTTGATATAGTGGTCCCAGGAGATTTATGGACGGCGTGTAAAATTGCCACTGATTGGCCCGCTGTAGAACCAGCCAGAGACCCGAAAAATCATGGTCCCTCTCCCGAAGTAATGAAGAAATATGAGCAAGTGATCACATGGTTACAATGTAAGGTAGCTCCGCAAACGGTCGATTGGCTTAAAATCGATCGTACTACGCAAGATTCTAAGGAGTCGGTACATGACTATTATGAGAGACTTTTAGTGGCTTTTAAACAGCATAGTGGATTGGATACAATTGAGCAGAAAGATATGGGACAGTTTGTCTCAAAGTTTGTGCTAGGACTAAGATCTGATGTTAGCTTGATGATACAAACACATTTGATATGTTGGCAGAATAAGACGGTGGATGAAATCCTACGTTATGCAAAATACTGTAGTGATCAAGTAGAATCGGCACAAAAGAAATTGAAAGACAAGTTGATGTTGGTGCAGTTGAGGAATGCCGAAAGGCCTGATCAGATGCAAGGAGTTGGAGGAGCGATGGGTCGAGGTAGAGGAAGTGGTAGAGGAATGGATCAACAGATGGTAACCCAACCTGGACATGGAAGAGGCAGGGGAATGGATGTAGGTACAGGAGGTGACTGGGTGGCAAACCAAAAGAAGGTCACTGCTTGTCATTATTGTCACAAAATCGGGCATTGGAAGCGCGAGTGTCGATCGAATCCAGCAAATCAATTGCAGGGAGAGGGACAGATGTCAGAGACTTTGAATACTGTAACTAGACCTAGGTCTATGTATGGGGCAGGATATGAACCGCAAATGCAGATTCCTGAGCCTCCGAGGATACCTACTCATAATCAGGTGTATCATCAGATGCCCTATTTTGAAATACGAGACAGATCTGACCAACCACAGGATCTCTATGAGTGTCAGAGGGGGGTGCAGGAAGAATGCCCTTTGGATGCGATTCTGGAAGTAGATCAGAATGGGCCGTTTGTAGATGCAGGGGTGAACGGACACCCTGTTACCTTCTTGTTAGATACTGGAGCTGCGCGCTCCACTGTAAGAACTGAAGAAGTCCCAAATTTGTCCCTGTCAGGACAAACGATCCAAGTGGTGGGAGTTACCAATCAGAAAATGACTAACCCATTGACAAATGAGTTACCTGTGAGGATAGGACCGTTCCGAGATAAACATCAATTTGTAGTTTGCCATTCAAGCCCAGTCTGTCTATTGGGACGAGACCTCTTGTGTAAACTAAATTGTACTATATCTTGCACTCCGAGGGGTGTGGAGTTGCAAACCTGTGATGATGACGCTGATTTTAAAATGGCTAATATGAGCTTGTGTACAGAAATGTTCGTGGTTCTTACCATAGAGGAGTTGCCACATGATTTGAGAGATTCGGTTTCTCCAAAGGTGTGGGATTTCACGGGTGAGGAGATGGGATTGATTCGAGGGGTCGAACCTGTTAAGATACAGGTCAAACCAAATGCCGAATTTCCACGAACTCCGCCGTATAAATTAAGTCCAGAAACTGTGGCTGGAATAAGACCTGTAATTGAGTCTATGATTGCACAAGGCATTCTCAAGGAGATACGGGGAAGTCCCTGCAATTCACCTATTATGGGACTGCAGAAGCCTAGCGGCAAGTACAGAATAATACAGGACTTGCGCAGAGTTAATGATATTGTGATTCCATGTTGTCCCGTGGTACCGAATCCAGCTGTTATTCTGTTCCAAATACGATGTGAAGCAGAATGGTTTACAGTCATAGATTTATGTCAGGCCTTTTTCTCCATACCATTGCATGAAGACAGCCAGTTTTTATTTGCATTTAGGATTGACGATCGTGTGTTAACATGGTGTAGAATCCCTCAAGGGTATACAGAAAGCCCCTCTATTTTTAGTCAGAGTCTGAAGAAGAACCTTGAAGGGCTGATGATGCCCCAGAACTCAGTCCTAGTGCAGTATATTGACGACCTTCTGGTCGCCTCAGAGACTGAGGATGCCTGCAGAATTGATACTGTGGCTTTGCTGAATCATTTGGCAGACAATGGACACAAAGTGTCTCCGAACAAACTCCAGTATTGTCTGAATGAAGTACAGTATTTAGGTCATCGGATTGAGAAAGGGAAACGGAGGGTGTCACCAGATCGCATAGAGACGATTCTGCAAATGGGAACTCCGAAAACACAAAAAGAAGTCCGCATGTTTTTGGGAATGGTCGGCTATTGTCGACAGTGGATCCCACATTTTTTTTTGCAAGCAAAGCCACTGTTGAAATTGACTCGAAAGGACATTAGCGATCCGGTACCATGGGATGATGACTGCCTGAGAGCCTTCCTTGAGCTGAAAGAGAGCCTATGTCGCGCTCCAGCTCTGGGAATGCCGGATTATAATAAAGCGTTTTCGCTCTTCTGCTGTGAAAAGGAAGGATGTGCGTTAGCGGTTCTTGTGCATTCACATGGAGATGCTCGCAGACCAGTGGCTTACTTTTCAGCTACATTAGATCCAGTAGCTTCTGCGTTGCCCGGATGTCTCAAATCCGTTGCTGTAACAGGTGTCAGCATTGAAAGATGTGAAGGCATAGTGATGGGTCATCCGCTTACTGTTTACGTGCCTCATTCAGTCGAATTGCTAATGACACGAACTAAGACGCAGCATTTAACGAATAACAGACTTACAAAATATGAGCAGGTTATATTGGCTTCTGAAAATGTCACTTTGAAACGTTGTTCCACCTTGAATCCTGCTACATTGTTACCTCTTCCGCAAGAAGAGGAAGAAGATTGTGAAGAGCATGACTGCCTGGATGTTACTGAGCTATCTACCAAACCCAGACCTGACATTGTCGATGAACCTCTGCCTGAAACTGATTTGATTCTTTTTGTTGATGGTTCATGCTTAATGAAGGGTGTTTGAGAGCAGCGTTTGCTGTGTGCACCATCCTGGGGGTGGTGGAAGCTGCCTGTTTGAAAGGAGTATACTCTGCTCAGGTAGCTGAAATTATTGCTTTGACACGTGCCTGTATCATTTCAAATGGAGTTCGAGTGACTATTTATACGGACAGCCAATACGGGTTTGGAGTGGTTCACGACTTTGGCCAGTTATGGTCACAGAGGGGATTTTTGACATCTTCAGGATCCCCTATCCGTAATGGAGAATTTGTGCGCCAATTGTTGGAAGCTTTGCAAAAACCCAAAGAGATAGCTGTAGTAAAATGTGCAGGCCATGGAAGGGGAGAGGACTTTGTTAAAAAAGGAAATAACTATGCCGATGAAGTAGCGCATTTTTGTGCCATACATGCTTGTGTTTTCAATGGAACATATGTAGGAGAAAGCACAGAAGAGACTGAGCTCAGCATGATGTTAGCTATAGCCGACACCTGGGATGAGGTAAAGCGACTGCAGGATGAAGCCTCAGAGGAGGAAGTTGCATCATGGGTCAGAGCAGGCTGCGAAAAGAGAGAAGATGGCATTTGGGTGTCAACAGATGAGAGAACAGTCTTACCTAACTGTCTATTGAGCCCAATGGCAAGGCAAATTCACGGAGTGGTTCATCTAGGGAGAGATGCCATGGTGCGAGTGTTCAGGCAAACCTGGTTCAACCCGCGATTTCGTGTGCATGCTGAAGCGGTGTGTTACAGATGTGTTATATGTCAACAAATGAATGTTGGAAAGAGAACTGTCGTTGCAATGAGTCATATTGGAAGGTCAGGAGGGCCTTTTAATAGGATACAGTTGGACTTTATTGAGATGCCTAGGTGCAATAGGCTAAGATATGTTTTGGTGGTAGTGTGTATCTTTTCACGTTGGGTTGAAGCCTATCCAACTAGACGATGTGACAGTCTCACAGTGGCAAAACTGTTGTTAAGGGAACTGATACCCTGCTTTGGATTTCTGACTTCAGTTGAGACAGATAGAGGAACACACTTCCATAGTGAAATCATGAAATTGTTATGTACAGCCCTAAACATTGATCAGAGATTGCACTGTAGTTACAGGCCTGAGGCATCTGGCCTTGTAGAACAGATAAATGGCACAATCAAGATGAGGGTGTCGAAAGTTTGTTCGTCGACTTCATTGAAGTGGCCAGATGCGCTACCATTGGTATTGATGAGTCTGCGTAGTACTCCTGATAGGAGGACAGGACTCTCCCCTCACAAAATATTGATGGGAAGAGCTATGCGATTGCCTATGGTACCAGCTACAGCACTGATAAACATCACAGATGATTTGGTTTTGGATTATTGTAGGGGACTGGCTGATGTGGTTAATTCTGTGTCCCACCAGGTCGAGGCTGCGACTGCATCCACCTCGAGAGACCTGCTGCATGACCTTAACCCTGGTGACTGGGTGCTTGTTCGAAAGCACGTGAGGAAGAGCTGCCTTGACGCTTGCTGGCGAGAACCTTACCAAGTGATCTTGGTGACAAGTACAGCTGTGAAGTGTGGAGGCTTACCGAACTGGATCCACGCTTCGCATACTCGTCGTGTTCCAGAACCGGAGGAGACAACGATTCCTCTTGCTGAAAGTGCTACAGGAAATGAAGAATCAGGTAAAGTGAAAAGAATTCTTGACGGGGCTGAACAACTAACCGAGCAAGAAGAAAGAGATTCCGCTGCTCCAGCATTGAGTTCTGATCCGGAGATAGACGAAATAGCAGAAGTGAACGTTGAACCAGATCGAAGTGAACGGCCTGGTGCAGAAGGATCAGATCAAGAGGAGGAGAGAACAGGTGCGGAAGCAGAAAAGTGGCCAACAAGAAAAGAAAGGCTGAACATAAGGCTTGCATCTGAGAAAAATCTCGCTCCAATTTCTGAAACGTCTGAATCAGATCAAAGTGAAACTGAGGAAATATCGGATGGTCTAAGACGATCCAGAAGAGAGAGGGTACCGTCTCAAAAGTACGCCTCTCCTGAGTGGATGTACCTGGCTGCAAATGCAGAAACCGAAGATTTCCGGAAGGTTGGGGACTGGTACAGTGAGTTACGGAGGGGACACCCTCACGATTGAAATTCAGCTGTGGTCCCTGGAGTTGAAGCCTTTGGACTCCTAACTTTGACAGTCCCGATCCACCAAGGCTAAGTCGTTTGCGCTTTTTGATTCATAACCAGGTTGCTTTCCCTACATTTGGTCGACAGCCCACCGCACAGGAACTGGGAGAGATTCGTGCAGAAATTCAGCAACTTGTTCTTACTATGCTTGGATCTAATATCATTAATGATGAAGTTTGAACTCTGAAAGAAGAACTCATTAGGCTTTAGAAAGAAGATAACTTAGACCCGAGTGGAAGAAGATTTAAATTAGGGACTTTCAATAGAAGAAGAACTGAGGGCTAGGGCTGACTACTCTTCAATAGGACATAGATACTGGACTGAACATTGCAATAATCGAATGGGAAAAAGACAATAATAAGGGATTGAAAATACCAAAATAAGGCAAGAAGAAAAGAAAAGAGACTTTGATTTGTTTGCGCTTCAAAACTGAAGGTGGTTCAAAATGGAATCTGGAAATCCAAGACGCAAGCAGAAATGCATAATTGGTACCCTTATCGTTGTGGTACTTATTGTCATAACTTTGGTGATTATTACATCCTTGGTGGAGTCACACGATGCCGAAAGGAATGGGGAACAGACAACACTTACCCCACCTACTTCAGAGTTTGCATCCGCAAAAGATAGAGAAATGATTAGGGAAACTAGTCGGATGCTACATGTAGATTTGTCCAAGGGTGATTTCACGCTGAATGCATATGCCCGTTTGCTGTATGAGTATGTTGATACAATGGAAGCGTAAGATTGCTATGTGTGTATGCAACTGCCAGCATCCGTAGAAGAAGGCATTCGATACCATCACTTACCTGTGACCTATGGCATTACATGTAGCGTGTTATTGAGTATGTTTTATAGTAAGGCACATTTTGAATACTACTTCTCCAATTATGATGTGGTACTCTCAGAGGTTCCAGTTCTTAACTACATGAATAAATATGATTACTATAAGCAGGTAGAAATGATGTCTGCATATTTTGTGCCTACTATTACCTTAGATACATCTTATGCCCATAGACACAACTTGACCTGCATGTTAACTGACATTGAAAAGAAGTTTGTGGATCAGATAGAAGATCGACATAGACAGACCTTATTTAGACCAGATCCGAAGCACAAGGTGATCCCATGGACACGGGAGGAATTAGATCATAAGGCAAGGGGGAGTTCTGGTCCAATAGCTTTAGACTTCCAGCAAAAAGGGAGACTGTGCATTAGGCACCCGTCCACATATTATGACAAAATATTTGTGGGTGAGAGTGATTGTGAACACATTTTCTTGATTGAAGAATCCATTAGAAAGGCGCTGTTGGATAAATTGACCATAGTGCCAAATGTGTACTTTGTGTGCGGTAAAAATGCTTATGTGAAATTGCCCAAAAATTGGTATGGGACTAAGCCTGGGCGGTGAACTACGCTACGCTCGCGGAGCTTGCGAAGTTGCGGTAACTTCGCGATTCGCGTAGAACGCGAAGTTACCATGCACTATGCAATTTGCGGCATAGCTGTTTTTCTTCTTCGCGCGCTCAATATACGTTCTCGCGCGCGCGGTAACAACCTACCGTGATTCTGCGTTCGCCGACGCGACTTTCTATCCGTTCGCGGGCGCCACGAGATTTGGAATCCGGCGGCACGATCCCGCGAGAGTGTGCGAACGCGAACACGTCATTCGGACGCGCGATCTGACTTCCGGCGGCAGTGTTGGTAAGATCGCGATCCCGAACACGAAGAAACTACAATCTGGCGAAGAATATATCTCGAGCATCATAAAACCTTCTCGAAAATGATGAATTAGTTCATTTTGCACAAAAACTCCTCAGGTTGTCATTTAGAGATGTAGTTTGGTGAGCAAGGAGTCCTTTTTCTTTTTTTCCAAGAGGAAGGAAGTGCCCCTGATTCTCAAACTTCCTGTTCCTGTCCAGCAGGCTCCTCCCAGTGTTTTGTCCATGTGCTGTTCACTTTCATTTGGATTTGGAGCTGGAAGGATCACTTTTTGTGTCTGTCTGCTGCATCATATCATTGGATTGGATTTGAGGACTCTTGGATTTGAGATTTTACAAGTAAGTTGGAGAATTGGTGTACTTGTTTGTTTGATTGGGGCTTGTTTGTACCTACATTTTTTGGGGGATTTCCATATTTTTTAAAATGTATTGTTGTGGCCTGTAGTTTCGGCAGGGGCCTAGTTGTTTTTCTTTGATTGGAATTTCAGCCAGTAGGCCCAGACTAGAGCCAGAGGTACCCATGGGTGCATGTTTCTGTGGTGTCTGTTGAATTTAAAGTTTAAACATCATGTAGGCCGGGCATCCATGGATGGCATTGTTTTGAATTGGTAAAAGTGGTTTTTGGGGCGTATTTTATTTTTTTGGGTGTTTGTTAAATAAATAGGCCTTTTCAGCAGTAGGTAACCCTGGGCGTTCAGCTCGCGGACTTTGGGCAAGTCCGCACTGCGCGACAACGCGGACTTACACTTTTTATCTTCTTCGCGCGCTCAATGTACGTTTTCGCGCGCGATAACGACAATTTGTGACGATCGCGATGCCGAACACGCAGAATTTACAATCTGGCGAACAATATCTCTCGAGCATCATTAAACCTTCTTGAAAATGTTGATTTAGTTCATTTTGCACAAAAAACTCCTCAGGTTGTCATTTAGATGTAGTTTGGTGATCAAGGAGTCATTTTTTTTTGTTTTACAATTTTTTCCAAGAGGTAGCAAGTTTCCCAGAGTCTCCAACTGCCTGGTCCTGTCCTTTGTCTTCACTTTTTTGTTATTTTGGGTGGCCTGGCCATGTGGGTGGCGGCCATTTTGTAAAGCCAGGCATTGTGCTTTTGCCATAGGCCTGCATTGTCTGTCTTGTGTTCCTTTTCTTGTTGTTCTGGGTGGCCTGGCCATGTGTTGGCGGCCATTTTGTGTGAACTGCCACTGTGCTTTTGCCATAGGCCTCCAAGCTTGCGGCCTAGTGTGCCAGTAGGCCCGGAGGTAGTCATCCTCATGGGTGCATAAAAACTGTTTCTGTGTTGTCTGTTGAATTGTAACATAATTTAGGCCATGGATGGCATTGGATTGATTTGCAAAATGTGGCTTTTGGGGCGTATTTTATTTTTTTGGGTGTTTGTTAAATAAATAGGCCTTTTCAGCCAGTAAGTAACCCTGGGCGTTCAGCTCGCGGACTTTGGGCAAGTCCGCACTGCGCGACAACGCGGACTTACACTTTTTATCTTCTTCGCGCGCTCAATGTACGTTTTCGCGCGCGCGATAACGACATTTTGTGACGATCGCGATGCCGAACACGCAGAATTTACAATCTGGCGAACAATATCTCTCGAGCATCATTAAACCTTCTCGAAAATGTTTATTTAGTTCATTTTGCACAAAAAACTCCTCAGGTTGTCATTTAGATGTAGTTTGGTGAGCAAGGAGTCATTTTTTTTTGTTTTACAATTTTTTCCAAGAGGTAGCAAGTTGCCCAGAGTCTCCAACTGCCTGGTCCTGTCCTTTGTCTTCACTTTTTTGTTATTTTTGGTGGCCTGGCCATGTGGGCGGCGGCCATTTTGTTAAACCAGCCACTGTGCTTTTGCCATAGGCCTCCAAGCTTGCGGCCCAGTATGCCAGTAGGCCCAGAGGTAGTCACCATGGGTGCATAAAACTGTTTCTGTGTAGTCTGTGGAATTTTGGCATCATTTAGGCCATGGATGGCATTGAATTGATTCAATTGAATTGCGAAATGTGGTTTTTTTTGGAGGGTCTGACTATTTCACTTATTTGGTGTGTTAAATAAATGCCTTTTTTGCGTGTGTACTGTGTAATTATAATTGTGTTGTTGTAGTGGTTGTCTAACTTTCCAAAGTGTTTTTAGCCATGTGGATTTTAGTTTTTGCATTAAAGCTGTGTGTGTTTTATAAGGCATCCTTTGTCTGCCCATATATAGGCCTGCTTGAGTTCATTGTTTGCCGTGCCTTGTGCCTGTGAGTCACCATGTTTCTGGGGGCCATTTTGTTGTGGTAGTTATTAGTGTGCTGTTTTTGCCACATAGGCCTGCGTGTCTTTCCATTTTTCCTCTTGTCTTACTGCTTCCAAATCCATCCCCATTGCCAGCTGCAGCTCCCTGATGCTGCTATATAATACATCCCACGTGATGCACAAATTTAGGCCAAACATGCTCCAGTACATTTTAGTTTTTGTTCTTTACTATTCTTATTCTTCCAGAGTGTACAGTAGCCAGGAAAGCCCTGGCCTTGTTGTCAACGTCTCATAAATGGCTACACTGTGTGTTGTTGTTGACAGAGTTTCTGAAATTTAATAATTGAGGCCACCACACACTAAGTTCTATATTCTATTTGTTTGATTTGTGCTATGTTTGACTGATGTTCTGGCTTTTTTGCTTTTAGGTGCACAAAGACTGAGGAGGAGGTGTGTCTCTCATCATTGCCTGTTGCACTTCCAGACAGACATCCTGCTGCTGTACACACAACGTGACGTGTGACCTGACCAGACATCTCTGCAACTGAGTGCTGCTGACATCTGAAGAAGATGGGCCCAAAGAAAGCAGGTACCAGGTCCTCCAGTACCAAGAAAGTTGCTATTGAGAAGAAGAAGGAACAGAAGAAGCAAGTGACACTGAAGTCTGGTGTGCCGGCCAATACCTTTTTTGGGAAAAAAAAAATTGCGCCTGCAGCAGCGGTGTCCGGGGGGCAAGCTGGGGGCAGCACCTCCGCATCAGTGGACCCAACCCACCAACCCAGGCCCAAGCACATGAGTGGGGAAGAGGTAGCCAGCCTAATGGTGGAAAGCAGTGATGCTGAGCCGGAGATAAACTTATCGCTATCTCAAAGTAGTACCCAATCAACGCAGGAGGAAACACAGCAGATAAGTGGTCAACAACAACAGCCGCAACCACCGCCCGCAATAGTAGTTGTTGTTCCTCCTGAAGTAGGGGCAGTTCAGGAAATTGAGCCTCATGCAGAGGTAGAAGAAGAAGCCACTCATTCAGAAGATCCATTGTCTTCCAAATCCCCAGCAAGGAAAAGGAGGGGTAGTCCATCGAGTTCTTCGCCAAGCCCCCTTCTGATGATCTAGATGCCACTTGGAAGCCACAAACTGAGTCTGAGAGGGAGCCACGTTCCAAGACCAAGCTAGGGAAAAGGAAGGTTCCAGAAAGCCTTACACTTATGGAGGTCGATGTAGAACAGCAAGATGATGATGATGATGATGACGACGAGCCAGTCATCACGAACATCACTCCCGGCCCCGAGGAGATGGAGACCAACATTCTTACTCTATCCAAAATCGCTGCGAGGGATGTAGCACGCATACCTCCACAGGTAACACCAACACGACCTACAGCTTCCATATTTGCATTAGCAAAGGCCCGGCAGCGACCTACATCCAGCACAACCACCACCTCTGTAGGAGTAGGTAGTGGTACAGCAGCACAGAGTCAAATTCAACACACACCCTACAGATCATCCGGCATTGGAAGTGGCACCTCCAGCAGGAGGCCAAAGTTAAGCTCCCCAGTTTGGGACTTCTTTACGGTTAGCGAAAAGGAGGAGAACATTGCTATATGCTCCATTTGTAATACCTCTGTTAGTCGTGGTAAGCTTGGTACAAACTATGGTACCGGAGGCCAAATGACCCATCTGAAAAAACACCACTTGATCAGCTGGGAGGACCACCTTCGCGACAGAAAAAAAACTGCAACCATTGGTGTTGGTGGGGATAAAGGAGTAGAAGAAGAAGATCCGATCACGGTGGAAGAGGAAGGACAGGGAGACATTCTCTCTGGTAGTGGTACACAAGGTGTCCCTGACCCCAGCAGTGCAGTCTTAACGTTGCACACATCTTCAGCAACATCTCAGTGGCACAAGAGTAAGAGTCAGCCGGAGACACCAAGAAGTACCAGGTCCGCACTACCAAAAAGTGCGTTGAGCCTAAGAGAAAGGAAAACCATGCAGCCTACCATTATCAGCATGTTTGGGGGTGAGGGGCAGTACGAACGCAACCACCCAATAGCACGTTTGTACAATGCGAAGCTGGCTAAAATGTTAGCACTGGACCTTCTCCCTTTTTCTTTTGTTGAAGGGTTGGGTTTTGTGGAATTTGTGTCAACCATCTGCCCAAAATGGCATGTTCCCAGCCGCTACTATTTTGCCAGAGTTGCAGTTCCAGCACTACATCACGACGTGCTGGAATTGCTAGGAAAGGCCTTGAAGCAGAGTGCTGTTCACAGTATCCACCTGACTACAGACATGTGGACCAGTTGCCAAGCCACAGATTACATGTGCATCACTGCACACTGGATCAGTTTTGTGGGTGTTAGAGAACAGCTATCTGCTGGTGTTGATACTGCAGAGATTTTTCATGCCACTCGCAAACATGCAACTGTAGCCATGTTTGCCATGGAGAAATCTCATACTGCTGCAAACATTTTGGAAGAGTTTAACACCAAGGTCTTTGAGTGGCTGCGCCCAAGAGGGCTTACGATTGGTTTTGTTGCCACGGACAACGGCAGTAATGTAGTTTTGGCCATGCGCAATGGTGGCTATTTCAGGGTCCCGTGTTTGGCACACTGCATTAACATTGTTGTTCAAGACTTTTTGAAAAATGAATCAAAAGTCAGCAACTTACTGGTCACCTGCAGAAGAATATGCACACATTTCAGCCATTCTTTTAAAGCCCGGAAGCAGCTGAGGGTCATTCAACGTGAGCATAAACAGCCAGTCAAAGCGCTCATCCAGGAGGTGCCAACACGTTGGAACTCAACTTATTACATGCTTGATCGTCTGTTTGAACTGTACATACCACTCAATGCTTATGTCATGCAAAGAATAGGGGAACCTACTGTGAGAGGCATGACCGTTGAGATGGCTCAATGGGACCTCATTAAATGCCTGACTGAGATGCTACTTCCTTTTGAGATCTTCACACGTGAAGTCAGCAGGGAGGACTGTACTATGGGCCAAGCTATCCCATTGTTGCACATGCTAGAGCAACAGCTGAAGGATGTGTCTGAAACGTACGCAGGTGTGGATGACAAACAAGACGCATATCATTTGGCGGAGACCTTAGCCGCTCGCTTATCGGAAAATACAAGGATTAAAAATAAAATTTTGTCACAACCACATTACATTAGTGCCACAATTTTGGATCCACGGTACAAAGTATTTCTGAACAGCAAGGCAGTAATTCCTTTTTCGGAAGTGGATGTTGCCAACTACAAAACTTTGATAGCTAAGGAAGCAACTATTTTCGAAAGCGAACGGCTGTTAATTACAGGCCCCCCACCCCAGGCCATAACCAGTACTACAGGGCATCCAGAGTCAAGTTCTACTTCGGAGCCTGAGGGCAGTGCATTTGCCTCCCAGCAGTCACCTACACCAACAATAACATCAAGAACAGGATCATCCACAGCACAATGTGCAACTGATTGGTTTCTACAGCAGGGGTATGGTAAGTCCAGTGCTGATGCAAAGGCAAAACCGGCCGAGCACATCCGAGCACCCCTTAACATTGAGCGGATGGTCCAGGCCTATCTGGATGACCCAACAGAGGTCTTCATGGATGGAAACCCATTGGTGTATTGGTATGGGAAAAGAAGCCAATGGACAGTGCTCAGCAGGCTGGCGATAAAGTATCTCGCTTCCCCTGTCGCAAGTGTCTCTTCTGAGCGTGTTTTCAGTGCTGCTGGTGCCATTGTAACTTCGAAAAGGACCAGTCTCTCGGCCCAAAGCGTGGAGAGGTTAACCATGATCAAAATGAATCAGCACTTTATACCACCGGATTACAAAATACGTGAATCACAGCAGGAAGAGCAGAGCGACTTGGATGACGTAAATAGTGCGTTACAGGACCTACTTCTGTCCGAACCACCAGAGTTTGAGGACGAGCTCCTCTTCCCTGACAACTAGGCTTTCAAATTGTTGCTTTCTTCCTTCCTTTATGTGTCTGTGTATCTGTCTTTCTGGTTCAAATCAAATCACAACAAAACCATCACCACCGTCTTCTTTTTATTTCCCTATTGGAGTTGCACGTCTGTGCATTTAACTGTCCACTCTTCAGAGTCCTGCTTCATCTTCCTGTCTCGCACAAGTACATTTCCATCAAGCCAGACATTAGTACAAGAAATGTTGCCTTTACCAGTCCCGCCTCCATTAGAAGTGAAACGTGACTACTATAGCTATCCTCCGTTTTGTTTTCGAGCCGAAACTCATCAGTGTCCGAAGGCTACAGCCTCAGCAGGCATCCAAAGGTCCTCACTGTCAGGACAGAAGGTACTTGGCAGAGAAAGACAAGAGACTCTTCGAAGAAACTTGCTGACATTTGTGCAAACTCAAATGACCAGCAATGAGCACTACACAGGCCGCGGCCCATCATCACAGTGCTGACCATGGGAAGCAACTTAAACTGTGACAAAGAAGTGCCACAGATGAATAAGACGAAAACCGAAACAGCGCCTAACACTCAAAATGAATGTGGACTGGAGTAATGATGAGGCCACTGCCCCGCAAAAAAAAAAAAAAAAATGTCAGAACTAGGCATCTGATGATCTGACAGCCAAAGAGAAGAGCAAGACAGGTAATGATGGAATGCATTGGATGTTTGCAGACTCTGAGCGATTGCTGTTGTTTGTTGTTGATGTTGTGCATGAAGTCGAACTCTACTCTACTAGTTAATCTACAAAGTGACTCAAGTAAGTCAGTGACAGTCAATGTTTCCCTTCTTGTTGTTTAATAACCAAATTGTACTCCTACTACTGCAGGTGCAGGCCAATATCTGTTGCAATTTTTTAATATGGAATATGGACTTAATCGGAGTCAATACAGACTGAGTTGTAGTTGGACAACACGTACCACACCATGATGATGACCATACTATCTTTTCGCGCGCAGTCATTCAGTTGGATCGGAGATGATTCAAGGACTAACTGCATTTCATGAAGTGGCATAAGGTAAACATAAACACAACAATTCAACAAGAAAGTAGTAAACACAGCAGACCTACATGTCCATGTAGTGGTCTAGTCGAGTGTAGTGATGACTGACAGCGGCGCATTGATTTTGTCACTTAATTAGGAAAATGCTAAGTTGCTGTGTATGCCTTTTGTCTGGCTATGTCAAAAATTAAGGTAAATGGAGGTTGGGTCACGGGCTGGTGCTGTGGTGGGCCTGTTCTGTCCTGTTGTTGTTGTAGCTTAATGCTGTAAACAGAATCTACACAATATATCCAAGCCGCCTCACTCTGAAAGTGTTCTCTCTTCTCTTCTTGGACTCCACCGTAAATGATGTTTTTTTTTATTCATTGATTTCTCAATACCCCTTTTGTTTTTCCATCTAGACGTTACAGGCCGGCCTTTACCCTGTGCTTGCTATACTGGGAGACACAACTCACATTTACCTTACCAATCGGCATCAGGAAGGCCACCAAGATTGATGTGCGGAGCGTCCATGGAAGATAGGACCAAGAGGAAGGACGAGATTCAACTCCACAATTTTAGCATGATAATACAGTAACTTTAGTATCATTCATCATTCATCTTTTAATTAATTTGAATCCTTTTTTCTCTGCAATCATTAGGACTGTGTGTTGTGTGTTTGTTTGCTAATTGATCCCTACAAATGTTTTTTAATTGTCTTTGCTATCTTTACAAGTAAGCCCAGTACAACATGGAATTTGGGTCTCTGAGGGCATATTACAGGCAAGGCAAATTGCATAGAATATACTGGTGCCCTGTACTGTCTAATTGTCTAGTAGGAGTTATTAAGTACTACTCATTAACCATCAAGTTATCTAATCTTCATCATCATTAACGCATGCATTTCCCTTTTCTCCCTTTATTGATTTTTTGGATAAGATCATGGTCGTCTGCCAAGATTGCGCTTTGCTTTTGTTGTCCATGCGTACTGTTTTTCATTTTCAAACCTTTCCCCAAACCCCCTTCCCATCCATTCATCAAACCCTAACCCTCTTCCCCCGGGCTGTGATTTATATTGAGGTGTGATGTGACTACATAAAATGTACACCAATTGATCACACGCTTGCTGGGGCAGATGTGGTGAAAGCAACACTAATTCAATTGCAAGGCAGGGCGAGGAGCTTCTTCTGCTTGGCCACCCATGCTCAGTCTATGTGCATTGTGCAAGCCGTCACCGGCTAATAGTAGTACATCATAATTAATTGCCGTCATTGATTGGATTAATCATCAAACTCCTACCACACAGCAGTAAAGGTTACGAATTACGATTGTGTTAAGTTAAGTGACTCACTCGACAGCACAACTGCAGTTTATAACTTCTTGTACTAGGCTGTCCCCGCCACCATTATGTTTAATTTGACTTTAGCAGTTGCAACTGCAATATTGTTTGTTTGGCAGTCGTCTTCTGTACTGTATTTTACTTCGTTCGACTACTCCTCCCACAGTTTTTCTCAGGCAAGTGACTGTCTCTTTTTTTATTTTTTAGCAAATGCTACTGCCAGTGTCTACTCTACTACTACCACCACAACCATGGCATCTTCTACATTCTCTATGGAAACCATGCAGCCATCGCTGTGCCGAACGTAGTCATCATTAATCACAGGTAAGATAAGTTTGGTGGGAGGTAGAATACTAGTAGGACAAATAACTCAGTGAGGGGTACCGCATCTATCTGTTTGTTATACATCATCGGCAGATTATTTAAATCAAACACTGGCTGCGGCCCTGCAGCAGCAAGGAAACCAATGTGACGTTAATTCGTAAAACAGTAACCCCCCACAAAACATTAACATTGTATGTTTAAGTATAAATATAATTTATTACCCTAACAAAAATAAACTATCCCACACCTGACCCACCCCTCTCCCTAACCCCAACCAATGTCCAAAACGAAAAAAGTCCAAAGAATGTCCCGAAACCCCAACGCCCAATTCCCACCCACCAAAACAAGGAATAAAAAGGGGCAAAGCAACAGGGTCCTCGATGTTATAATCGGCGGGCTTTGAGGTGTTTGTCCACCAGGATTTTCACCCGCTCCTCCATTTACTCCTCTTGCCGTGCCATCCGGAGGAGAATCTTCCTGTGGAATGCCCTGCAGTGGCATCCACAATGGGGGACAGCAGTGCTGGCTGCTAATGAATTGCGGCGGGTGGCTATCAGACCGCGGCGCCGTACCGCTGGAGTTGGGCCTGGCTGGGGCCCGGGGCATCGGACGAGGCTGCAGCTGCTGCCGCCTCCTCCTCCTCCTCCGCCTGAGCCACCAGCCGCCGGTACTCCCGGCATATGGCCTCCAGTATCCGGCGCCGGGCCCTGACTGCCAACTCCTTCCGCGATGGTTTGTCTTGGGAAAAGAAAGAAAAAAAATATTGTTGTAACCAGTACTCTTACCTAAACAGTAACACAAAATTAATTCAACACATAATGGCACAGTAGCACTAGCAAGAAGCACAGTACATAACATTTGTGGTAATAATCTATCTATCCTCCCACTTCCTCGGCCTCTAACATTTGTGGGAGTTTCAGGCATTATACTAGCACTATGGACTCCAACCAGTACACAGTACACCAGTGTTCTTCTTATCTCTAGTTTAGCGAAATGACATAACCTGGTTGTAGCCGGCATTGCCAGCTCGGTCATCTATGCTTGAACCCAAGACAAACATACGAGTCATGACGCAGAGTCACATTAGTTTGATTTACTACTGTTTGCAGGTGGGGAAGCTCGTATTTTTCTATTACGGGTGGCACTGGCCATACTCTCTCTGTTACATGGAGGGCAATTGCTCAATTTCACAGTGCCTTGGCTACTACAAAAAGGCAGATTATATATCTGATCCAATGATCGTTGCTTTTATATGGGACAACGACATAAGGTCAGTAGCGGTCGTTGGTGGGACTCGGGGAGTTTGGCCGGGCGGTGACGTGGGTAGGGGCAGGATGGGGGTAGTAAACTATGGATTACGGCCAATTACAGGTAAGTAAACATATAAATAAATGAAACTAATTTTGTTGCGCACACTGCATCGCATTTGGCAGTGCAGTGCGCACAATGAAATTCACTTTATTTATTTGTATGTTACAGTAAAGTTACCTGTATTTGCCCGCGTAATACATTGTTTACTACTACCCCCACCCTGCCCCTCCCCACATCGGCTTTGGTACGCTGGCGCGGTTTCTTTAACATTCCCTAAAACTGTGCATCCCGTGACAGTCTCCACCTATGCTGTCTATGATGAATACATACAGGCATCCATCCATTCTAAGTAAATGTCAATCATTCTTCTTAATCTCTCCACAAACGTTACTTTGTTTCACCAACAACAACGCATGCGTCCACTCACTCCGTTGCTTGCCTTGGCTTTGAGTTTCACCCAAACACCGCTGATGATTCTTGCTATCCACAGTATCCACCCATACTGTGTCTTCCACCCAGGCAGGCATCCATTCTTCTTTCACCTCCCACCCATCCTTCAACAACACATGCATCTGATTCCTATCAGCCACCTATCCATGCTTCCAACGTATCCTTCTCTGCCAGTCGTCATATTAAATCTCGCCCGCCCTTCCTCCTTCCACCCTTCTTTCCCTTTTTGTTCAACACATCCATCAAGGTCATCTGATCTGACTTTTAGTCTCCTCCATAAAACTTTCACAGCTGAGTTGGAGTCAGATATAAGAGGCCATTGGTTAATGAAGTCACACTGGTAATGCTATTGCTACTGCATTGCTCATGCTAAGTAAAGGGTGTCTTCTTTATTAACCGTTGTATAATGTTCACTACAACTTCATACCTAATAAGTCTCAACAACAGTACAGTGAGTGAAGTCCACTCCACACACCCTTCCAGCTAGTGCAATGTCAATAAGTCATGAATATAACTTACCACCGCCCGCCACTGCTGCTGGCTCACCCCCTGTATCTCCTGCAGGTGCTGCATCTCCTGCCCCCTCCGGAATGGCCGCAACACCATCGCCGCTGGCCCCACCGGCACTGGTGGTCGGTAGTACGCCTAGAAAAAACATGACACATTTTTAGATGCCTGTACACCTCCCCCTATTTATTCTTTTTCACTAGCAAGATTGAAAAAAAAGTTAATACATATTATTATTATAAATCACATTCAATAGTCCAAATCGGGTACTAGAGTACAGTCAGTAGACAGACATTAGTAGTGTTATTATGGTCGCTAGGGTCATTATTATACTATACTCTACTCTTTGCAAAGTTAGCCTGAGCCATGCAACCATTTTTCGCTTCATGTCTTTTGCGCATGTTACCTCGCAGCTTGTTGTGCAGTAACAGTAAGACGCCTTTTGAGCCCACATGAGCACATACAGCTACTGTCTGAGCGTTGCGTACAAGAGGTCGAAAAACAAGCCACTTTGTTATGGAGTTCCGTTAGTCCGTATTACTTAGCCATAGGTAACATGTTACAGTTTTTTGGCAGGACTGACAAATGCTTGCATTAACACGCACCATTTTTCTCAGGCAGAGGATTCCCTTCTACGAACCAGAGATTTGCAGAGCTTATGAATGATGCATGTAACCAGTAATTCTACGTTCTACGGTGAGGAGTCGCCCAGAATTCACACAGATCTTTTGTCTTATATCATCATGCACTTGTTGCAACAATTTTTATTGTTTTAATCTTATGCATTTTGCTGTTGGAGCTGGCTGGAGTACACTGAATTTTATAGAACAACAACATACAGAGGTTGTTATTTGAAAATAAACCTTTTGAACTTACACATAGACTCTGTGGTATTTGGTGGTGGTGGTGGTGGACTTACACGAGTGAGTGAGCGAAAGTGTGTTATGTTCTGGGTTGTGGAATCATAATCATTGGGTATCTTCGGGTGGGGGTTCGGGGACCTAATGAGACACTAGCTAGTCGTTCAGGGGATTGTGGGTTCACTTCTGACTGAGGTGTGAGGAACGTCCAAGTTCCAAACTCGCATCACCAACATCCTATTTCATTGTGCATAGTTCTGCATGGGGCTGTGCAGAATCCAAGTAGTATGTACTATATCCTATCAAAAATAGTCAAATATCTGGTTGTGCATTTTGTTTGTGGTAATTGTCAAAGCCTCAAGATTAAGAAGCCTAGAAGAGGACAACCGAAAGGACTGGACTCAGTGGCTAGAGCTATTAGTATTGGTCAATCTGAGTTTTATTCAAAACCGTACAATAAAGAGTGGCAATGCAAACTGGGCAAGCTTAGCGACAGACTAATAGTAGTAGTACAGAGTACAGACATTCATAGCAGAGGCAGTTACAACTTAGAGGCAGGGATAACCAGAATTTAGAAACAGATAGTCAAGTCAAGATCAAAGAATCTTTTGTAAAAAATATAATTAGGGAGTGGAGCCAGAATTAATAGTTCTGAAAAAATAAGGTCCAGTAAAAGTTAGGGCAATATAATTGTTAATATAACCACTGGAGGACTTAATGGGACCAGCAGCAGGGCCCTCGGTAGAGGAGCGGTCCTCTGGTGGTTGTCCCGCCGACTCGGACCCCGTCTTCTTGCCCCTGGGTGCTGCAGATCAGTGATCATGTAAGATATAATAAAGAAAAAGAAAGACACAAACATTAATGATTGCTGTGAAACAAATAAATTATCTAAAAAAACCGCTCAAAAAACGTTTTAGGAAACAAAAATTGCAATAAAATTGACCTATCTAATCCGATCGACTACTGGCTTGCGGGATTCACGGACAGTCTACTTATTTGGGAACACTAATTCAGTGTTCCATTCTGATTGATTCAAATAAAATCCAGAACACTAACTAAGCCTAAGTACCACCTGACCTAGCCCACCTATTCCAGGCGGGCCAATTGTTCATTAAGCCTGCATTTCCATTTTTTTTTCCATCAAAAATGCATAGATGAGAAGAAGGACACATGCATAAAGTCAGTGCATAATGCATACACCAAATTGTTGGTTGGTTGCGTCTGATGTTCTGCAGCTGACTGACACTGCTAAGCTAAGCTTACCAGTACCACTCACTAAACAAACTACAAAAGGTTCTACTAAGGACTGGGGTAAGCAGCACTCAGTGACAGAGGATGCGTCACGCAGACCGCTCAAAAATTATCAACTAATAGTAACTAAACCTAGTATCAAATCCATCCACCACTATTTGACAGGAGGACAAAGGAAGGACTACAGTCTCTCTAGCAATAGCATTACCTAACTGAAGTTCTCTAAACTCTTACATAATAATGACAAGCGAGCGCAAAGTTGCAAAAAAGTAAGAGTACCGCCCAGCACCTGTGTCCTACAATCACAGAAGATTTTGAAACGTAATTTACCTGCAATGTAAGCAGCATTATTCTTGTTATTTGTAAAAAATGTATACACAAATCACAATACTTATACTACTATATATATTGGCTACTCACCAAGCCCCACGACCTCGACACCTAGCAGGTCCAACAGGTCCTGCTCCCGGTCAAGAATGTCTGACCACCGGTGGGCCAGCTGGTTATGGTTGCGCCGGACCGCGGAGCAGCGAAACACTGCCCGACGCACCTTCGCCCACCGGCGGTGACGCTCCTGGGTCGGGTAAACGGAGCCTGGCCTGCCGCCTGCTGCCAAGGTCAAGGGGAGGTGGCGCTGAATAAAAAAAACAAGGGCGGCCACCTCCTCCTCCGTAAACAGCTGGCGGGCTTGCACTCCTGCTGGGCGCAGTCTGCCGCAAGGCAGGCGGCGATTGGGCGCACGCGCCTTGCCCTTTGACCCGCTGCTGCTACCCTTCGCCATGGTTCTGGGGTGGGAGGAGGTGAAAAAGAAAAGTTAGAAGGGAAAAATAAAGTTAGGGGAAGAAGTAGGAGCTTAAAGAAGAAAGTTATATAAAACAGTTGAAAAGTAAAAAAAACACAGTAAAAAGTAGAAAAAAATGCAAAATATAGACTTAGGCAGAGAGAGAGATAGGTAAGAAATAAAGAAAAATTGAAAAACAGTGTAAAAAACTAAGGATTGCAAAGATTGAGGGAGGATAGAAAAGCAGGCCCAGAACCATAGCATAGAGTGGTAAAACAAGATGGCCGCACCCATCGCGACCGCATGGGTAAGTTCGCGCGATATTTCTCCCTGAGCACGCAAAAAACGTCGCGAACACGTACAATGCGTTCCCGAACATGGAATGCGCATCGCGAGCACGCTATACGCGACCCGGAACAGGAAATAAGGGATCGCGAACGGGCGGGACAAGTGAAAACCAAAATGGCCGCGCCCATAGGCGACCGCATGGGTAAGTTCGCGCCCCCGAGCACGCAAACAGCGTCCCGAACACAAACAACGCGTTCCCGAGCAAGAAAAACGCATTGCGAATGGGCGCGCCAAGCAGCTACGCACGCTCGCGAAGCTACGCAAAGCTCGCGTAGTGCTCCGACGTCTTCGCGTAGCTTCGCGTAGCGCGACTACGCGAACTACGCCCAGGGTTATATGGGACATGTTATTTAGCTGTAGTATTCCCCAAGATTTTCCATGTGGATGATTTATGGCCTTTGGAAGGGAAGAGATCTCATAGAGGAAAACGTGGTGTAAGTGCTGGAGAAATTATTGGGGATGTATTTGGAGCTATGATACCTAGTGTAGGTGTGATTTTGAATGATGTGAAGATTAGAAAGCTGGCAACTCTGGTAGATAAGCTCTCTGTGAATACGGCCCAAATCCTATTACTTGTTGATGGGGAGATGGTTTCGATAAGGGCTATGGTTCTTCAAAATCGTCTTGCTCTAGATGTATTATTAGCAACAGCTGGAGGAGTCTGCAAATTATTGAAAGTTCAACAGTGCTGTACTTATATTCCTGACAATAGTCGGGATATAAGGAAGTATATTAGCAATATTTCAGAGATACATCAAGATTTACGTGATTTGGCTGCTGATGGACTCTGGGAGCAAATTGGCAAGGGATTTGGCAGGATAGGAAGCTAGTTTGGAAGTCTGGGACAAGGAATAATGGGATACATCTTGAAACCTATTATAATAGCTGTCATTTGTATAATTGTACTGTTGGGAGTCAGTAAGGCTTACAAATGGCAAAAGGCACCACATGCTGAAAATTCTTTGAAAAAGCGAGAGCAACAATTAGAACGACTGCAGGACAGTCATTATCTGCATCTGAAAGGGTTGGAAAGATTTAGGCAGGGACGACAAGCTATAACCTCTGTTTAGGTCGGTCTCTTCTACAAGGAGAAACTTATTAGAACGGAAAAGGTTGATGTTATGACACTAGTCATAAGAGGGGGGAACTGATAGAGCGCTTACAGCACTCTAATTTGTAGGGGTGCACTATACTCCTGATACAAGCGTACTCATATATATTTTGTCGTGTGCAGTGTTTTACGACTATTAAGATGCATTTATTCACATCATATTAGTATTAAAGTGAAGTGAGCACATTTAAGTAGGATCTTGTATGTATTAGAAATATAATTCCTGTATGTATAATGTGCAGGATGACGTTGTTTTCATATAATGTAACCATGTTGAGTTAAGTTACCCGATTTGTAGGCCCAAATTGTAGGTTGTTTTGAGTTTCGTTTCTCCTTAGCTGCTCAAGTATTAATTAAATAAATTCTGGTGTGCTTGAAGACAGTATGTTCTCATCCTACTGCAGGTGCAGGAATTCGACCTCGTTATTCTTAGATTTAAGGAGATACCCGGAATGTCTTTGAAGAAGACTGAAAGGCGAGAAGGGAGGACACCTTCGTGCATAGCCTATCTGGGAACCAAGGCCACTGGAAGAAGAGCCAGCTAATTAAAGCTTCTGTGGAAACTTACTGAAAACCGTTGCAAGTGGAAAAGTTTAACATATGACGTATTGGGGGCCGATTATTGTCTTTTTGTATAATGCGCAGGGACAGATTTGGGAGACTTCTACCAGCTGTCAGAGGAGAAGGAGCATCTTAGAGCGACCTCCATAGCTTTAAGCTATCAGACCCATTTTGACGTGAGTACTTCTTAGGAAGTCAACACGTGCTGACACCTTTGGGATATGATACAAGGGAGATAGGTAGGATTCTCATTGAGAGTAGAGTAGGGAAAGATTTTGCTCCTTCTTAAATGAAAAGAGAATTGGACTCCGCTTCCATTCTTTGCTGTATCTTGATTTTGGAGTTCATCATATTATGCCTTCTGTGCCAAATGACCTATATTCGTAAAATCGGCTCTGTATTGATTTTCTTGTACCTCTATACTCTAATATTGAGGTGTGTTTATATTCAATTATTTTTGGCCTTATAATAAATTCACCAAACTGAACTTCGGAGTCTGTGGTCTACTACAGCATGACTAAATCAAAAATATAATCTTGAATTGTTTTTCTCCCTTCTACCACTTTTAGCAGGCAAATAAAAGACCATCTACATTAAATTTAGTAGGGAAAAGTAGGAGTAAAGGTTGGCGTAATCACCTCCATTAAGATTAGGCCATAGCAGAATGCTCTGCCTGATTCTGAGTGTAACAATATTCCTCTGTCTAAAATTACCAGGGGTAGGAGGGCTGGGCTCAATTTTAACAGGTGCATACATACCCAATAAAACTATCCATTTGCCCTCAGAAATTTACCACTTACTCAAAGTGAGTTGAAACTTTCTTCTGTGAATTACCACAATCAAAGTGAGTTGAAACTTTCTTCTGTAAATTACCACAATCAGAAAACCGTATACAGAAAAGGACCAGGTGTTCCCGGGTTTGCATGCTATTCCCCAGTCTGTGGGCTTTAATCTGTAATGCCCTGATTCGGAAGTGGGGATACCAACCTGAATTGTTAATTCCTGCCCTGATATCTCCCTTCTGAATTTTAGACAACTCTTAGAGGGCTAGGGAAGCAGCTATACATATGAAAACGGGATGGGCCCAATAAGCCTTGCTGATGTCACTAGGTACCTATATATGGATGTAAAACAACAATCTTGAGGCTCATTATATATGGGCTGAAGATGTTCAGCTCTAGTTTCTGCTGCTTCAATCACTTAGAAGCCACATTCATATAAATTATGACTTGAAAGATGGGCCTGCTGAATTACACAATGTACAATCTCACCGTTGCCGTGCGTGTTTTTTAACTTTAGTTGTGCCAGTATCCTGGAATAGAAATAATAGTTGTTTGGGACAAGCACACAATTGTCTCACCAATTATGTATGAGGACATTATGAATATCAGCACTTAGTGTGAAAATAGTAACATAAATAAACCATCTTTTATATGAAAGTACACTGAGGCATTCAAGGGTGATTTTTTTCCAGAATACAAAGGACCTGATTTATAGTTTGGCAGATGGGTTACTCTGTCACAATGTGATGGATATCCCATCTGCTTTATTACAAGAACCTACAGCACCCATCCGTCAAACTCCATATCAGGCCCAATGTCTTTGTTTCATAAAACTGGAACAGAAATGTAATTGCAAGATATTAGTAAATATTTGACCAGCACACATTCAAGTTCAACAGTAGAAACCTTTTTTGGACAATTTGGCTCCATTTGTCTTTAATAAGAAAAACATTAAATATGTGTCATTGTGGCATGCAGTTATACAATGCAGCTAATCTAGGAGAAAATTGCCCGGAACTGCAATACCATTTGCACAGATAAACCCAGAAAGGCAAGAATGGAGTTATTTTACTTTTTTAATATATCATCGATTTGTTTATACATCCATGAGCGTATGTCCCATGTTTAATTGATAGCTGTAATTAGAATTGCAAATAATTGTTAAAATAACATTGTTCAATGTATATCTAGGCCTAGCCTAGCTGTTTCACAAAGGCCTGGCTTTGAAAGTTGGAAATTTGTTACTCCCAAGGTTGGAATATGCCTCCACTTTTGTAGGATTCCCAAAGGACCCCAGGGACCTTATTACACAAAGGGACCCGAGAGCACAACAAGTGTTTGCACCCACTTTGCGCACCCCCAGGGCACTTTGGTATTACAAAAGGGGCAGCAGACGCTTGTGCAGCCCCTTCTGATATACTGAAAGTGCTGGCCCACATACAGCGCCAGCGCTTTCTCAACAGAGCGATCCCTGATTTGCATGGGGGTGTGGCCCCATGCAAATGAGGGAATCCCTTTGCTTCTGCGCCTGCACCATATCATTAGATGTGGGCGCAGAGGCAAAGAAGCTGTCAGGGGGTGCACTGATAGCAGCCCTCTAGAGGGGAAAAAAACATCCCCTTGCAAGTGGGTGCAGTCACTCACTGCACCCGCCTGCAAGGAGACCCCTAATCCCCTTCAAAAGTGGAGGCAGGTTGCCAGGAAGTGTGCATTTTGTGTTTTTGGTGTAAATTCATTGAGTAGTTTCTGAGAATTTAAGGTTCAAAATGTATGGATATCTAGCAACGTAGTACTACTGTGGTACTACTGCAGAGTACCATGGTACCACAAGCTCAAAACATACAATCTGTTTAGCTGGCCGCTACCTAAAGAGAAAGTTGTGGCTATCAATTTATGACTCAGTCCAGCATAGTTGAAAACAAATAAAAATAAGGAATAAGGAGTATGGTAGGGTAGGGTAGGGTACCCTTCCCCCCTGTCCTTGCCCTGGCCCTTGCCAAACTAGAAAGATTTTTTCTTGCGGTACTGAGGTGCTGTGGTACCACTGCGATGCTCAGCGCTACCCTGGGTACTTTTGGGGTAGTTCTGCAGAAAAAAAGGGTTGAGCCTTGGGGCGCTGCAAGACCATGGGAGATGGCCAGCAACAGGGCCTTGGCTGGCCATGGGGGTTTGGGTGCAGGGCCTATCCTGCAGTCAACCCCATGCTGCACACGGCAAAAGGTCATGCACAGCAATCGGTTGGCCACCCGTGGGAGGTGAGGAGCGCCCTGTGGCCAACCCCACTCTGTGGAAAGGAGAAGGTTGTACGTGGCAGGGGGTGGGCTGCATTGGGGTTGGGCTCAGGGCCTGGCCTGCACAGCATGGGGTGGGGCCTAGTAAGGTGTGCTAATAAAATATTACTTTACGTTAAAGAATATATATATATATATATATATATATATATTAGATTTGCAAATTCGCTCCTCCGTTTTCCCTCCCGGTACACAAAAGAGCACAAACTCCTCTTGTCTTGCAACTCGTGTTTATTTCTCTCGTATCCTTATGCCATTACGCGTTTCGGTCACAAAGTGACCTTGATCACATATTGAAACGCTACACGTTACCTCCTTATGAACAAAACACCTGACCCTCTCACGTGACATTTTTAAAAATAGACATTGTAAACAGACTGCACTGTGGTGCGATCTCCGCTCTTTGGAAAACGGCTCTCAATAAGCATTTCTTAAAACAATTATATATGTTTTTAAGAGAAATAAATAAAACTTATTGATGAATAAATATAAGTTATCATGGATGTGACATTGCTAAAAAAAAACATTTGATATGCGCATTCATAGCGTATAACCTCATATTAAATGGGAGTCAATATCTAACCATTTTCTAACTGCATAAATGCATGTTTGTTGACATGCTCCCATATAATTTGAAACAACACATCCTGCTGCTAAACAATCTAGCATAATATAAATCATGTTGAAAGTCTGCCTTCAATGCTGCGGCGCCTTCCTCATGTGCAAAATAAGCCTGGTTGTCCATTTTTTAAAGTGCAAAATGTGCTAAATTTAATTCTAGAGTGCTCTAGTGCTAAAAAAATTGCTTAGTGCATCATAGTGCAAAATTACCTATATGTCACAAAATTACCTTTAAAATCATTTTTTTGTTGTTTTGTTTCTTAATTATTTTTAAAAAAATGTCTAGCTAGCGGCTGTTTCACTATTTTGGTTATGTGTTCCATTTTTTGAGCTACTATTTTTTTGATTTCTCCAGGAATATACCTCTATCTCGATTGTAAGATGTCTCAGAGTTAAGAATTTATTGTTTTTAGAATTCTCGGGGCTCATACTACTGATCTGCTTCTATCTCTAAATAGATAAGGTTTCCTTGATGAGATATGTACTGTGAGGATTAAAGGAAATTGTGTAGGTCTTCGTTGTTATTCAGACCTGTGGGTGTCTTGCTGTCTAATTCCAGTATCAGCTGAGACTCGAGCTGCCTGAGCATGCGTTCCCTGTTTCCTCCTCGCCGGAGAGACGGGATGGCATCTATGACATAATATTTCAGGCAGCTTAGGTCATTGTTATGTACAGCTTTAAAGTGGCGGGCCACTGGATATGACGCATCACTATTCACTATAGCTCTTAAGTGCTGGAGAATTCTGAAATGTACCTGCAGCTTGGTACTGCCAACAAACCTCAAGCCGCAGGTACATTCCAGCACATAAACGGCGTACTCAGTTCTGCAATTGAAATTGCCAGTGATAGCTAACTTCTTCGGGCTGAATGGTGTCATGTAATGTGTTATATTTATTCCAAATTTACAAGCCCGGCAAGAGGAATATCTAAAAAAGCCTTGTTTCGGTTTTAGCCAGGATGTATTTTGACTGATCTCAGGGCTACTTCTGACTAACTGGGACTTCATAGATATTGCTCGTCTAAAAGTAAATGTGGGTGATTGTGGTAATTTAGATACCATAACCCCATCAGAGAGCAGAATTGGCCAGTTTTTATTTACAATTGCTCTTATTTGCCGTTCTTGACTGCTGTAGGAAGTGATTAGTCTAATGGTGTTACTTTCCACTTCATTGGGTGTTACTGTGTCATACTCCTGTTCCCTCTCTTCGTTTTTTTGCTTAATTAGGGATTCCCTGCTTCTTGTCTCAACTTTATTCATAGCCACTTGGAGAGTCTTCTTGTCATACCACCTGTTTAGGAATCTCTCATTGGCTTCTGCTAAGCATTTGTCTAATTCATTTTTTGTGCTGCAGATCCTTTTAAGCCTTATATGCTCTCCATACGGGATACTTTTCACCAGGTGTTTCGGGTGTGCACTTCCGGCATGCAGTGTGGCATTCCCTGCTGTTGATTTTCAGTGCAGTGTGGTTTCTAGTTTCGTATTGCTCACAAATACTTTCACGTCAAGGAAATCAATGCTACTCTCACTGATGTTAGATGTAAATCTCAGATTAACATTATTCTTATCGATTTCTTGTATGAAGATGTCTGCACTGCCTCGATCGCCCTTCCAGATAATAAAAACATCATCTATGAATTGAAGCCAGTGCATGACATGAGCATCGTACATTTCTTTGCGTGCCTTTTTGAGGACCTGTTCCTCCCACCAGCCTACATGTAAACATGCATAGCTGGGGGAGAAACAGGCCCCCATAGCTACTCCTCTCGTCTGTCTGTACAGTTCCTTTCCAAACAAGAACAAATTGTTAAAAAGACACCACCTAAGGAGCTCAAGTAACATAGAATTGTGACTGTATCTGGTCATTGGTCGTGTGTCTAAAAAGTAATTGACTGCACTTAATCCTGCTAGATGTTCTATGCTCGTATACAACGATTCAATATCAAGTGTGATCAGCAAAAGTCCTTCTGTCCATTCAATTTGGCTAGTCTTTACCAAAAAATCCCCAGGGTCTTTGATGTAAGTTGGGAGTTTTTGAACATGCTCTTGCAAAAAGTAACCCACGTATTGGCTTATACTCTCACATACACTATTTATGGCGGAGATGATTGGTCTGCCTGGGACGGGTTTGGTCTCCTTGTGTATTTTGGGTATAAAATATATTTTAGGAAATACGGGAAATTCTTTGTGCATGAAATTGTACTCATCATTGGAGATCAATCCCTGTCTTTTCCACTGAAGTAATTCTTTCTTCAGGCCTTCTTTAGCTCTGTTATATTCCTTCATACTTGTCTTCTCGTAACACTCATTGTCCCCCAGTTGACGCTGTGCTTCAAGGATGTATTCTTTTTTGGGCCAAATTACAGTGTTACCCCCTTTGTCAGATTTATTAATGACAATTTCATGTTCGTTTTTCAGTTTCTTGATCAATTTCCAATACTGTTGATCTTGATATTTGATTTTCTGTTGTTTGTGTCTCGTGATTCGATAAAGTTTTTTTAGATCCTCCGTGACTCTTTCGTGAAAGATGTCGATGGCGTCTTTGGGCATCATAGGAAGAAAAGTCGATTTGGGTTTGAACGGGCTGCTGCCAGCACTTGCTTGTATGATGTTCAATGCTCTTAATTTATCTTGGGTCTGTCCCAGACTGGGATGGATGTTCAGACCTGGATCAGTTTCAGCACTCAGTTCTTGTAATGTTAGAAAGGTAGAAACATCTGAGACTTGCAGATTCTCTCCGGGCTCTGTAGTATTTGATGGTCCTCTCTTTGACTGATCTAAGCCATCCTTGATTGTGAAATATTTTTTAAGTTTTAACTTGCGGATGAATTTGAAGATATCCGCTCATGTGTGCCCGTAATTGAAATTGCTTTGTGGGCAAAATGACAGTCCTAGTGATAACAATTTTGTCTCCGCTTCAGTTAATATTGCGGGGGATAGGTTCACTATAGTGTTGTCGTCGATTTTCCTTGCCTCTTGCGCCACTGGGGATTGCGCGTTCTTACATTTCCTGATTTTTTGCCGGATTCTTCTCTTTTGGTTCCTGAGGTTTCTCCTACTCTCGTTGGATTTCGTGGCCGCAGTGTCTGTCTGCGGTCTAAAGATAAAAAAATCAAGTTCTTCCGCTAGACTTAATTTTCCTTTTTCACCCATTGTATTTGGCGCATTGGAACGTCCCTCGTCCGATTCAGTTTCACTATATACTGAACTCAGGTCAGTTGTTGATGATAAGGTACTGCCTGCTCCCATTGGTACACTAGTCGTTGTGGCTTTGTTTTGTTTGTTGTTTTTATTCAATCTCATCCTTTTCGCATTATCGCATTTGCGTGAAAATGTAAAAATATGGCCTTGTTCGTAGTCTGCTTTATCCCTCGCAAACTTGTGCGCCTTTCTGATCTTTATCCTGTCCTCATGTTTCTTTAATCTTTCCGTTATTTCAATTCTGCTTTTGGTGATGTATTCCTGTGATTCAAATTTTCCTAATTCTTCATTGATTTTCGCTATTTCTTTTATTAACTCGTTGCGATCTATTTGGGCATATTTAATTAAAATCCGAACCAAGTTCATAGATGCCTCAAGGTTGTTTTCTGCCCATTCGCTCAGCATCCTGGGGTTGGGATTTTTGAAACTAGGTGCCAATAATATTCGCAGCCCCCGTGGGACTCTCCCTGCTTCTTCATATTTAGTTGAAGATTTTTGTTCCCACCACTTTGTAGTTTCATTCCTCATGCATTTCTCCAATGCCTGCAATAGCACTTTGCAATCCGTGTCATTATTTTTAGAGCCCATTTCCCGTGCTTGCTCACTGTTAGAAACACTTGAAAGATTACTGAACAGTTCTTCAGCCGCTGCTTCCCTTTGACGTATAGCGTCTTCCGACATATTGGATTCTCGTGAGTGCCCTGTGTGGTCTATATCGCACCACAGCTTACTGGATATGCTGGCAAGAACCTCCCCACCTGCGCGTAAATGCTCAGTTACTCACCGCCGTGGTACCGTCTCAAGCGCGTTCTCCGACACAGCCTTCGCCGATTTCCTGGCTGGTGATACTTCTTGCAGCTTGCGTCAGGGGGCTTCCGCGTGAATTGCTTCCTGGAATCTCTCCTGCTTCGTTCGGCTGAACGCGGTAGCCTGCTTCCGGGGAGGGGGTTCGTTGTCGAAAGCAGCCGGCTTTCGTAACGTATTAGATTTGCAAATGTATATATATATGTATATCAGCGCAAGTCAAGGAGGTGTGCTGAGCGACCCACTGGGGTAACACTTTGAATTTACAACTGGAACTCATGACGGCTAACTTGAGCAACACAGATGCGCACCACAAGTCCCAGAGGGCCGTGCGAGCGCCCGCGCCCACTGAGGCGTGGGACATAAAGTGATTCCAGGTGCACCACTAGTCTTCTGCGCTCCAGTATGTTATGCCAATGATTAAGGGCAGGGGCCCGAAACGCGTCTGGCTTTACAGATTTGCTGTGCACATTTGACTGATTTGCGCTGCAGCCTTGAATAAATTCCTAGCAATACTCACCCGTGTTGGACTCTGTCAATGAGGTAACTTTTGCGGAGTATATATGTATATATATATATTCTACTGCCGGTTGCCAATAGGTAGTTATAGTTAGGACCAAAGTTTCCATAGGAAAAGGGTTTTTTGTTTTGCCAATAACTTTGGCATCGCTTGAGGAATCTTCATGAAATCTTCAAAAAACTGCCCCTCTACAGCTCAGCTGCTGTGTTCAAAGTTTCGGGGTGATCCATCTAGCGGGGGCCGAGAAAAAAGGGGGGGCTCAAATCGCATTTTCCCCATGTTATGTTTGAGGGGATTTTTAATTTTTTGAACAAGGCTACAGCCCGAACCGGAATCACACAAAATTTGGCAGAAAGCTAGTTGTTGGCCCAGAAAGCGTGCTTTTTGTGATTTGGTGTAAATCCGTTCAGTGGTTTCAGAGATATATAAGTTTAAAATATGTAGATATTTGGGGACTCAAGTCCTTGCAATAGACTTGCGGATCCTAATAAAATTATACTGGCTGTCAACACTTCAACCAGGAAGTGTTGGCAACTATCTAGCGACTTGACTTGAAGCTGAGTCCCACAAAAAAAGTAAAAAATAAAGAAAAGGGGACCCACCCAGATATGATGTAAGGGTCCCACAGGGACCCCGCTGGGGGTTAAAAGCATTTTCTTTTTAAATGTTGCCGTAAATTTGCAAGTGGAGCCGTGGCAAAATTTTAAAAAAAGACACACAGGATCCCGTGCAGCTTTTTTTTAAGCCCCCTGATGGTCCAAATCCTGGGTACAGTGTTTATTAATTATGTGGGGGTGCCGATGTGGCACCCCATGTGCCCCGGGACCACCACCTCCCCGGGGCGATGTGAGGAAGTGGCCTGTACCCTCCCACCGAAGCCCGACTCACCCTCCATCTTTTCGCCATGGTCCCCGTTCCGCCCGGATACTGCCAACGCCAACAGGGGCCGGGAAAACAGTCCGACAGTGACAAGGGACTCTGCTTCCCTTTCCCAGGAGGAGTTTTTCTTGCCACGACGGAAGAACCAATCCCCAAGCGAGGGCGTGGGGGAAGAGACCCAATCCACTACCAGGGAGCAAGAAAACACAACACAAACGACGGACTCAGAAGAGGAGGAGGCCACCACGAAGACGCTGAAACCAGAGGGAGACGCCGACCGGGAAGACGCCGACCAGGAAGACGCGACACCGAAGACGCCGGAAATGGAGAGGCAGCAGACGAGTGGAGCGCAGAGTGGTGGTCACCGGAGGATGCCCAAGAGCCGCCGCAACTCTGGAGAGTTGCGGCTACAGGCAGTACCTAACCGTGAAGAGGGTGAAGGTTGGGTTGTGGGGAGTAGAACTGTCACTGCTATGCTACCCCCTTCACAGTCTCATAAAGCCTTCCCTCCTGCATTGTGTTGGGCACTGGAGTTCTAAAAAGATGGCACAACCTGCCTGCAACTTTTTCGCCACCATCTTCTTTACCCTCATTTTTTTCTCCTTTCTTTTTCTTTCTTGAAGAAGGAACCTATTGATTTTATAAGGCCACAGGTCCAGAAGCGGGCTCACGCTAGAAACTCCCTCTGGCGTTTCCTATCTGGTTTGCTCTATTCACAATCCTCCCACCGGGTGTGGTGAAGGGGTAGGTTGACAAGAACGACTACTCCCATACTTACCACGTTTTTTTGTTTGTTTGTTGTTTTCTCCTAATGCTTAGCTCCCTCCGCCAGCCTCCTGGGACCCCGCCAGCATACCGGAACGCCGGAATGAAACAAGACAAGGATGGACTCAGTGAAGAAACTGTCACTTTGGGTTGAATACTAACTTAATCCTTGGGATATTCCAAATGTATTTATTTTTCTTTCCTTCCTTCGATTTGAATAAACTGTATACACCTAGGTCAACCTTTAACAATAAAACGTCTAATATTACCCCGATTGGGCCTTCTCGCTTCTGTTTCCGCCCATCCCTCCAACAGACGAACAATAAAAATGAGTGCGGGGGAGGCCCGTATGGCCTGCCCTGGGACCGCCACCTCCCTGGGGCAATCAAACAGAGAAATGCGGGGGGCATGCGCGGCCCCCGGCTAATGTATCAACAAAGCAGGGGCGCACGAACACCTGGCAGACCCTGGGGCCGCCACCTCCCTAGGGCTTCAAATTTAAATATTGCGGGGGGCTGATCAGACCCCACCCCACAGCCCTAGGGAGTGCCACCTCTCCGGGGCATTAGCTAAAATAAATGTGGGGGCCACGCAGCCCTCCTGCAGCCCCAGGGACCACCACCTTTTGGGGCTTTAATTTAAATCAAAATAATATAATAAAGGGGGTCCGTTGTGAACCCTCGGGGACCCCCACCTCCCTGTGGCTAAATGGCCCCCCTCCTGCAGCCATAGATGGCCCTGAGGACCACTACCCTCCAGGGCCAGCCTCTGCTAATTCCCGGGGTGCCCACCCCCCGGGCATACCTGTTTGCTATGTCTGGGCGAGAGCTTTACCGCTCCAGCCAAGCCATAGAAAACTGTGCTCCGCTTGAGCAAGTGAGAGCATTTTGCTCTCGATTGCTCAAAGTGGAACACAATTGCTTTGACATAGAGGGAGCTGCATGTTACCAGCTCCCTCTGTGTCAAAGCAATGCTGGCTCCCACAGGAGGCAGGGCGCCAGCATGGACTGTGGGGGCCTTGAGTCTCCCCCGTGGTCCCCAACACTAGTAAGTGGATGCCCTGGTTGGGACCAGGGCAACCACAACAGAGGCCGAGCCTTGGGGGATGGGGTCCACGGGGCCAAAATTGGCTTGCGAGGGGGGCCACAGCTGTCCCTCTCCCATTATTTATTTATTTTGAAAAAGAAAAGGCCGGGCCCTGGAGGATGGTGTCCCCAGGGACGAAATTGGCCCAGTGGGCTGTGTGGCCCCCCCTTCCAATATTTCTTCTTTTTTTAAAATAAAAGAAAAGAGGCTGGGCCCCGGGGGATTAAAAAAATAACTTTAAAAAAGGCTGGTGTTGGGCTTGCCGCATTGCGTGCAGCAGCGAAGTATAGAAACAGCCTCACGACACTAAACGCTTCGCGTTCTTGTGTTTTGAGGGTACGGCCGTGTCTGCTTCTTATGACACGTCGTTCACTTCTGGTTTGCGGCGGCTGTTCACTCACCTCTCCTGTGCTTACCTACTCCAGCGTTGGTTCCTGGTGGCAGCAGTGACCTCTGGGTGCTTCCGCGTCAACTCTGGGTGGCGGCAGTGACTTCCTGGCACACCTGCATCGACTCCTTATGGCGGCGGACACTTCCTGGTGCTCCCGCATCGACTCCTGGTTGCGAAGGTAATCCTGGCATCCCTGTATCGGTTCCTGGTTGCGGCTATGTGTTCCTGATGTTCCACGAGGTTGCTTCTCAACCTTTCCACGCCTGCAAGGTTCTCAGATGTTACAAAAACAGGAAATACAAAAAGCAAACAGTTTCTCTGCCTTACGGTAAAAGCATGTACACGCTTCCAAAGACTTGTTTGAGCATAATAGAAGGTGTTTTACTTATCTGAAGTTGTTGCCCTCCTCTGTGGAGATCTGCTTCTTTAGTTTTTGTCTTTAACCCCTGTTCCTGCATATGAAAGCGGCAACATCACATTTTCTTTTTTCCAAGACTAAAAGAAAGTCTATAAGCAGTTTTTTATTTCTATGTTCTCGCTTTGTTTGAACATGCTGTTAGGAGGAGGGGTCTTTACATTGTGCTGAAGCTCTTCAAGGGGATATCACCAGAAAGATATAGGTGGGTGTTCTTAATCCCATTATTACCTCCTTTTATTCTCTATAGCTTTGTTTTGCTTCTAATACCACTGCTCTATTTTTCCTTTAAATAGAAATATACATTTCATCACCCACTCAGTTGTGCGAGGAATAATTGGAAGAAGGGAATCTTTGAGGTAGTTAGTAAGAGATTGCTTTATTTGTATAGTTGTACATGCTCACAATCTTTACACTCTATTTTAGAAACTCACACTCTTTCTATTTATTTTCAGGACATCCTCTTACTACTGGGTGCTGTGCTTAAACTGGGACCGTTGGTCAACTTTCTCCCTCTCTTTTCTTACCTTCTTCCCTTGGTTTACTGCTGCCACTTTGACGTTGTTGGGTGCGGTGAGTGACTAGAGGGGCATAGGGACTTGTCATCCTCATATCGTTTCTGCGGAACTGTGAGTAGCTGTTGTGCCGCGGGCCACGGCTCAACCCGTGGCGCTGCCCGCTTCATCATCGCGGGCTGCAGTGCAGCCTGCGACGCCCCCTGCGGTGCCTCCTTTTTCCCGGGCGAGTCGCGGTGCTGCACGGCTGCCTGCTGTTTCAGCATTGCGGTTACACTCTGCGACGCTTATGTCTAGTCGGGCACGCCACAGCACCACACGGTGGCCCGTTAATGCTCATCAATGCACAGTAGGAACATCGCAGCTCCAGTACTTATATGGGGTATATCTTCACTCACCTTTTGTTTTGCACATTTCACTGTGGCTTCCAGTATATTTACCTGGTGTCATCTTGTTACTTCTTCTTCCCATGAGTCCTTAGTCCTGCTTCCCAGAGGGCCTTGGGAAGGTTCTTTGTCTTACCCTTTCCAAGATGGCAACCTTTCCTATTCCTTACATTTCCTTTTCCCTATCCAAGATGGCAACTGCTTATTTCCTGGTACATCACTTCCTGCCTATGGGTATTTGAGGGGCTGAATCCTTCATTGCCTCGCGTTGCAACACTCCTTGCTCCTGCTGGTGTATCCTCACTCCTGTTGGTGACCTTTGCTCCTGCTTGGTTTATTTTTGCTTCCTATTGGCACACTTTTGTTTCCGGTTGCGCTTCCTGTTCCAGTTTGGATTCTTTTAAACCTTCCACTCCTATTTGGAATGCTTGCCTTCTAATCTCCGCTCCTTGCTGGTGTTTACTCTGATTTGTGGGTTCTTCCTTCCTTTCCGTTCTTTGAGTCTCCGCCTTCAACAGAGGTTTTTCCCTACTGGGTTTTTTCCTCTTGGGACTCCTTTTGGAAGGCACAGTCTGCTCTGGCTTTTCATTGTTGGCTGCACCGTGGCTACCAGTAAGGGTTACCCCTGCCTCGGACAGGCCAGAACCCTCAAGAACCGAAGTCGAGAACCTCTCCAACACGCCAGAACTGGAAAGACCATTACAAGACGTGACAGTAGCATTGACAGCTGGGCCCTGGGGGATGGGGTCCCTGGGGCCAAAATTGGGCCAGGGAAGGGGGGCCACGTGGCCCCCTCCCCAAATACATAAAAAATAAAAACATTTGTAAAACGTCCGGCAAGTCGCTGGAGGCCCCGCCCCCTTTCTTCATCACTCTGTAAACGAGCCTCCTGGTGCACTGTTGGTTGGGGGATGAAGTCCCCTTGGCTGTTGAGGGTATTTGGGGGCCAACAAGACCTCCTGTTACCTCCAGTAAGTCCCAAACAGTGGGATTGCTGAGAGGTCTTCAGAGGCCATGCCCACTTTCTCCACCACTTTGCAAACGCACCTTCTGGCACACTACTAGTTGGGGGATGAAGTCCCCTTGAATGCTGAGGGTCCTTGGGAACCAACAAGCCCTCCTGTTACCTCCAGTAAGTCCCAAACAGCAGGATTGCTGAGAGGACTTCTGAGGTCACGCACCCTTTCTCCACCACTCAGTTAAGTTTAAGTTTCTTTATTAGGCTTTAGCTTCTGCTGAAGTCAATAACGGAGCAGATATAAAATGCATAACAAGGTCTACATAATCATAAAAACTAGACTTTTTTGTAGAAAAGCATTTGCACACAAGAAAATGCATTATTTCAGATGCATGAACTTAAAAAACATTCATAAGTTAAAAACAATTTAACTCCAGGTACTAAAATGACTAAAGTTTGTATTGATACAATACAGTGGTGTGGTGTTGTGTTACTTTAAGCACCAAGGGCCATATGTATCAAGCTAAATTGCGATCGCAAACGCTGAAATTCGCAGAATTTCAGCGTTTGCTGATCGTAATTAGCAGTGTGCAATGTATCACACAAAAACCCACTCACAAAAAGGAATCGCAAAATTTGCGATTCCCTATTTTGCGAATGCATTTAAGGAATCGCAAATTGCGATTCCTTAAATGCAATGTAAGAAGCACAAAAAAGTGCTATTTGGCCTTAACTTCAAGTTGGTGGTAAATTGCGATTTCTTTGAAAAATGCACTTTTTGCATTTTTCAAAGTGTCATGTGGCGCACATACATGCCCTTAGGGCATGTATGTGTACCACATGTGCACACATGCACCTTTCAGGGTGCAACAGGGTGTCCTTTTGACACCCTTGCACCCTTGAAATTGCATTCGCAATTTGCGAGTACCTAATGGGCACTCGCAAATTGCGAATGTCTTCCCATTCATTCCTATGGGCCTCTAGGCGCAATTAAGGAATCTCAGGAAATCGCAAAATATTTGCGAATTTTTATTTACATCTCGTTTTGCGATTCTCAAATAGCGATTCTCTAAAAATCGCTATTTGAGAATCGCAAAACGTTTGTTTGATACATATGGCCCCAAATGTCATACAACTGAAATCTTCTCAGATCAAAATAAACAGCATTAACTTTGCACAACAAAGTAATGTAATTATAAACTTTAAGAACTATACAAACAGGACGATCAGGCTCCACAGAATGTCTGCATTTGAGAAACTGAAGTAATCCTTAAGAATTTCTAATTCTTGTACCGAAATTTTATTTGTTGTTGAAGTAACAGGTAATGCTTCTGGTCCAATTCGTAATCTCTTCTGTTTCTCGCAGTATGCCTTCTAAGTATCCTCGTTAAAACCATAATAGAAATAATCGGAGAGGTCCGCACCTGGTTTTCTCCAGGGCTTGTCCTCAAAAGAATCCAAGTCCACCTCCACTAGTGGAACCCCATTAATACTTCCTGGTGCTTCGAGATCAACACCTTTTACTTTCCCTCCAGCTGCACCATAAATTCTACCACCAGTCTTGATGTTCAGATTTACAGGTGCGGTTCCATAGCTTCCATATTGAGGCGCTCCTGTTTTTATATCTCCGATGATGACATGAACATCATCATCATCGTCATCACTGTCCGTATCTTCGTCTGCCTCAGTCACATTCGGCTTTAATATTCCATTTTCAGCAGCCCTTTCCAGTTCAGAGAGTGGTGCTGGCTGTGCGCTCTTTACTTCTTCCCTCACTTCTGCGCCTTCATCAGGTCTAGCAGCCTCATTTTCATCACCGTAGAGCCACTCCTCCTCCTCATCCCCGTCCCCTCTGCGGGATGCAGTCGCTGCAGCTTGATTGGCCTCATTTGGCGCTGGATCGGGACTTGCTGCGAGATCCGGGCCTGGGGATCCTCCGTCGCTCTTTCCGTCACACGGCTCATCTTGTCCAACAGTACTGCTCGGGGGTCCCACAGGCTCCGGCGTCACTTGCATGCGCTCAGCCGCGGGCTCCCCGCCGCCCCCGCCAGGCATTTCGCCAGCAGCGGGAACGGGGGAGCCGCTGCTGGAGTCAATGGCTGCGGTCGGGATGTTGGCGGCGGTGCAGGACAAATCCTGAAAGAAACAAGCTTAGGACGCAGCGTGCGCCGAGTCGCAGCAATCCCCAGGCCACCGGTCACCACGGCTGCGCATGCGTAAAAGCGCCTACTAGCACACTGCTGGTAGGGAAATGAAGTTCCCTTGGCTCCAGAGAGTCCTTGAGGGCCAACTACCTCTCCAGTCCCCTACCGTAAGTAGCACACTGCAAGATTGTTGAGAGGTCTTCGGGGGCCAGGCTCCCTTTCTCCACCACTGTACAAACGAGCCTCCTGGTGTACTGCTAGTTGGGGGATGAGGTCTCCTTGGATGCCAAGGGGCCTTGGGGGCCAGGAACCCCTTCTGTTACCTCCAGTAAGTGGGTGAGTAAGTGGATGTGTGTGTAGATCTATAAATCAGTGAGTGGGTGTGTAAGTACTGGTATGGGTCTGTGAATGGATTTGTGAATGGTTGAGTGGGAGTGGGTATATGAAGGGTTCTAGTGGGGTGCGAGTGGGTGCATCAGTGATTCTGTGGATGATGTCATCAGTGATGTCATTTGAGATGTCATCAGTGATGTCACTGACCATGTCATGAGTGATGTAATATGCGCGGTCATAAGCAGTGCATTGTGGGCGCGAGTTATAGTTAGCTCAGCTAACTATAACTGCTGAGTTCACTGTTTTTTTATGAGTGAAACCTGAGTCTGACTAAAACCTCACAGTAACCTTTGGCTTTTCAGTGAATTTCTAAGGTTTTTTAAATGCTAATTCCTAACTATAACGTCCCTGTAACCTTTTTTCCCCCCAGTCAATATATATATATATATATATATTATTGGATACAGATCCACTCCAGACAAGGAAATGAAAAGACGGCACACCAAGTGAATGTCTCACACAGATCTTTATGTGCAAGAGAACTCTTGCACATAAAGATCTGTGTGAGACATTCACATCTGTATCCAATAATTGCTGATGGTGGTTGCTTCCATCGACGGCACCGGCGTTGCGAGGCCAGAGGCGGCATGAAAGCAACTCTGTTTTTCATTGGAGTATATATATATATATATTCACTGAAAAAACCATAGGTTTCAGGCACGTTATAGTTAGAAATTAGCATTTAAAAAACCTTTGAAATTCACTGAAAAAACCATAGGTTTCAGGCACGTTATAGTTAGAAATTAGCATTTAAAAAACCTTACAAATTCACTGAAAAAACAATAGGTTTTAGGGACAGTTATAGTTAGTTGGACATTGCACTCGTACAAAACCCGTGGAATTCCCCCGTTATAGTTAGTTCAGCTAACTATAACTCGCGCCCCCGCAATGCACTGCTGATGACGTCACATATTACATCACTCATGACATGGTCAGTGATATCACTGATGACATCACTGATGACATCTCAAATGACATCACTGATGACATCATCCATGTGATAATTTGATGCATCTTCTCACACCCTAATATAACCTTTGATACACCCACTCTAAATTACAGACTGCTATTCTCAAAACCATAGACACTCCAACACCAATAACTACATACCCACTCACTGATTCTTAGGTCTACACACACATCCACTCACTCACCCGTACAGTCACTCATACTTACGGTCACTCAGTACGGGACTATCATATGCACTCATACACCTATATAGACACTCACTGGGGGATTAAAACTTCCTTTTAAAACGCGCCATGGGGCACGTTTGCACACTGGTGTAGGGAGGGGGGGCCTGAGGTTACATGTGTGCAAACACGCCCTCTGGCCGTTTTAAGTTGGGGGATAAAGTCCCCTTGAATCCTAAGGGTCCCTGGGGTCCAACTAGCCCACCAGGTACCTCCAGTAAGCACCACAGAGCTGCGTTGCACAGAGGTGTAAAAAGGGGCGTGGCCTGGACTACCTCTCTGCAACGCAACCCTGTGGCGCGCACTGGAGGTACCTGGTGGGCTAGTTGGCCCCAGGGTCCCTCAGGATTCAAGGGGAATTAATTCCCCAACTTAAAACGCGCCACAGGGTGTGTTTGCACATGTCACCTGAGGCCCCGCCCTCCCTTCACCACTGTGCAAACGCGCCCTGTGGCGCGATTTAAGTTGGGGTATTAGGTCACCTTGAATCCTGAGGTTACCTGGGGCCCAACTAGCCCACCAGGTACTTCCAGTAAGCGCCACAGGCCTGCGTTGCAGAGAGGTGGTCAGAGGCCACGCCCCTTTTTACACCTCTCTGCAACGCAGCTCTGTGGCGCTTAATGGAGGTAGCTGGTGGGCTAGTTGCACCCCAGGGACCCTCAGGATTCAAGGGGAGTTAATCCCCCAACTTAAAACGTGCCACAGGGCGTGTTTGCACACATGTCACCTCAGGCCCCGCCCCCTCCCTTCACCACTGTGCAAACGCGCCCCGTGGCGCGTTTTATGTTGGGGGATTAACTCCCCGTGGCCTCAGAACATTTCTCTCCAACGCAGCCCCCTGGCGCATACTGGAGGTTCCTGGTGGGCTAGTTGGCCCCCAGGGACCCCCAGTATTCAAGGGGAATTTGTTCCCCCTCTGCAAACGCGCCAGGGGGCGCGTTTGCAGAGTGCTGCCAAGGAGGGCGTGGCCTCCGGCGCGATGCCGGTCTTTTTTTTTAAGAAGGGGGGCTGTGTAATTTATTGGCCCTGGGGACCCCATCCCCCAGGGCCTGCCCCCTAATATTTAAAAAAAAAAAAGAATTTGGAAGGGGCCGCGTGGCCTCCCTCCCGAGGCCTTAATCGGCCCGGGGACCCCATCCCCGGGGCATGGGCTTTTTTTTGTATTTAATGTTTTGGAGGGGGTCTGCGTTGCCCCCCTCCTCAGGCCACTTATGGCCCCGGGGACCCCATCCCCCGGGGCCGGCCTTTGGTTAACTTAGAAAGGGACAAAGTCTTTTGCCATTTCTATATATGTTTACGACTCCTGCTCCACTCCAAAAACAGGCACAGACATCACTGGAGATCGCTTTTCGAATCTCCAACTTTATTGCAATCACAATGTGGCGTGTATGGCTTAACGCGTTTCGGCAGTCTCAGCTGCCCTGTTCACAATACTAAGACGATCACATGATTACTATTTAAATACCAGTCACTCAGTTTTTTCATGCCTTCCTCATAGAGGTGGTAAACATACTTCCAACTGTTTTCTTTCACCTTAATACAATTGTTATCTCAATAAAGTTATTTTCTTCAATATTATTTTTCTGATGTTTTTCAAAAGACTTTTTTGCATTTCAGGTTGGCTTGGATGGTATTTTACCAATCCAAAGCTGTAATACTGTGCCTAGAGTGGTAAAAGGCTTTGGCCATTTTACAGCTCGGCATGGATAGCACTGTACTAATCCTATGCTTAAAGACTTTGCTGTAGAAATGGCAAAAGACTTTGTCCCTTTCTATATCGGCGTGGATGGCACTGTGCTAATCCTACGCTTAAAGACTTTGATAGAAAAGCAGACATTTGAGGTGAGCAAATTTAGAGTGTCGCTGGTGTTGAGAGTGTTCTATACTGGAGCTGCTTTCCACCTAAACTTGAGAACTACCCAAAGTTCTCTGCTTCCTTTTTTGCATAATTTATGCGTCACTCTATGCCTGAAAGTGTTTTTCTTTGATATATATATATTATCTACTGGCGGTCGCCAGTAGATAGTTATAGTTAGGACCTATTTTCCATAGGAAATCCGCGACATTCTATTTGAAATAACTCTTGCGTCGGTTGACGAATCTTCGCGAAATTTTCAAAATTTATGGCCCGCTCCGGTCCGCTCCTACCCTGAAAGTCTCAGGGTGATTCGTCAAGCGGGGGCCGAGAAAAAAGGGGGTCCCAAAACGTGTTTTCCCCATTCATTTTCCCATAGGAAACTTTAGACACGGCTACAGCCCGAACTGCTGAACGGAATTACACCAAATTTGGCAAAGATGTAGTTCTTGGTTCAGAAAGAACCCTTTTAGTTAAATGGTGTAAATCCGTTCAGTAGTTGCGGAGAACTTAAAAAAATAAGAGTCAAAAAATCAATTTCCCATAGGAAACTTTATGCAAGGCTACAGCCCGAACTGCTGAACGGAATTACACCAAATTTGGCAAAGAGGTAGTTCTTGGTTCAAAAAGAACCCTTTTTGTTAAATGGTGTAAATCTGTTCAGTAGTTGCTGAGAAAATCAAAAGTAAAAACACATATATATCTGGGCGGAGCCTAACCACACATGTCATCGTGAGATCTGATTGGCTGTCAGCACTTCATCCTGGAATTGCTGGCAGCCATCTTGGGACCAATATAAATGATAGTACCCCATTGAAATGCATTGTAGTGAATCGAAGATTTTGAGGGTTACCAAAAGGAGAACTATAAAGGGTGATAACAGACTTTAGTTACATTAGAATTCATTTGTTGATGGTACCATACTAATTTCAGGAATTGTGGTGTGTTCTAATGTGATTTTACCCTGTGAAAAACCTTCTGCTGGGATATCATGAATCATGTTTGAGAGAAAACTATTTTCACATGCTTGTCCCATACAGTTTTGGAAGGTGCTCCAGAAGCTAAAATGAGAGCATATTTTCTGTAAATTCACATTATCTTTCTCAGTCATGTGAGAATGAAGTCTGACATTCTCAGTAAAACATGTACATCCAACAAGGGCAGAGACTGTCAGTTGATTCCTTTGTGTTCTACTGCAGCTTCCCAGAGTGTTCTAAAGAACAACTAGAGTGCTAATAGCCTTACTTATGACAAAAGTATGGCACACCTGAAGCCATCTTGATTGGAATAAACTGGTAACACTTAAAACATTTAATTTAAAAAGGAACAAAATGATGGGGTTCATTTTGTCATAGAAATTATGGTTAGTGCTGTAGAAAGAAAAATTAGGACATGTTTCAAGTGTGATCTCAAATATCTTCCTGTTATATTTCAACAGGAGCAGCCTGTCAGTTGATGCCTTTGTGTTCTACTGCAGCTTCCCAGAGTGTTCTAAAGAACAACTAGAGCGCTAACAGTCTTACTTATGACAAAAGTATGGCACACCTGAAGCCATCTTGATTGGAATAAACTGGTAACTCTTAAAACATTTAATTTAAAAAGGAACAAAATGATGGGATTCATTTTGTCATAGAAATTATGGTTAGTGCTGTAGAAAGAAAAATTAGGACATGTTTCAAGTGTGATCTCAAATATCTTCCTGTTATATTTCAACAGGAGCAGCCTGTCAGTTGATGCCTTTGTGCTCCACTGCAGCTTCCCAGAGTGTTCTAAAGAACAACTAGAGTGCTAACAGCCTTACTTATGACAAAAGTATGGCACACCTGAAGCCATCTTGATTGGAATAAACTGGTAACACTTAAAACATTTAATTTAAAAAGGAACAAAATGAGGGGTTCATTTTGCCATAGAAATTATGGTTAGTGCTGTAGAAAGAAAATTTAGGGCATGTTTTAAGTGAGATCTCAAATCCTCTTCTATTTCATTAGAAAATTCTGACATGCAGACTGAAACAATCACTTTCAATACCAGCAGTAGATTTCCAGTTAACTCCCTGGTGAGCAGTAGCTTTACTACAGTGAGCTAATGAACAACTAGAGTGCTAACATTCTGAATTTATGGCAAATGTGTGACACATCTGAATGCCTTCTTGATGGAATCAAAGTAAAAAACTGAAAGCATTTCCTACTGAGGAGACTGCAGTAAATGACGAAATTAGGAAACTTCATAACAAATAAGTCTCCCAAGATGGCCACCAGAGAAAAAAGAGCCCAAATGTAGCACACATATCACCCAGATGTAGCCCACATATAGCCCAATGACAGAAGTGTGCAAAACACTTTTTATTTTTAGTTTTTCTGCAGTTTTATATAGTGCAAACTGGTCAGGTATTGGAGCGTTACATCTTACTTGGACCGCTTATTGCGTATTTTGCACTGAAGTACATGAGATTGATCTTGCGAAACATTGACCTTTACGATTCTGTTAACCTGAAGTTGCTCTGAACCAGGCTTTGTAACACCCGTTTTTACCTACTGGTTTTAATTAATTCTCACTGTATTGTATTAGGAAAGAGGATTTACTGTTTTTATGTACACTTTTATGATCTATGTTTCTAAATCAGATCAAATAAAGTTTAAAGAATTCTATGGCAGGACGGAGGCGAGGATTATGCATATCTTTCCTCACTTTATTTGCATAGCAGTTCAAAGAACGTAACACAACAATCATTAAACAAAAGACTACACAACCCATGAACCATTAGGGGTAGTCTCCAAGGCAACTATAGTCCAATCATATCACAGTCCATCGTATATAATATCGTGACGTCCCTTCCGCTTCCTCTTTCTTCACTGCTCGTCAGTTAAGTGCATTCCTTACATTCTTGGCTTAATCTGACGTTGTTGCTGTTTGTATAGCGGTTTCTTGTGCATGTTATTAGCATTATTGCCTTGGTATTGTTTCATATTCTCTGCGCAGCACGCTCTTGCCAGCAGCGTTCTCCCCTCGCAGTTTCTCCCGCTGTGTGCTCTGCACGCGGTGAGATCCTGTCAGGCGCGTATGGTCCGAGCGAGGCAGCTCCGTCGAGCGCTCCCGCTGGTCTTTACGCGCGTTTGGGAATCTGGTCACTCCTTTAGTGTCCGCTTGATTCCCGACCAACCGTCGCCTAATTTTGACACCGCTACGCGGTGATTTCCCCACACGGCCACGTTAGTGACCAGTGCCACCTGGTGGTGGTAATTAGTATTGCGCCTCAGTCTATTCTTATAACAGCTTCGGGGAAAGCCCAGCTGTTGGAGCACCGGCGAGGGGGCTGCCTTAAGGATTTTAAGGGCATTTGTTCTGTGCTCACACCCTCTGCTATCATGTCTTCTCCAGAAGACCATTTTTACTCCTCCTACCAGGAAGTGGAGGAGGAATGGCCCCCAACTTCTCCCTCCAGCAGTGGACCAAGCCCTCTCTCTGGCTATTTCTAGGCGCTGGCTCCTCTTAGGGATCAGGTTGATAAGCTGGCGAAAAGCATCCCTGGGGTGTTCAGTGACCCAGATCTGATGGTGGCGGGTCCCAGTAGCTCCCAGATGGGGAATAAAAGGGCCGTTAAGCATAACGCGGGGCACTTGGAAGGATTTGATCAACTTACGGAGACCTTCCTCAAGAGTGCGCGAACGCTAAAACATGCACCCTGCCGGGAGGAGGAGGGCCCGGAGAAAATTGCGACACTGTCACCACTATTGTAGACCCCGACGGCGGGTTTCCCTTAGAGGGAGAGGGTGTATCGGAGGACGATTTCTCCTCCGATGAGGATAAGGACTCGGGCGTCCCTGGCATCCAGAGTCCCACTCCTCTCAGTCCCCGGTTGGGGACGGGGTCCACTCGGACATGTTCGAGCCTACCCAAATTTACCATCCTAGGTCAGCGGAGTGGACACCTGACGCCAAAGTGGCAGAGTATGTGGTGGGGAAAATCCATCAACCCCTTGAAAGGGAGGTCAGGAATAGGATGAGGGGAGAATGCCCCAGGCCCTCACTGAAGGGGAAGGTGGCACACACGCCTGAAATTGATGAGAAACTATGTACCTTTTTCTCCAAGTATATGAGGGATCCCAAGAAAGGAATTGATAGGTCTTGGACGTGGTAGGGCCCTTGACCCAAATTATTCAATTGACGGAGCGTTCCAAAGAGTCAGGATCCCTTTGTCCACGGATATTGTGGCTGGTTGGGCGCAATACCCTAAACCCTAAAACACTACCCCCTCCACTACCCAAACACCACTGCACTACCCTAAACCCTAAAACACTACCCGCAGCACGACACCCTACACTACCCAAACATAACTGCACTACCCTAAACCCTAAAACACTACCACCAGCATGACTCCCTACACTACCCAAACACCACTGCACTACCCTAAACCCTAAATCTACCCACAGCACAACCCCTACACTACACAAACACCACTGCACTACCCTAAACCCTAAAACACTACCCCCAGCACGACCCCTACACTACACAAACACCACTAAACTACCCTAAACCCTAAATCTACCCCCAGCATGACCCCCTACACTACACAAACACCACTGCACTACCCTAAACCCTAAAACACTACCCCCAGCACAACCCCCTTCACTACCTAAACACAACTGCACTACCCTAAACCCTAAAACACTACCCCCAGCACAACCCCCTTCACTACCCAAACACAACTGCACTACCCTAAACTCAAAAACACTACCCCATCACGACCCCCTACACTACCCAAACACCACTGCACGTCCCTAAACCCTAAAACATGACCCCCTACACTACACAAACACCACTGCACTACCCTAAACCCTAAAACACTAGAACCCAGCACGACCCCTACAGTACACAAACACCACTGCACTACCCTAAACCCTAAAACACTACCCCCTACACTACACAAACACCACTGCACTACCCTAAACCCTAAAACACTACCCCCAGCACGACCCCTACACTACACAAACACCGCTGCACTACCGTAAACCCAAAACAATACCCCAGCACTACCCCCTACACTACCCAAACACCATTGCACTACCCTAAACCCTAAAACACTACCCCCAGCATGACCCCCTACACTACACAAACACCACTGCACTACCCTAAACCCTAAAACACTACCCCCAGCACGACCCCCTACACTACCCAAACACCACTGCACTACCCTAAACCTAAAACACTACCCCCAGCACGACTCCCTACACTACACAAACACCACTGGACTACCCTAAACCCTAAAACACTACCCCCAGCTCGACTCCTACACTACCCAAACACCACTGCACTACACTAAACCCTAAATCTACCCCCAGCATGACCTCCCACACTACACAAACACCACTGCACTACCCTAAACCCTAAAACACTACCCCCAGCACGACCCCCTACACTGCCCAAACACCACTGCACTACCCTAAACCCTAAAACACTAACCCCAGCATGACCCCCTACACTACCCAAACACCACTGCACTACCCTATACCCTAAAACACGACCCACTACACAAACACAACTGCACTACCCTAAACCCTAAAACACTACCCACAGCATGACCCCCTATACTACACAAACACCACTGCACTACCCTAAACCCTAAAACACTACCCCCTACACTACCCAAACACCACTGCACTACCCTATACCCTAAAACACGACCCACTACACAAACACAACTGCACTACCCTAAACCCTAAAACACTACCCCCAGCATGACCCCCTACACTACACAAACACCACTGCACTACCCTAAACCCTAAAACACTACCACCAGCATGACCCCTACACTCCTCAAACACCACTGCACTACCCTAAACTCTAAAACACTACCCCCAGCACGACCCCTACACTACTGCACTACCCTAAACCCTAAAACACTACCCCAGCACTGACCCCTACACTACTGCACTACCCTAAACCCTAAAACACTACCCCCAGCACGACCCCCTACACTACCCAAACACCACTGCACTACCCTAAACCCTAAAACACTACCCCCAGCACGACCCCTACACCACCCAAACACCACTGCACTACCCTAAACCCTAGAAAAGAAACCCCCACCCCATGCCCAATCCCCCTTACCTCTCACTCCTCGTGGTTCCCTCTCTCCTCATGGTTCCTGCTTCACGTCGTCTCTGAGGGCGGTGCACGTCGTTGTGAGGAAACGGAATAGCCTCTGTTTCCTTACAACAACATGGATCGTCTACATGTTTTTTAGAACGCATGGTCATTTACCATACATACCTTTACAAAAAAATGCGTAGTAATGACTTCGTGATGTACAACGCATCCGTGGTAATGCATGCGTTGTAATGGTATCGCAAAGTAAAAAAGTCGTTGTAACGGCTGTTTACCGATCGAAGCTGGCCCCTGTTCTTCAGTGAGACGTTTATTTGATATAGTTAGGAGGAAGGAATGTGGTTTTTTTACCGAAAAGTGCATTCTCGGCTGTTGTATTGTGAAAGTGTCCGCGTGGCCTGGTTTCACTTTCGGTGAGAGAGTGGAAGAGTCTGTTTGGATCTAAAGGAGTTCTGTTGTTGGACGGGGCCGGCGCGACATGTCATCAGAAAACATAGCTAATGGAAAGCGTCCTCCCTGAAGTGTGGAGCAGTGCCATGAGAGGTCAACGAGTGTGCGTCCCACCGCAGTATGACCGTACCGCGTAACCCATGTGCCACCTCCAGGGTACGGGAGGCAGAAGCGGCATCGCAGGTCCTCTTGAAGACCGTTGTAGCACTAATTCTACATTTTGGTACTAGGGCATTTTAACTTCGTTGTTCCTGCCAGATACAAAGAGAAGATCCTGTGTTATTCAGTGCCCTCGTTACCTTTTTTGTGGGTTGTGGTGCTTGTCACTTCGCTGCCCCGCCGGTGCACATAACTGGGCACCCCACCTCGTGTGCCATCTGCAGGGCCTCTGCCCTCGGATCACTGGTTTCGGTTTCTGGAGTGGCAACATAAACAGTTGCTCCCAAAGGACTAGCCTGAACACTTAGGTGAATATCCCCTGCACCAGCATTCCACGGAAATTCTTTCCTAGCTCTCCCACGTCAACGAGGACGTCATAATAGCACGGCTCCGCTCGCGACACCGTATGAAGTCATCGGAGTCATAAGAGGACCTCGTCAGCGTGCTGACGTCCGTTCCACCCATTTTTTCTGTGCCACCGAGGCAAACAGGGGACCGAGACATTTTCACATGTATACATAGTATAATAAATATATATATATTCACTGAAAAAACCATAGGTTTCAGGCACATTATAGTTAGAAGTTAGCATTTAAAAAACCTTAGAAATTCACTGAAAAAACCATAGGTTTCAGGCACGTTATAGTTAGAAATTAGCATTTAAAAAACCTTAGAAATTCACTGAAAAAACCATAGGTTTCAGGGGCGTTATAGTTAGTTGGACATTTCACTCGTACAAAACCATAGAAATTCCCCGTTATAGTTAGTTCAGCTAACTATAACTCGCTATCCCGCAATGCACTACTGATGACGTCACATATTACATCACTCATGACATGGTCAGTGACATCACTCATGACATCACTGATGACATCTCAAATGACATCACTGATGACATCACTGATGACATCACTGATGACATCACTGATGACATCATCCAGTGAATGTGTGTTTTTCTGAAAATTAAATATGTTTTATATATGTATATCTCAAGGTCGATGGAAGAATAAATGGGTATATAAGTGTCTAAATGGATGATTTTTTGTAAAATTGATTGTATAACTGACTAAGTGTATCTTAGTGAATACATGGGTTAGTGAGTAATGTTTAAATATGAAAATATCTGTATCAGTCTCTCACTTTGTGTATAAGTGGCTGCATGGGTTGGTGAGTAGCTACATGAGTGTCTATATGGGTTATTAGTTGTTTTTTTGAGTATCAGTATGAGTGTCTGAGTGTCTGTATGGTTCGGTGGGAGTATTACTTAGTGCATAGATGCATGAATGAGTGACTCACTGTTTGTATGTGTTGAAGACAGCATGTGTGCAGGACTGTATAGGTGGATGAGTATGTGTATGGGTGTGTTAGTGAGTGAATGACTGTCTCAATAGTGTCTTTATGAGTAACTACATATGTTTTAAACTAGTATATGTGAGTATTGGTGTATATAAGTGAGTATATGTGAGAATGAGAGATTGGAAGAGTTCCTGTACAAATAAGTAGGTGTTTCTATACGTGATTGTTTAAGAGAGTAAGTATGTGTAAGTTTCTGTAGAAGTAAGTGTGGTAGTGTGTGTATAACTGTATATGCAAGTAAATGGATGTTTGATACTTTGTTTGCATGTGTGACTATGTGTGTGAGTAACTCTATGGATGAGTGGCGGTGTGTAACAGGATGTATAGGTGTATGAGTACATATGATGAGTGAGTACATGTATGAGTGACTGTATAGGGACTGTTGGTGAATGAGTGGATGTGTGTGTAGATCTTGGAATTACTGAATAGGTGTGTTGTATCTGGCATTGGTATGTCCATTGTTTTGAAAATGTTAGTTTGTATTTTTGAGTGTGTGTATCAAAGGTTATATTAGGGTGAGAGGAGGTCTGCCACTCTATCACAAGGATGATGTCATCAGTGATGTCATTTGAGATGTCATCAGTGATGTCATGAGTGATGTCACTGACCATGTCATGAGTGATGTAATATGTGACGTCATCAGCAGTGCATTGCGATGCCGCGAGTTATAGTTAGCTGAACTAACTATAACGGGGAATTTCTATGGTTTTGTACGAGTGAAATGTCCAACTAACTATAACGCCCCTGAAACCTATGGTTTTTTCAGTGAATTTCTAAGGTTTTTAAATGCTAATTTCTAACTATAACGTGCCAAAAACCTATGGTTTTTTCAGTGAATATATATATATATATATATATATATGGCCCTTGTGAATGATGCCCTACTCAAGCCTGTGCTGCTGGGCTCAATATTATTGATTTGGGATTGTATTCAGCAACATCTGATGTAGTCAGCACTCTGGATATGGACTTGTGGGAATATTGTTATTTTATTCCATCAAGAAACTCAAAAACAGTGGGCACGCTCCAACAAAGTGGATTTGTTTTAGTCCTAGCAGGGATCTTAATCGGACCAGTGAGAACCTGATGTTACAGTGGTAGAAATAGAAAATGCCTATCGCATGCTAAAATGGGCATAGTGAAAGCACTGCTCTGTTCCTATGTCCCGGTCCTTACTAATTCAATTCAGTGGTTTTTGTGACTGTGTTTGCCCCAATCGACCTCATCTCAGTTTACATGCATTTATAATATGCCACTATTTTCCAAATAAATGTAAATATTGTTTTAAAACAATATCTACACAGACCACGCACATTCAGATTTAATCATTCAAATTAATCATACCATTCCAATTTCATAGTGCGCTTTTGTTGAGATTGTCGTTAATCATGGTCTCTCTGAAGTTTATAAACCATTATAATTCTCATTTAATTGTTATTTTTATAGTTGTTCGCACTTTGAATAAATTAACCTCCATTTTTTCACCCACACATTGACTCTAAGCATTATCCTTTGTCATCATCTTATCGCTACCAACCAGTCCACACATGTGCTGCTGCGTCACGAGTAGGGGGGGGAAGGACTGCGTGAGGGTGTAGCATGCAGCGGGTGGAGGTGCTGATGAGCCAAAAGAAGTCAAGGGTATTACATTATCCAAAGAAATGGCCACCGCCGATCTTCCTGCTTCGGTTTATTCCATCTCCTGCTAACGCATTCTTTCTGCATGCGCCAACCTGGTGGAATAAATTACGTGCTGGAGTTTTCACCTTCTCGTGGTACCAAAGGAGCATTGTTTAATAACTTTGTTACATAGGTTGCATGTAACAAGTTTGGAATTAACCTTTTCCCTCCAGGTGACAAAGAAAAGAAAATCCCATACAATGGAGTTCTTCAATCTCATCCTCCGCGCCTCCTATTATGAGAAACAAATTAAAAAAATATATACAAATTCGGTTTAAGAAAAGTTATAATTAGGAAAACTTAGTTTATCATTTCTAAACAAATCCAACTTAAACTTCACAAACATTGGAAATTCAAAAGTTATAGTTATAACTTTATAGTTGTAACTTAAAGTTATAAATTACGACCCGCTCAAATCTTACTATACCTCGCAAACCTTCGTACAGAGCATTATCAACTCGCTAGCCAGACTAAATTAACTGTAACTCATGCACTGCTCATACCCTATTATATTACATCACTTGTAGCATGTTTAATCATAGCATTCATAAGAACATTCATAACATCTCAAATGACATCATTTATCGGAAGAACAGAGTTCTTAAGGCAGATGGAATAGACAAGCTTGACCAGGGCTTACCCGTAGACTTGGGGAAAGTAGACTTAGAGCGTCGGCCGAGTAGGAGGGATGGGTCCATGAAGAGCCCCGGATGTGTCTGGATCACAGATGAGCACGAATGGCTTGCCTTTAATGCGCCTTTGGTGTCTTGCTGGTGTACCCAACCTGTGCGCCCACTGCAACTACAGGCAGCCTCCCCACCAAATAGCTGAGGAGGATAAATTCTGAAACTTAAGTATGACTTTAAAGTTCCCCAGGGAAAAAAGCACTGATAGATCTCAACTGATGGGGTGATTCACAGGCTTACCTCACTCTTGTTGCATGCAGTAATTAATATTCACAGTTTGTCACTCATTACCTTGTTAATTTATGAGGTTGGAATTCAGGTGCTAGTCACATTCGCAATACAGAACAATAAATAACATCTTTAAATGTTGACTGAATATAAAACGTGACAAGCAGAAGACCGGGGAAGTTTAACATGATGAACACTGATGATTGTATTCTAAAAAAAAAACGTTTGGATCTAGTTCAGTTTTGGCGATGCTGTAATCAAGTTTCAATCAAGTTTTATTTGATTTAGTTCTCTACTGAGAACAACAAATATATGAAAAAATTAAAAATGCAATTGTTGTTAAAAGTTACTTAAATACTAGATGATCGTTCTAATACAAGTTTAAAAAGGATTTTAAAAATTTAAACATGTTATAACACACAAATTCATTAGGCGGTGATTTAAGAAGCAAGATCAAGTTCTGGACAGAATTAGTTTTACATTGGCGATGCTGTAGACTGAATGCCTTACTTCACTGTACATCTGCCTTCCTTGCCTCAAAGCCCACCTGTTGCCATGGTGAGCTGGATGGTAGATATATTTCCTTGTACGAACTAATGAAACTGCTGGAGCCAGGCTATAAATACTTTCATTTTCTAAGTCATATGTTTTGAAGATATAGGATGCAAAAAAGAATATTGAAGCGGTTCTACGTCTAAAACATTTCTTGTTAAAATATTCTGTATTATTAGAGTGATAAGATCTACGGGCATAACCCTCATTAAGAGTCTGCTGGATTTTGGTTTGGGCATACTGGGGGCTGGGATCTCCAACTCCAACCGTATCCCAGCACTAAAATCCGTCAGGGTTGAGATTTGTCCCGAGAATAGTGTGGAAGTGGTCCTTCTCCAACCTCCCACAGGTACACCTATAACAAGGAAGACCAGCAGTCGGAGGTAACTGTAACATAAAAAGATTTATTTCGCTCAAGCGGGTACACAACCTCACAGCTCCATGTGGCTATGAGAGAAGTGGACAACTTACACAGTCATAGACAGCCTTATATATCTTTCTGCTGGAACAAGTGTAGGTGGGAATGGGTATGAAAAATTAGCAGCTGCCTAGGATGATTAATAATCCCAGGATGATATCATGTACTAGTCAGGACCAGTACCTCTGGAAATATGTATACATGGCATGCAAAACATATATATATAAGGATTACTCATTAACTCCCACCACTCATCAGTAATCCCGTGGTCAACAGAAATAAAGCAGAACTGTACATAACTTGCGTCAGACATATAAACATAGATACGCCTGTGGTTACAGAGTCAGGCGCTCACTTGATTAATCATCTGGATATGGAACAAAAGGTCGCACGTCCTGTATCAACAATAATTTGTAGACATAAGCAATTTATGCAGCTGGCTGTAATACATGTGATATCAGTGAATAGGAATGTTAATCATTGACCGTTTGTTAAATGCATCCTGCCCTACTTGCGTGCTAGCAAGTAGAGAACAAACATATGCTCTGGGGTCTTTTGACGTATCCACTTTGTTCTGTGTAGCTGAAAGGAGCACATTAGTTTGTGCTAGGGAGACAAACTAAGAAAAGCTTACCACAAAATGGTGGCTACAATAATATAAAATGGTGGAGCTTACGTCCATTATAAAATCTGTATTTCCACAATCGACCCTTTGGACGCAAGGTCCAACATTGTTATCGACTCCTAATGTACGTGTTCATATATTGGCCGACTGTTACTATAGTGGGCCTCATGGCGTTCATTAACATAATCTACTGCATTTGGGAGGGAGGTGGCGTTGTCCGAAACATCAATATCCATCAATTGTTGAGTCACAATATCCCTCATTATAAGAGCGTTAGTCAGTGTCACTGGAGGGACTGGGGGTGGTTTCAGCAGTCGCCCCAAACACTGGCAACATATGGGTAGGCAATTAATGAAAACACAGCACCCAATTACTACGAGGAATATGGTCACTAGGAACATCCCTATCTTCCAACCCCATGCCGATAGAGTGTTCCAAAAAGAGCCCGCCGGATCCCAAGAGCCAACATCACTATGGGCCTGGGCCCCTATATCATATAGTCTTTTGACAGCTTCCCTAACTGATGTGGAGGAGTCAGGTATATACACGCAGCAGGACACCCCGATCACCCTACAGACTCCACCCCGTTCTGCCAACATCATATCTAGAACCATCCGGTTTTGAAGGGAAACCAATCTGACAGCCTTGAGCTCCACTGTGATGTTCTCAATAATCCCTGCTGTCTCCTCTACAGTTGCTTCCAATAAACGGGATAACCTGCGAATATTTCTGGAATTTATGGCAGGGCCATACCAAGGAACAAAGGCCTTCAGCACATCACCAGCTATCTCTGATACTGTATCTCCTTGATCAACACTCCTCTTACCCCTTAGTGTTTTGGAGGCTCTATTTACCTCCTTTGTACTTTTGATAGACATCGCTGGTGTCACAAGACCTAGATGACAACAGCCACCCCAATTCACTGGTAGCCAAGTATAGGCCCTAGAACCACAAATGAAATAAACTGAGTCACCGATATAAAGTGGAACTGTCATTTCCTGAGCAGCCATCTCAAATGTCATATTACAATTGGTACTATTCCCCATGTCGGAAGTACCATTACTTCTGATACATATACTCCCAAGTACACTACGCTGCCTCATTTTCAAAAAGGGTATTTCTCTGGCGTCACTATGAAGCGGAGGTGTACTTACATTGTTTACCAAAAAGAGTGGGGTGAATATATTAGAAAAGGGGAACGTTGCATTAGGTAAGACAACTTCAGTGCAATTTCCTGTCTGGAGGATGTCATCTTGATATCGGTTGTATAGTGATACAGTTGATGTTCTGGTGGTAGAACGGGAGGTGACCAAGTTTCCAAGGACCCCTATTAGCTCAACCTTCAACATCACGGTATGTAACGCATAACAGGATGCTTCAAACGGCAGGGGCACTTGGAGGAGGGGTAGTCCTTCGTCTACATATGCCGGAAATTGCATGCATATCCAACAATTATTTTTTTCAATTACTTGATGAGTCTGATGAAGTAGGGTAAGAAAAGAATTATGACGCATTTCCTCCCTGTGATCCATATCCTCAGGTGCTACAGTAACTGAGGGGACCTTGTCAGAGGGAAGCGGGGCTGGTTTTGCTATAGGGTGATAAAGCTCTAAAAGATAGAGTAAGCCGATTACCAAAGACATTACACAAAATAACACACATAACATGCATAGTTTGGAGTACCAACGCCTCTTTCTGTTCATTGTAAGGGTGGAATAGGTATCTTCCATGTCTGACGAAAATACGGTCCCAGATAGCAATACGGTTAGAGATAATGCTTAAAAACTTCGAAATATACAATCTCACTTAGATGTGATAGTTCAACAGTGTTCGTTATAGGCCTCACTGTTACAGGCTCTACAGATCTTTGTCGGCAGTGTCCTTATTTTACTAACCTCACTGCACAAGTTAGTCCTTTAAAGTTGGCACTACCCAGTGCGTGGCAGTTGGTGCTTGCTCCGTCCTAAGCACTCTTCAGTTTCCTTGGGCGTAGATTATATCCTGATACAGTTCGTTGATCGTCAATGTGGGTAGGAGGGCAATCACCAGTTCTTCGGTCAGAACGGTCCTCTTCCGGGGGCAATTTTGGCCAGAATGGTGGTGCTCTTTTCACATTCGATAAATGAATCCAGTTTTTGTGTCCATCACATCGCACTGCTGTTTGTGTGACTAACAAAACTTGAGATGGTTCCTTCCATCTGGGTTGTAGGCTGTTTTTCCTTACAAAGTTCTTGGTCAGGACCCAGTCCCCGGGCCGGATGTCATGCACTTCTCCTTCCAAAGGCGGGGACCAAGTGTCTCTGACCTGTTGGCGAATGGTAGACAGAGCAGTAGTTAATTCTTTACAATAATCCAATAAAGCAGAATGTGTCAATTCTTGCAACTTTGATGGAGAGGCAAACCCATATACATTTGCGGGTCTCCCCATGACAAGCTCATATGGGGAGAGTCTGTTTTTGGATGTAACAGTTGTTCTCATAGAGAACAAGGCTATTGGCAAAGCATCTACCCAGCTGAGAGTACTTGATGCACATATTTTTTGCAGTTTATTTTTTAAGGTAGCATTGCAACGCTCTACAAGACCTGCTGATTTTGCATGATAAATTGAATGGAATTTCTGTTTTAGCCCCAGTCCTTGACATACTAGATCCATTATTTTATTCGAAAAATGTACTCCGTTATCACTCCACAGACTTTTGGGCAAACCGTAGCGAGGAAATACTCTTTTAGCAGCATTTTTGCTGTACTCAAGGCGGTATTATCTTTCAAAGGGAATGCTTCCACCCAATTGCTAAAACTGCATATGACAACTAAAACATATTGTTTTCCATTGGCAGGGGGCATCTCGATGAAGTCCATCTGAAGACATTCAAATGGATATTCTGGCAATCTGAAATGACCAGGTGGTACTTGTATCCCTTTTCCCACGTTATGAAGAGCACAGATCATACAATTTTTAGACAGTTTTACAGCTGTCTTTCTTATATTTTTGTTCTCCCATATTTTCTCAATTGTATTTGTCATCCCGTCAGCTCCCAAATGTGCAGGACCATGGACCATCTGAAGTATGGGCAAGAGAAAACTATCAGGCAGGACCCATTTCTGTCCAAGTGTATTCATCCAAGCCCCAAGATGTGTGTCAAAATAATAACCTTCCTTTACCCACTGCTTTCTTTCTTCTTCACTTGCAAAAGCTTGAATCTCCCTTATCTGCGTGTAAGGATCAACTTCTTTCGTCTCCTCATCTGCACTCGACACTACATATGTTAACGTGTACTCATTTAATGCAGTATGCCTTGCTGTTTCATCGGCAAAGGCATTTCCTTGGCCTACATGGTCTGTGATTATCTTGTGTGCACTACACTTCATGATAGCCAACTTAGTTGGTAATGCAAGAGCATTTAATAATCTTGTAATCAAGGTGCCGTGCTGTATTTTAGCACCTCCAGATGTAATGTACCCTCTTTCGGCCCATAAGCGTCCAAAGTTATGAGCCACCCCCCAAGCGTACTGGCTGTCAGTGTAGATGTTTACCACTAACTTCTCTGAAAGTTCACATGCTCTAGTTAGAGCAATTAATTCAGCTGCCTGAGCAGACATCTGTTGTATTTTACATGTTTCAACAATTGTTTTATTGGTTGTTATTGCATAGGCTGCCGAGGTGGTTCCATCTGGTCTCTTTAGACAAGAGCCATCCACAAATAGCGTTCCATCGACCTTAGACAGAGGTACATCTACCAAATCTACTCGACCTTTCGTTTCAGTTTCAGTGACAATCACACAATCATGTTGTACTTCATCCTGCTCCGAAGGGAGAGGCATCAGAGTAGCTGGGTTTATAGTGTTGCACCGCTGCAAGGTCACATTAGTAGCCATTAATATTAGTTCATAATGAGTCAATCTAGCATTAGTTAAATGCTGCGTCTTGGTTTTATTTAATAGTATGTCCACTGAATGAGGGACATAAACCATAACGGGATGTCCTAGTACAATAGAGTCTGCCTGTTTTACTGCAGCAGCCGCCGCAGCAATATTTCTTAGGCAGTTCGGTAGGCCTCTGGCTACCGGATCCAATGTTGAAGAAAAATAGGCACATGGTCTATTCTTCTCTCCATTTTTCTGTGTTAGTACAGCCATTGCGCACCCTTCTCTTTCATGTACGAACAATGCAAAGCTTTTAGTATAGTCTGGCGTACCTAAAGCAGGTGCATTGCATAGAGCAGATTTTAAAGCCATGAAGCTATCGTGATGTTCATTTTCCCAAGGGACGGGATCTTGCACATCCTTGTGAGTTAAGGACAATAATGGTTTGGCCAGAAAAGAAAAATTTGGTACCCATTGCCTACAAAAGGAGACCATTCCCAGAAATGCACGAACATCCTTTTGAGTTCTAGGTCTTGAAATGTTCTGAATGGACTGTATTCTGGCAGGTGAAAGCCTCCTCCCCCATTCGACAAGAGGTGACCCAAATAGGTTACCTCCTGTCGACAATACTGTAGTTTAGCTGGCGAAACCTTATGTCCATGCAAAGCGAGAAATGTTAAAACATCATGCGTAGCCTTCTTACAAATATCTTCTGTTTCAGCGGTGATTAATAAATCATCAACATATTGCAGTAATACCGTACCTGATGGCATAATACAGTTATCCAGTTGTCTTTTTAATGCCTGGCTATAAATGCTAGGGCTTTCTGTATACCCCTGTGGAGCTCGACAGAATTGATAGGATCTCCCTTGGAAACTAAAACTGAACAAATACTGACTATCTGGGTGTATGGGAATGCTAAAGAAGGCATTTTTTAGATCAATCACAGTGAACCACTGGGCTGAAGGTGGTACAGACGAAAACATTGCAGTAATGTCGGGTACAACAGGATATTGTGGTTCCACTATTTTATTAATGGCTCTCAAATCAACAACCATCCTATATTTGACCTGTTCTGTTCCATCATCTCGTTTAACTACAGGTAAAATGGGACTATTACATAGGCTACTTGTGACTTCTCTTATTATTTGTCGTTGCAGCAAGTCTGATATCACTAATTTCAATCCTTCCTCTCCTTCTTTTGACATTTTGTATTGGGGAATGCGGGGTAATTTAACATTTTGTTTTACTTTAATATGTACTGGCTCAATATCCATTCTTCCTACATCGTTTGGTCCATGTGCCCACAACTTTGGATCAATATCCCGAAGTTCAGGTGGTAAGGTATTTTTGTCTGCAACAAGATACTGCTTAGATAGTGCTGATTTCTTGCAAGTCAGATAAACACCATCTGGTGTACAATATATGGTAGCATGCATCATTTTTAAAGCCTTCAAACCTAGTAAATTAAGTGAACATTTCTCTGTTAATACAAAGGGCATGCTCCCTGTTATGGGGCCTATAGTGAAGTCCAATGGTCGCGAAATGGGGCTTGTTACAACAGCATTAGAAAATCCCACCGACTTATCTAATTTTCCCGAGAGAGGAGCATGGGGGAGCAAGCGGTGGGAAATGGATGTGTTAGTGGCACCAGTATCTAGAAGGAACACTCTTTCTTCACCTCCAACCATCATTGTTACATATGGCCCTGAAGAATCTACTGGTATTTGCACTCGCTCCCTGTCCTCTCCTGGGCATCCCTATAGGGTCCAATCCTGATGATCATCATCCTGCGCATAATCCTGTGTAAAATACGCATTATTCCTTTGGTCGAAATAATTTATCTGGTCGGTGTCATTATAATTTCTTTGTTGTCCTCTACCTCTTCCTCTGTCTGCGTGGGGAGTTGTGTTCCCTCTGTAAGTATTGGCATTATTTCTCATAGTCTGACCCTGGCCCTGTAACGAAGGGCACTCATTCTTCCAATGACCCTCCTGATAGCAATAGGCACATGTATTGTAGCCTAACCCTGCTCTCTGTTGCGCCGGAGCTGAAGCAGCTCGACCAACCCCTCGACTACGTCCACCTCCCCTCTGAAAGTTTGTACGTCCTCTTGACCTTCCCCTATCAGGAAAAGCTTGCTGCATCAATGCTTTTGTTTTTAACTCCTTCATTTGCTTATCCTTTTTTCCCTTTTCTGCATTTCTCTTATTCTCATAGTAGCAGGCCATGGTCAATAATTCAGCTGGATCTTTAGCAGTCCAGGTGCTTTCGTACGTCTTTATACTATCTGATAAGTCAGGTAGAAGATTATGAACAAACTGATTAGCAAAGATACGCTTCCCTTGTATAGTCTGTATATCTTGCCCACTGTATGCTTTAAAAACCTCCTCTATTCTACTAAAGAAATCGGTAACTTCCTCTCCCTCCTTCTGTCGACATGCCGTCATCTTATCCCAATCCACCTTTTCTCTGGGCAATATTTCCTGCATACGTGTTATAATATGCCTTGGTAAGGCTATTAAGGACGGTGGCACGGCTCCTCCTGCTAATCTGTTATTATCATCACCGACTATGGTTGGCCAGTGAATGGTTGCGCAGTTATTATCCCTAACTGGACGCCATATTTCTTGAGGTACCAAGAAATCAAACAAAAAATCAATATCTTTTAGTATCATGGGTGTTAAATTAATGGCAGATTCAAGTTGCTCATAAAAGAGCTTTGGATTCTTCCTAGGATCAGGTAACTCTTTTTTATGGCTAATAAATCAGCCCTAGTCCAAGGAGTATGAACATATTGCGGGATAGGGGGTGAGGTGCACCCCTGGGATCAGCAATTGGATGTACCTCTCTCATAGGGTAAGCTGAAGTATCACCACTAATTTCTGGGCCATAATGTTGGTGGATATGTTTTTGTGTGGCACCACATATAATGATATCTAGCTCCTTTTGGAACTGATAACAGTCATTAAATGCACTTTTGCATTGCGCGATAGTTAATGTAGAGTGCTCACTATCCCTCCATACTTTGTTTAACCATTCTGGTGACGTAAAAACAACGGTACTATCCTCTAATAAGAGGTAACTGTGATCAAACAATCGCGTTACCATACTATTAATGACAAAATTTTTGGCTCTTAATTCCTGCATCCCCTCAAATGTGTCCCAGGCTTCTCTTTTAGTTATTTCCCCTTGGTCCATCCACTTTTTGGTCATTTTCTTTATAGCGTTCTTTTCAGAAGGGCCTAATCGTGTGTGTCTAACCTGCGTGTCTGGTGTCAGTCTGTCCCTAATTGGTGACCTAGAGTGAGGGGAATCTATCCAGTGGTCCGGTCTCCGCATAGTTATTATAGGGGAGTGACTTTGTGTGCTAAATGGTGTTGTGAACATTGGGGGCGTGGTGCTGGAGGATAATGTTGCTGGAGCGGACGGTACTGTTGGGGTGTAACCTACCGCTCCCTGTGTACCCTGAAGATTAGTAACAGGGGTTATTTGCTGGGCTTGCGTAACAGGAGTGGCTACCTGTTGAGCCTGCACAACAGGAGGGGGCGCTTGCTGAGTAGCTGGTGGACCCCCAGCCCCGGGACCTGGGGCAGGAATCTGGACAATATTATACGGGGGAGGTTTATCTAACAAATCTTCTAATACTTCATCGATAGGAGGGCACTTTCTTTTTTCTTTTGCAACAAAACATTTTTCTGTTTTCATCCTAAACTCTCTGTCATGCTGTTCAATGTTTTCGTTTATTTTTATATTATTATATTCTGCTACTTTAGCCATGGTTGTTTTTCTATTCTCTCGTTCCCTATCTTGTTTTTGTTTCATATTCCGAGTTCTGGCAGATTTCTCCCATGTTTGAAATACTTCAAACATAGCGGGTCGGACCTTCCGTTCCATCATACATTGTTGTAAATACTGTAATTTAGCTAAATCAAAGGTACCATCAATAGGAAATTGTAATTCCTTATCTTTTTTTGTATACTCATGCCATATTCTATTGTATAAATTCACATTCACTCCTTTTTTATCATTAATATCCAACCAGGACTGTCTTCAACAGGAGTGGGGACACTTTCGTCCAACCGGTGACCTGATTTTATACAACAGAACGTTTTAGAAATGCATTTCTTCATTGTTCCTAGTACTTCGTAGTTATAACTATTATTTTACCAAACCAATCAACAAACTTAAATAACCAAACTTAATTAACAAAACATGCAACAGAACAATCTCACCAATCTGTGGTGTCCTCAAATCGTCCGACTGTTGGTCTTCGGACAACACGTCTGTTTCAAAAGGGATCAGCTCGTGGACCTCTGCCGGGGAATCCTGTGTCAAGAGGCCAGTCGGGACTTCAGATGGCAGCTGCGGAGAAACTCTGTCTCGTTAGTGCAGGGGCCCCCACGATCCTTCGGTCCTCAATCGCACCTCTCAACCACGGACTTAGCTAGCCGTTGGATGTCCCACGGAGAGGTCCCACCAGAGTCGCCAATTTTGTGGAAGTGGTCCTTCTCCAACCTCCCACAGGTACACCTATAACAAGGAAGACCAGCAGTCGGAGGTAACTGTAACATAAAAAGATTTATTTCGCTCAAGCGGGTACACAACCTCACAGCTCCATGTGGCTATGAGAGAAGTGGACAACTTACACAGTCATAGACAGCCTTATATATCTTTCTGCTGGAACAAGTGTAGGTGGGAATGGGTATGAAAAATTAGCAGCTGCCTAGGATGATTAATAATCCCAGGATGATATCATGTACTAGTCAGGACCAGTACCTCTGGAAATATGTATACATGGCATGCAAAACATATATATATAAGGATTACTCATTAACTCCCACCACTCATCAGTAATCCCGTGGTCAACAGAAATAAAGCAGAACTGTACATAACTTGCGTCAGACATATAAACATAGATACGCCTGTGGTTACAGAGTCAGGCGCTCACTTGATTAATCATCTGGATATGGAACAAAAGGTCGCACGTCCTGTATCAACAATAATTTGTAGACATAAGCAATTTATGCAGCTGGCTGTAATACATGTGATATCAGTGAATAGGAATGTTAATCATTGACCGTTTGTTAAATGCATCCTGCCCTACTTGCGTGCTAGCAAGTAGAGAACAAACATATGCTCTGGGGTCTTTTGACGTATCCACTTTGTTCTGTGTAGCTGAAAGGAGCACATTAGTTTGTGCTAGGGAGACAAACTAAGAAAAGCTTACCACAAAATGGTGGCTACAATAATATAAAATGGTGGAGCTTACGTCCATTATAAAATCTGTATTTCCACAATAGTGAATAGCCACATGAACTTGGTGTTACTGAGTTCTTATCCAGTGGTTTTCCCTGGTTCAGAAAACAAATCTGCTGACATTTCTGCCTGCTCAAAGCAGATGGAAAATGTCAGTGGGATGGTTGCTGCGGGTCAGGGCACGGCCACAAGAGGCCAGACTAGGTTTCTGCACAAGTCGGGCGGCGCTGACCTTTGCTTCTGGTTTTCCCCTCTGCCACCTTCACTGGACACTAGGACTGGAATTATTGTGTCCGGGGACACAGGTCTACTTGAAATAGCATGAGCGGTATTATCACCATCTACAGATCAGTGCTTAATTTGTAAAAAAAAAAAAAAAGTCTCTTGTCAGGAGGCCACTGCAGCTTGCACCACACATTGCCCCTGCCATGCTGTCAATGATAGTAACAACACAACTACTAACCATCACACTCATACAAGTGTGACAATTCGGACTATTCCAGGCCCCTAAAGCTATTAAATGGCGTGGGCGGCAGGTAATAGTCGTTTTTAATGTATATTGAATTAATAATTAACTGTTGTTGTGGTCATCTCTAAATCAGCCAGACAGTGTCCACCTTGTGGCAGACTGTTACGGGTCCCGGTGTTGACAATTAAGAGCCGGGAGGGGGGGGGGGTGGGGGGGGGGGACATGGTGGGGGAATGCTTTATAAGTATTTTCACCACTTAGCTTAATTTAGATAGGAACTTCCCTATTGACGAGTATTTCTAGAAATGTGTTATAATGCTTCAGTACAATCACTATTTTTCCATTTTTACGAAGAAAAACAAAGTGCAGGGTCAAGTTCAGGGCGTTATTTAGAGAGGGGTGGTGATGGGAGATTTACCTACAACAAGGCGGATGCTGTTATTCTGCTGCGGAGGAGAAAAATGGATTTAGCATTCAAGCAATCTATGGAAATCCTGCCATGCTGATTCTGCTGAGTAGTCAGTCAATAGACGTAAATCTACTTAAAAGGTGAAGTTGATTTTTTCAGTATTTATAAATCTACAGTAGAAAATCTGTCACAATTTCAGCGACTTAAGTTTTGAAAGAATCTGTCATGAAAAGACAGCTGAAATGAAAAAAATGAATCTTATTATAGGAGACCCCCACAGCCAGTACTTGGTGTTGGCAATGCCTGCACATATGCATACAAGTTATGTCAGCAGCATTAAAAAGTAATGCAAATATGCCTCTGTGCTACACCCCATCAGGCATTCTCTCATCATTCTTACCCTTGAAATACACTTATGCTCGACTTTCACAGTGAAAACTGCATGCATTTTCAAAATGGGGAAACTACCTTCTAGGGGTGTGAGAATATCAACAAACCCAACATTTGTGGTTGTTTACCTACTTTTGCAGGGTGGTTGACCAAGAAATTCCCACAGTTCCACTCAGGGGCGTCGTGCTCTCCCCCCCTCCCCCTCGAGCTTTAGCAGCTACAGCTGAGGTGGGGTTCTTTATGGGCCTCTTTTATCTGCAACTTGGTAGATGAAAGCTCATAATCATTGCTTAAAGGACTAATGAAAGGTTCATTGAAAAAAGAAAGCAGGCTGGATGAGTGGATGCTTGAGTTGGTGAAAGGATGGATGGAAGTTTGGGTGAAAGGATAGGTGATTGAAAGGATGGATGGTGAGTGAAAGGATAGGTGGATAAAAGGATGGATGGGTGTGTTGGTAAAAGGATAGGTGGGTGAAAGGATGGATGAATGAGTGGGTGGGTGAAAGGATGGATGGATGAGCTGGTCAAAGGATGGATGGGTGGGTAAAAGGATGACTGGTTGGGCAAGTGAAAGCATGGGTGGGTGAAAGGATGGGTGAAAGCATTCATGAGTGGGTGAAAGCATCCATGAAAGGATGGATGGGTGAGTGAGTGAAAGGATAGGTGGTTGAAAGGATGAGTGGGTGAAAGGATGAGTGGGTGAAAGGATGGGTGGGTGAAAGGATGGATGGATGAGTTGGTGGAAGGATGGGTGGGTGGGACAAGGATGAATGGATGGGTGAGTGAAAATATGTGTGGGTGAAAGGATGGGTGGACAAAAGGATGCATGGGTGAAAGGATGGGTGAATGAGTGGATGAAAGGATAGGTGGATGAAAGTATGGGTAGGTGAAAGGATGGATGAGTGGGTAAAACTATGGATGTGTGGGTAAAATGATGGATGGGTTGGTAAAAGGATAAATGGATGGGTGGTTGAAAGTATGGGTGGCTGAAAGGATGGATGAATGGGTGAGTGGGTGAAAGAAAGGGTGGATGAGTGGGTAAAAGGATGAGTGGGTGAGAAGATGGGTAGATGGGTAGATGAGTGGATGAAAAGATGGCAGAGTAAATGGAAATCAGAGGATGGATAATGTGTGAAGAGGATGGATGGACAGATGGATGGATGAATTGATGGCAGAGTAAATTGAAATCTGACAGGATGGCTGGATGGCATGGTATATGGAAATCTGAGAGGATGGATGGATGATAGATGAATGAATGCACTAAAGGGTCGATTGATGGATGAAAGCCTTTATCAACGGATGGGTTAGTCAAATGATGGATGGATGCTTGGATATGATAGATGTATGGATGAATGCATAGAAAATGGATCTGTGAACGGATGGAATGGCCAATGGATAATTGGAATGGTGGAAGATTGAATGATGGATGACAGAATGAATGGATGACAGAATGAATGGATGACAGAATATAAAGGTGAAATGGTGGAATCAGCAGGTGGATGGAAGGGTGAAAGTATAGATGCTTGGCTGGAAGAGACAAGAGTGCTCTTCTAGGGAGGGTTGGGCTCACTTGCTTCACTTGTTGGTGCCATTAAAGCTTTGGTTCAAAGTAGAGAGTAATTTAATTTTCTGGCTACTCCCTCGATTCTGCCTACAACCTCACAATCAGTCAGAATGGCGGATTTTGTTAATTCCATTTTAGGAACATAAAATCCAACCAATCTTGATTAAAAGAATCTGAATTTTGATTTTACATATATGAAGTGCTTATTTTGCATATACGTAAGTTCATTTTAAGTGCGCAAAATACTTTATAAATGGGAACTCGTATGTTTGCAGAGTCCGTTTTTCAGGGCATTAGCAAGCTTAAGCTCAGGAAATCGACACATTTTAATATGTTCTATTTTTGCTTTACCTCAAAACATTTCTCCATGTAACTTCCTTCCTATCCTCATCTTGGGAAAATTGGAGAGTTTCATACATTCTCTCACACTTTCTGCAACACTTATCTTGGGTCACTGCAAGGCAAGTACAGTGATGCTTTGTGGCCCCCTTCCCCAGACTGACTTCAGACCTGGGGACCCCATCCCCCGGGGCCTGGCACCTTAAAGGTGCATGCCATGGTGCCCAACCAGGGCACCCACCACACTGTCGTGGGGGCGGCGAGTGGAGCCCCAAGGCCCCCGCAGATTTAGCTGGCTCCCACATCCAGCAGGGCCCAGCATTGCTCCCGCCAAAGGGAACAGCTAATAATGCTGCTCCCTTTGGGCAGGAGCAATATTTAGATCAATTTCCCTGCCCACATCAGTGCGGGCAGGGAAACAGATCTAAAGTCCGCTCCCAGTGAGCGGGAGCATTTTTTAAGCTCCCACCAGCTGGGAGCGGGCTAGGTGTTAGCTCCTGCTTGGCGGGAGATTTAAAAAAGCTCCCGCCAAGTGGGAGCAAAGGTTTACCTGCCTGTGCTTCTGCAGGCAGGGAAACTATGTCCTAGGGATGGGCACCCAGGGACATAGCCTGTGAGCCGGCCCTGGGGGTTGACTAATGGCTCAGGGTGAGGAGTTGCTCGGCCCACCTCTCTTAAAGGAATCAGCCACTGGGTGGGCTCCCCGGGGCCTTTTCAGGCCTGGGCAGGGAGGCCCTCCTCCCCCTTATAGTTACATTTAGGCCCCGAGGGTGGGCTCCCTGGGCTCTCTTGAGGCATGGGGAGGGGGGCTCGCAGCCCCATCCCCATAAAAAATAAATATTGGCTCTGGGGTGGGCTCCCTGGGGCCTCTTGAGGCACAGGGAGGCAGGCCGCATGGTCCCCTCCCCATGAATAATGAGATTGGCCCTGGAGGTGGGCTCTCAGGGGGCTCTGATGGAGGCCGCATGTTCCCTCTTCCCCATAAAAAATGTTTTGGCCTCATATAATAAATAAATGCAGCCCGGCTGCCTTTTTCATTTTTATTTCTTTGATCAGGCAAGAGTTTTGTGGGATCACAGCATTTGTTGCTGTTTATTTTGGCCTGAGGGGTCCCTCTGGGTCCCCCCATAGGGCCAAGGGAGTCAGAGTATACCTACCCTGCATCCATATATCTTTTTTTTTTTTTAAGAACTTCAGGACAGTGGGCTAAGTCTCTGAGTCCTGTAATGGCTGCCAGTGACATTTTTCACATGTTGCTGGCAGCCGATCAGAGCGCTCACTCTCTCAGGAATCTGACTCCAGCAGGAGTAAGATGGTCCAAGGAAAATAAAGCTCCCTGGGCCAATCAGACCACTCTAGTTTTAAATTAGCACTCCTGAGAAACGCTCATGGACTCTTGCAAACCCAACTGCCAAAATATACAACTATTTTTGACCCTTAATATCTCAAAAACTACTGAAGGGATTAAGACCAATTCACAAAATGCACAATCTGCAGACCAAAATCTAGCTTCCTATCAAATTTGGTGTAATTCCGTTCAGCGGTTTTTGCTGGAACCTGTCTTAAAGACGGCTATAGAAAATGCATGGGAATTTTGCGTTTTGTGACCCCCCCTTTTATCTTGGCCCCCGCTTGATGGACCACCCCAGAACCTTCCAGAAAGGAGGTGAGGTTGATGAACATTTGTTTTGGGAAATATTGTGAAGACTCTTTAAACGGGGCCAAAGTTATTAGCAAACCAAAAAATGCTCTGTCTATGGAAAAGCAGACCTAAGTATAACTACCTAGTGGTGAGTGCCACTAGGTAAGAAGAGATGACACACACCATAGTGCACTTCCAGAGTCGTCACACATCAGCAATACCTTTACCACAACCTAGTTAACAACCGATGACCGTGTCTCAGGTATATCCAGCATAATAATCAATGGTACCTATAATATCTTCAAGTAAATGTACCAGTGCTCAGGTATGAGTGCAGTGGGTCCCAGAAGTCTTTGGGTCTGCTCACTGGGGATAGGAATAATAATTCTCCAGTTACTTGTTGCAATACACCATATCAGATATCCACGCTATAATTGTGGGGGATCTGTTCCTTCCCCAAACACAGGTAACTCTTCTTTTGGCCAATAATAGTGCAATGGGCACGGAACGACACGCATGCTCTGTGGGTAGGCATATGCATCCATTAGGAGCTAAGACAGTATGCCCTAATAATGCAATCAGGGAGATGTGGAAATAACCATTTCTATCATCTCAGAGATGCGGTTAAATCTCGTACTCTAGTATTTACTTATCTGAGGCAACTCCATGCTAAATGCATAACATCAGCCTCTGGTGCCCCACAGCATGCACACCGCAGATCGGTGTACAATTTACACCTTACCATTTTTACAGACGTGCAGTAGTGTTGATGTAAGAATTTAAAGTGCAGTAATCTTAATCGACCATTAGGAGCTAGGAGTCCATTCTGAGTACAGCAGAACTACCATTCTTCAGTGTTTCCCAAACTGTGGGTCGGGTCATCAGAGCAATAAATAAAGAAGCCTTTAAATTCTGTGTATAACTTGTCACATTTGCCAAGGCAGAGGTCCAATGTCAGGCTAATTTATTCCTTTATGGATGGACCCTGTTATGGTGTGAATCTATCAATCACTAAGTGTGGTAAGTCCAAGGACCCATTAGGTCTATTTAAAAGACCCCTCACACACCAACCTGGTTGGTGTCATGCTTCATCATTGGGGTCCCAACCGGGTGGCCTAATGCCCACTGCAAGGATCAACAACCAGGACCCAGCACAAGATGAGTTTGGTCACCAACCTCTCATCTTATGCCCTATCACCATCGGAATTGTCAGTCCTGGAAAAGGGACTCGGTTTTTCACCTACGGCTAAACTTGACAAGTTCTGATTACATTGCGAACTGGCAGAATTCTTCCGCAAACTAAGACGAAAGGCTTGCTTTGAAAGTACACCTCAACTTGAAATTGATCAACAGGGTGATACCCACTTTCGAGTTAAATCTAGCTACATGCCACCACCATGTGCCATACCACCAGAAATCACTGTTTACGAGCAGGCTGTCTTTAAGGACGTGGAGAGACTACAAGGTAAACATACCTTCCAGAATTTCAGTAGCAAGGAACACCAGGCCCTGGAAACACTTAGAACCAATGAAATGATCATCATTAAACCAGCGGACAAGGGCGGGGGCACAGTGATCCTCAATCCTGAGGATTACCGACAGGAATGTGCCCGCCTCCTCAACGATCCTAAGAACTATGAAACACTGACACAAGATCCTAGTGCAACACTCAAAACACGCATCCAAACATTAGTTGAAGATGCTGAACACTCAGGTCAAATCACAACCAAGGAAGCAAAATTTCTGGTTACGACTCCTGGCACCATACCTTACTTTTACATTTTGCCCAAGACACATAAAAACAAGTTTCCACCTCCGGGACGCCCCATTGTATCAGGTCCTTACTGGAACCCTTATCACGTTACTGTGACTTCGTTTTCCAACCAATGGTACAGTCTACTAGTACGTACCTCAAGGACACCAAAGATCTCCTGAGACTAATTGATACTCTAGCCTTCAACCCTGACAATTCCTTCCTGGTTAGTCTTGACGTGGAGAGCCCAATGATGAGGCATGAGACCAACCAGGTGGGTGTGTGAGGGGTCTTTTAAATAGACCTAATGGGTCCTTGGACTTACCACACTTAGTGATTGATAGATTCACACCATAACAGGGTCCGTCCATATTGTTTTTTTGTAACTTTACCCAGGGGATCAGGACGTACCCCAAAATCCTCGCTCTCTCTTTTGTTTTTCGTAATTTATTCCTTTAACATGGAGATTGGTGTTTACTTTTCTTTCTCTGACTGCAAAGTGAGATGAGTTTTAAAGCGCATTACGTGACAATGTAGGATGTTGTTTATTGCAATACACAACAAAATATAAATACCCGTAAATGAACTGTATGCATCCAGCAGTTAGGAAAGCAAAAATGAAGCATTTTTGTAATTCTGAAGTGCACTTGAAACAGAGATTTTAATAGGATCAAAATAAATCAAGACACTTACTTGGTGATGCACAAATGATAAATATTCACAGAAACCCAATTTCACTACATTTCCATTTGTGTGCTATATAGTTTTTTCAGTAACACTATGTCTGTGCAAATTTAGGTACCATTTCAATAGAAAATGTGCTGCTTTGAATGAGTGATTGTTCCACGGCATGTTGTATCGTGCATGATAAACGTTTCTGAAAACCCTCCCATGCCCTCTGCATACTCACCATTGGTGAGTTCAATCCCTATGCACCAGTGATGAGGGGCCTGGCTAATCAGTGCACATAGTGGAATTGGTATGCTAAATCTTGCTTTACTACCAGGTGGGCCATGTATTGAGGTGGATGTAGCTGATAGTAGGTGAACTGTGCCTGGGTACAGTAAACTTAATATAAAAAATATCGAAGACAGCTGAAAACCTGGCTGTTTCGAGTTGATTGTTCTGGCAACCCCCATCTAACACTCGCGCTGTGAAACCCCTACAGGGTAGCTGTGCGCTTTATAAACTTTTAAAATAAAAAATAGTAGGAAAGCTGAAAGTCAAGGGGTGAAATTCCTTCCTTTTCATATGGTAATGTTAAGATCTCTCCTTGTATTCTGGGTTGTTTACCTGCCCATGCTAGGGTTATCATCTTTGATCTCAAGTCTTTAAAGAATTGCTTAGTCAGAGGAACCAGAGTATTATAAAGAGTTAGAGCAATATGGACAGGACGATAATCTTCATCAGTGCATGTTTGCCCACCAGTGAAATCGGGAGACTCTTCCAATTTTTTAATGACATCTTCAACTCTTGAAATCACTACTCCGTAAGCCTCCAGTATGACCATCTTAGTGTCGTGACTTATCCAGACCCCAAGATATTTAAATGAGGGTTGGCACCAAGGGAGGGCAAAGTCCAGAGCTGTGGGGTGTGTTCCAGGATTCAGGGGAAAGTTAATGGATTTATTTCCATTGATGCTAATCCCAGAAAGAACTTCAAATAATGTAAATTCCCTGATGACAGGGTTTTGGTTTCAAGTAGCGTTGGCAGATACAGAATGATATTGTCAGCATACAATGAAAACATTATATTAGAAGAATTTCAGCATAGCGCCTATTTTTGTGTGATGTTGTCTGACTATGCAGGCTAATGGTTACAACGCTGAGTCATAAAGGAGAGGGGACAAGGTGCAACCCTGGCGAGTGCCTCTACATATGGCTGTAAGCCTTATACAAGTAGTGGGTGCAGTGTAAAGAAGTTGGACACATTCTATAAAACTTGAAAGGAGTCTCATTCTATTTAACACAGTGAACAAAAAGAACTATTTGAGAGATGGCTGAACGCCTTCGTGATGCATAAAAAGACTACCACGGCTTCCATCTATGAGTTTAGCTGATTTATTTGAGCAAACAACGTCCTCAGGTCATAAGTGGTTGATCTACCCGGGACGAATCCTGACTGATCCGTAAGATCAGCTTGGGACTTTGGAGTATTACTCTGTTAGCCAGCACTTTAACAAGGATTTTAAAATCTATGTTGATAAGGGACATTGGCTTATATAACACGCATTTTTCAGGCGGTTTGACTGGCTTCAGTAGTGTAAGAAGTAAGATCTCCCTATAGGATGTGGGGAGCATGCCTGAGCTCAACACCTCGTTGTATACCTGGAGGAGTCTAGGCACCCGCAAACGGGAGTATGTCTTGTAAAACTCCGCAGGCAGACAATCATTGTGCAGAGCCATCCATGGAGGCCATCCATGTGATCTCCTCAAGCATGATGGGAGCTTCTAAAAATTGTTGGTGTGCATTATTTACTCAAGCGAATGCAATACGATCAAAGTATTCAGAATAGTCAACCTTGGAAGAGGTAGCACGTGTTGGATGCCATTGAGTATAGCACGTCATAAATTCAGATTTCATGCAGTTCCCTTCCATCTGTCCACTCTGTCTGCTCTATGTTTGCAATGTCCAATGGGGGCGTATCAGCACAGCAAGAGATCTACAAACTCTCCCTCCTCATACACCCCCTCTCTTCCGTGTTTATGCAAATGTTTTACTTATTGTTCCACTGTCTCATTAAACTCAGATGGTTTGGTCTTAATGTTCTCCAGTAGCTGAGTGGAATTGTGTCTCATATCTCGTATCTCCTGTGCTAGTATTTTGTGTTCCCGTTTATCCAGTCTATTACAGAGCACTCTATGTATTCCATGCTGCCTGGCCATGCATCCCCACGTAAAAAACTGAAAGGCCTCTCAGAGGTTACCCCCTGAGTTCAATGAAGATTCATGCTTCTCAAAATAAGCAGTGATCTCTGACTTAACCTCTTCTACAAACATATGTTAAAGTGCAATGTTGTGGGGCAAGCACCCCAATCACCAACATGACTGGAGAGTTATCTGAAAATGTGCACTGAAGTGTTAGATTGAGGTCATCTATGAGCAAATGTCATGTGTGCCCACCCAATAGTCCAGTCTTGCCCATGGACTAATGATACACATTTGCCCTTCCACAATGATGGGTGCCTATCTCTCCAAATGGCTGATAAGCCATATGTCTTTATAATGCTCGTTAGTGTTGTAGAATCATGGGTTCAGCTTGTGGTTCAGGGTCGGTGTTAGACCTGGCATCATTGGCGCGGGTCTCCCTTCCTCTTTTCGCTTCCTATCTTTTATGTTGGCTGGATTTAGATGCTCTGGGCGCTGTGCCACTGCCAATCAGTGCCACAGTGTGAATGCTCCCTGTGTAAAGATAACTGTATGAATTGGGATAACCATAATTGGCTCGTTTGGTTTACCTGTCAGTCCCTAGTATAAGTGCACTGTGTGTGCCCAGGGCTGGTAGACCAAATACTGCTGATGGGCCTGCAGCGCTGATTTGCGCTACCCAACGAAGCAGCTTTTAAAGTATGTCTGTGTAGCATGTTCTAATAGCGAGTTACCCTCCATTTCACTGGTTACTATTGTGAGGCTATCCGTTCTCATAGGCCAGAATAGGCAGGCTGAGTATTACATTCCATAATCCTACCTGCCCCCAGGAACCTGATAGGAAAGTCGAATTTGATATATTTAAGCTCAGGACATTGAGATACATCTTTTAGTAAGGATCATTTGCATAGCCTGTGTTCGAAAATGCCTCTTCTAGAAACGAGGTATTTTCTTGCCTAAGCTTTCCTGTAGGCTTTGCTAGTGTGTGTATTGGCCGTCTGGTTTTGGAGCAGCAGGGCCAGCTGGGTCAGACCTGGATGGAGAGAGAGAGATCGGCATTTAGAGTATGGGGAGGGGTGACTCTTTGATCTGAGCAGGGCCGTGCCTGGCAAGGGGAATGATGGCTCCATCTCCCACTGGGCGTCTGATAGCAGACCCCCTGATTCTCAAAGGGCAGGATGTCGCCTCATAAACCAAGTGCTCCCCGACCCCACCGAACTGGTTCTGGCAGGATTCAGTGATTTGTGACTTTAAAGAACAAAGACTTTTTAGGTATAAAACGCTGCACTGAAACCTTTTTCAAGTGTGTTCCTTCTGGATGTCAAGACGAAACTCTGTCCGAGTGAACAGAGGAAAGGACTTTGAAACTTTCACCAAGCTTGCTGAAGAAACTACCCGAGGGCCTGAATTGAGAGCGCCTCCTGCTGAAGTCTCAGGGACATTAGACTTCACCCCGTCAGCCGTCTGAATTCCTGTGCGAGGGATTCTACTTGCAGGGGAGGCCTCCGTCGAGTAATCCGGAGCCTCTAGTTCTATTGTGAGGAACGCGGACTGGTAACCCTTGTTAACTCTGTGTGGGCCGCCTCAGCTAAGAGAGAGCTGCTGCCGCTGAGAGCCCGCCTTAATTTGAACCTTCGGAACCTTCGCTGAATCTGTGTGGGCCGCCGCAGTTAAGAGAGAGCTGTAGCCGCTGAGTGCCCGCCGGTGTGCCAGCCTGGTCGAGATCATCCTTTGTCCTGTGGGCCGCCGCAGCTAAGAGAGAGCTGCTGCCGCTGAGTGCCCGCACCTTGGCCAACTTTGCCTCATCGTGATTTGTCCTGTGGGCTGCCGCAGCTAAGAGAGAGCTGCTGCCGCTGAGTGCCCGCACCTTTGCCAACTTTGCATCATCGTGATTTGTCTGTGGGCCGCCGCAGCCAAGAGAGAGCTGCTGCCGCTGAGTGCCCGCACCTTTGCCAACTTTGCATCCTCGTGATTTGTCCTGTGGGCCGCCGCAGCTAAGAGAGAGCTGCTGACGCTGAGTGCCCGCACCTTGGCCAACTTTGCCTCATCGTGATTTGTCCTGTGGGCTGCCGCAGCTAAGAGAGAGCTGCTGCCGCTGAGTACCCGCACCTTTGCCAACTTTGCATCGTCGTGATTTGTCCTGTGGGCCGCTGCAGCTAAGAGAGAGCTGCTGCCGCTGAGTGCCCGCACCTTTGCCAACTTTGCATCATCGTGATTTGTCCTGTGGGCCGCCGTAGCTAAGAGAGAGCCGCTGCCGCTGAGTGCCCGCACCTTTGCCAACTTTGCATCATCGTGATTTGTCCTGTGGGCCGCCGCAGCTAAGAGAGAGCTGCTGCCGCTGAGTGAGCGCACCTTTGCCAACTTTGCATCATCGTGATTTGTCCTGTGGGCCGCCGCAGCTAAGAGAGAGCTGCTGCCGCTGAGTGCCTGCACCTTTGCCAACTTTACATCCTCGTGAGTCGTCCTGTGGGCCGCCGCAGCTAAGAGAGAGCTGCTGCCGCTGTGAGCCCACCACGGAGCTGCACGACGAGAGTCATCGCCACCACCAGCCCAGGCCGCCGCAGCCACGTGCTGCTGCCGCTGAGAGTCCGCCTGTCCCCGAGGGCCCGAATCATTGTGAGTGCACGTTGCGGACCACTGCAGTCAAGAGTTGTGGTCACTGGGATTCCGCCTGTCACCGTCTCCGCTTCTTCAAGAAGCTGCGTGCTGTGTCCCCGTCCAACGCGATACCAAAGGGGATGATGGACGGAGCGTTAGAGCAAATCAAACACTCACCCCCAGTCAACTGATCTGGGTTTAATCCATCATCATTCTTTAGCTCACTCCACCACCCCAGTTCAGACATGGCCATATGCAAATCAGTCTGACCCTGTGCCTCATGGGAACAGTCCAGCCCGAACTGCCAAGCCATGTCTTTCCTGGACCGGAGACAAGCATCCTGGGACCGGTTTCGGGTTCAAAACCCTCATCAGCCAGGCTATCTTGAATCCAGTGGCAAAGTGAGCAAGGGACCCACGTCTGGGCATACCCTGCCAACTTAGGGCGAACAAAGCGATACCAAAGGGATGATGGACGGAGCGTTAGAGCAAATCAAACACTCACCCCCAGTCAACTGATCTGGGTTTAATCCATCATCATTCTTTAGCTCACTCCACCACCCCAGTTCAGACATGGCCATATGCAAATCAGTCTGACCCTGTGCCTCATGGGAACAGTCCAGCCCGAACTGCCAAACCATGTCTTCCCTGGACCGGAGACAAGCATCCTGGGACCGGTTCCGGGTTCAAAACCCTCATCAGCCAGGCTATCTTGAATCCAGTGGCAAAGTGAGCAAGGGACCCACGTCTGGGCATACCCTGCCAACTTAGGGCGAACAAAGCGATACCAAAGGGGATGATGGACGGAGCGTTAGAGCAAATCAAACACTCACCCCCAGTCAACTGATCTGGGTTTAATCCATCATCATTCTTTAGCTCACTCCACCACCCCAGTTCAGACATGGCCATATGCAAATCAGTCTGACCCTGTGCCTCATGGGAACAGTCCAGCCCGAACTGCCAAGCCATGTCTTCCCTGGACCGGAGACAAGCATCCTGGGACCGGTTTCGGGTTCAAAACCCTCATCAGCCAGGCTATCTTGAATCCAGTGGCAAAGTGAGCAAGGGACCCACGTCTGGGCATACCCTGCCAACTTAGGGCGAACAAAGCGATACCAAAGGGGATGATGGACGGAGCGTTAGAGCAAATCAAACACTCACCCCCAGTCAACTGATCTGGGTTTAATCCATCATCATTCTTTAGCTCACTCCACCACCCCAGTTCAGACATGGCCATATGCAAATCAGTCTGACCCTGTGCCTCATGGGAACAGTCCAGCCCGAACTGCCAAGCCATGTCTTCCCTGGACCGGAGACAAGCATCCTGGGACCGGTTTCGGGTTCAAAACCCTCATCAGCCAGGCTATCTTGAATCCAGTGGCAAAGTGAGCAAGGGACCCACGTCTGGGCATACCCTGCCAACTTAGGGCGAACAAAGCGATACCAAAGGGGATGATGGACGGAGCGTTAGAGCAAATCAAACACTAACCCCCAGTCAACTGATCTGGGTTTAATCCATCATCATTCTTTAGCTCACTCCACCACCCCAGTTCAGACATGGCCATATGCAAATCAGTCTGACCCTGTGCCTCATGGGAACAGCCCAGCTTGAACTGCCAAGCCATGTCTTCCCTGGACCGGAGACAAGCATCCTGGGACCGGTTTCGGGTTCAAAACCCTCATCAGCCAGGCTATCTTGAATCCAGTGGCAAAGTGAGCAAGGGACCCACGTCTGGGCATACCCTGCCAACTTAGGGCGAACAAAGCGATACCAAAGGGGATGATGCTCACTTTGCCACTGGATTCAAGCAAGCCTGGCTGATGACGGCTGAAATGCCAGAAACCGGTCCTAGGATGCTTGTTTCCGGTCCAGGGAAGACATGGCTTGGCAGTTCGGGCTGGACTGTTCCCATGAGGCACAGGGTCAGACTGATTTGCATATGGCCATGTCTGAACTGGGGTGGTGGAGTGAGCTAAAGAATGATGATGGATTAAACCCAGATCAGTTGACTGGGGGTGAGTGTTTGATTGGCTCAAACGTTCCGTCCATCATCCCCTTTTGTATCGTTGTGTCCCCGTCCAACGGCAGGTATCTGGTGCGCAACGGGTCGCGTAGACCCAGGCCTTGAACTCAGTCAGTGCCATGTTCTGGTGAATATGTTATTGCCTTTTTAAGTCCCTACTGATTTACGTGCATTGTGACTGGTTAAAACACTTTTGAGAGTCTTGTGTTAAACCTTAGATAAAGATACTATTTTTCTATACCTACTTGAGTTGTGTCCTTTTGTGGTGTCGTTACTGCCTTATTGTGCATGGTCATAAATGCTTCACACACTGCCTCTGAGATAGGCCTAACTGCTCGTGCTACGTTACCACAGGGTTGAGCAGGGGTTATCAAAGGGGGTAGCCCACTTGCCCTGACTTAGGAAGAAGGGTCCCTATTTGGACATTGGCGCCAGCCATTGTCAACTAGAGACCCCCATTTCTAACATTGGCGGTCAGCGGTGAGGATCAGGACTTGCATTTATAATCCACGCACAATAACTGGTAGACGCCACTAGTGAGTACAGACCGAAGCGCAGCCACGCACGTTTTTTTTTTCCCTCTTCGAATTTTTTTTTTGGGTTGGTTGTTCTAGTATTGAATTGTTGATCGCGGCCATGACTACTGCTAATATGGGAAGGCCAACATCCAATGCTTCGGAGGATGTCACCTTTGAGGAGGAAAGATTAGATACCTATACTGCCAGACAGCTGAAGTCATTTTGTAAGCAATTCGCAGTCCCCGTGATAGATCTCTCTAGGAAGGAGGAGTACCAGAAGGCACAGAAGGCCTGGTGGGAAGCGAGAGAGTCCGCTGGGGATGAGGAAGAGAATGCTGGAGGGCAGCAGGATGATGCAGTAGAGGGGGGGGGAGATAGAACACCCTCCAATCCAGGTACTAATGTATCCCAAAGGAGCCTGACCCCAGAAGAGCTGGAGTACAGGGAGAGAGATAGGAGGCATAGTTTGGAGATGGCTAAATTGGAAGGTCAGAAGGACCTTGAGAGTAAGAAGTTAGACATTGAGAAGGATCGATTGTCAATTGAACTTGAGAAACTGAGAATGGAGCATGAGAGAATGTTGAGGGAGATAGAGATCAGGGCCAGGAGTGTCCCGGTCTCCCCCTCTGGTGGCAGCATACCTTTAGTAACTCCTGAGAGTAGAGTTTTTATTCCTAAGGATTTTCACAAGAGTGAGGATATTGGGCAATGGTTTGCCGCATATGAGATAGCAATGGTGTCCCACCGGGTCCCTGAGAAGGATTGGGGAGCGGGATTGTGGGGACTCTTTGTGAGTGATGGTAGGGATACCCTGTTGGACCTGCCAATTGCAGGATGTTGTATGCCCATATGAAAGAAGCTTTGATGACCCGTTATGGTTTGACCCCAGAAATGTACAGGCAGAGGTTTAGAACCTGTTAGAAGTTAGAGGGTACCACGTGGGTTGAATATGTGTCTTTTTTCTGCAGAGCAATGGATCGCTGGGTAAAGGGTAGCAAAGTGGAAACTTTCGAGCAATTGTATGATTTGTTTGCGTGGGAGCATTTTTCTAGTAACTGTTTTCCAGAGCTACGCCAGCACCTGATTGATAGCAAGCTGACTAACCCTAGGAAGCTTGCTGAGGAGGCGGACCGCTGGGTGAGCACCCGGGTCCACAAAAGTTTTGTGGGAGACTTCGCCAGAGGTGGGCAGGGTCCCCAGCAGACAAGTGGGGGGACAAGGGTAAGCCGAGGGAGTTCCAGAGAGGGCCCCAAAGTAATTCCCAAGGGAACCAAGCAGTGGTGTCCCAGCCTCCCCCTGAGAAGAAGCCAGTGTCCCCGACAGGTAGGCCTGTTCAGAGGGGGCCACTGACTTGTTTCAGGTGGGGTCAAGTGGGCCACCGGTATTATGATCCCCAGTGTCCCCAGAGGGACCCCAATGCATCCCCTCATGCACCACCCCGTCCACCATCCCGCCAGATTGCCAGTGTAGCCCTGGGGGGGGGGGAGGAGGTAGAGGCCCAAGGTGGGTGGGATCCCGTAGAGTTAACCCTTGTCTCGCTAGGAGACTTTGAGAAGGTCCCTAACCCCACACTGCCTAATAACACTAAGAAGTACCGGCAGTGGGTGACCATCAATGGCCATAGGGTGGAAGCTCTCAGGGACACCGGAGCTAGTGTGACTGCTGTCAGCTCCCGGTTGGTGTCCAAAGAGCAGGTTGTCCCCCATGCATTCTGCCCCGTAGTGTCAGCAGACAACTCAGAGAGCCAGTGTGAAGTGGCTCAGGTTCCCTTCGAGTGGGGGGGATCTCAGGAACTCTTCAAGTGGCTGTGAGACCCGCCATGCCTGTAGACTGTCTGTTGGGCAATGATCTAGAGAACTCCCCATGGGCTAGGGTGGAGAGAAAGTCTCATTTGGAAATGTTGGGTCTGCCTGAGTGGGCGTGTGCGACCACTCAGTCCATGACAGCTCAGAAGGGTGTTCAGGAGGGTCTGGAGCCTGAAAGTATGGCCCAGGCCCCTGCCTTAAAGAGAAGGGGTAGGGGGCGCGGGAAACTGGCCCCCGTGGTTCCCACGGTCCCGGAGGGAGCAGACCTTGAGGGGGATGCCCTGGAACCTACAGGGGAACAAGTGGCTGAACTGGGGGACCTACTGGAGCTGACCCATTGGCAGCAGGAAGGGGGGCCCTCCAGGGAGGAATTTTGCGAGCAACAGAGAACCTGCCCTTCTCTTGAGGGGGTGCGGCGACAGGCCGCCGCCCAGGCAGCAGGTGATCAGACAGGGTCACATTGGATCTATTGGGAGAATGACCTCCTTTATAGCGAGCCTAAGGTTGCTGAGCCTGGGTCAGCCCATGTGCTGGTGGTACCCCAGCGCTTCAGGACCTTCCTACTGGGGTTGGTTCATGATGTGCCACTGGCCGGACATCTGGGGCAGACCAAGACCTTTGAGAGGCTGGTCACCCACTTCTATTGGCCCCAGATGCGCAGGAGCTCAGATGCTAACTGCAGGACGTGTGAGACTTGCCAGGCAAGTGGGAAGAGTGGGGGGAAGATTAAGGCCCCACTACAGCCCTTTCCCGTTGTGAGTACCCCATTCGAGAGAGTGGGCATTGATATTGTGGGGCCTCTGGATCCCAAGACAGCCATGGGCAACAGGTTCATCCTGGTCTTGGTGGACCCTGCCACCAGGTACCCTGAGGCCATCCCGCTCAGGACAGTGACGGCCCCCGTGGTGGGACGGGCACTGATGGGGATTTTCTCCCGTGTGGGATTCCCCAGAGAGGTGGTGGCCGATAGGGGAACTAACTTCATCTCCAAGTACATAAAGTCTCTGTGGGAGGAGTGTGGGGTAACGTATAAGTTCACCACTCCTTACCCCCAGGGTAATGGGCTGGTTGAGAGATTCAACCGGACCCTTAAGGGCATGATTATGGGCCTAGGTGAGCCCATGAGGCGTAAATGGGATGTCCTCTTGCCATGCCTGTTGTTTGCTTACCGTGAGGTGCCACAGAAGTCCTTAGGGTTCAGTCCCTTTGAGCTGCTCTATGGTCACCCGGTAAGAGGGCCTCTGAGTCTGGTCAAGGAAGGCTGGGAGCAATCTCCCAGGAAACCTCCCCAGGAGGTGTTTAGTTACATGCTGGCCTTCAGGAACCAGACTCTGCGTTTCAGGAAACTTGCTGAGGCAAACCTGGAAGCCAGCCAGGAAGAGATGAAACACTGGCACGATCAGAATGCCACTCTGATCGAGTTTCAGCCTGGACAAAAGGTTTGGGTCATGGCCCCGGTGGAGCCCTGTGCGCTCCAGGATAGGTGGACCGGCCCCTTTGAGGTGGTGGAGCGCAAGAGTCCTGTTACCTACGTGGTGGACTTGCAGTCTCCCAGGAACCCCTTGCGGGTCATGCATGTTAACCGCCTGAAGCCCCACTTTGAGAGGTCTGAAGTGGGCATGCTTCTGGCCACAGATGCTGGGATGGAGGAGGAGAGCGAGCCCCTTCCTGACCTCCTGTGTGCAGGGGAGCGAGATGGGTCAGTGGAGGGTGTGGTCCTCTCTACCACACTGACTCCTGAGCAGCAGGGTGATTGTCGCCAACTGTTGGGGCAATTCAGTGATCTGTTCTCCCTGGTGTCTAGTGTCACTGATTGGTGTGTCCATGACGTGGACACTGGGGACAGTCCTCCCATTAAGCACAAGGCTTACCGAGTGACTGACCGGGTAAGGGCCTACATTAAGGATGAGGTTACCAAAATGTTTGCCCTTGGGGTGATTGAGTCCTCTTGCAGCCCTTGGTCCAGCCCAGTGGTCCTGGTACCAAAAGCTGCAGCGCCTGGTACCACCCCAGAACTTCGGTTCTGCATGGACTATCGGGGCCTCAATTCAGTCACGAAGACGGACGCGCACCCCATCCCCAGAGCTGATGAGCTCGTAGATCGGTTAGGGGCTGCAAAATACCTCAGCACATTTGATTTGACGTCTGGGTATTGGCAGATCGCCTTGACCGAGGGAGCAAAGGAGAGGTCAGCATTCTCCACACCCGATGGGCACTACCAGTTCCGGGTGATGCCCTTTGGAATGAAGAATGCCCCTGCCACCTTTCAGAGGCTGGTCAACAGGGTGTTGGTTGGGCTGGAAGACTTCAGTGCCGCCTACCTGGATGACATTGCAGTGTTTAGCTCCTCTTGGGAGGACCACCTGCGCCACCTCTGGGAGGTATTGATGGCACTATGGAAGGCAGGCCTCACAATCAAAGCCAGTAAGTGCCAGATTGGGCAGGGTTCTGTAGTGTATTTGGGGCACCAGGTGGGGAGCGGCCAGGTGGCGCCCCTTCAGCCCAAAATTGAAACTATCCTGGCGTGGGAACCCCCCAAGACTCAGACGCAGGTGAGAGCCTTCTTAGGACTCACGGGGTACTACAGGAGGTTTGTCAAGGGATATGGCAACATTGTTGCACCCTTGACTGAGATGACTTCTAAGAAGCAGCCAAAGAAGGTAAACTGGACTGACACCTGTCAGAACGCTTTTGACGCCCTGAAGACTGCCATGTGCACCGCACCCGTGCTTCAGGCGCCCGACTTTTCAAAGGAATTTGTTGTCCAGACAGACGCCTCAGAGCATGGTATAGGGGCTGTTCTGTCACAGATCAATGAGCAGGGAGTAGACCAACCGGTAGCCTTCCTAAGCAGGAGGTTACTTGCCCAGGAACAGAGGTGGAGTGCAATTGAGCGTGAGGCATTTGCTGTGGTCTGGGCGCTGAAGAAGCTGAGACCATACCTGTTTGGGACTCACTTCCGGGTTCAGACAGACCACAGGCCCCTTAGATGGTTGATGCATATGAGGGGTGAGAATCCCAAGTTGTTGAGGTGGTCCATTTCCCTACAGGGTATGGATTTCACGGTGGAACACCGCCCTGGTACAGAACACGCCAATGCTGACGGTCTGTCCAGATTTTTCCGCCTTAGTGATGAGAACTCCCAAGCGGATGGTTAGTTCTCCCCACATTTCAGCTGGAGGGGACGCGTGTTAGACCTGACATCATTGGCGCGGGTCTCCCTTCCTCTTTTTGCTTCCTATCTTTTATGTTGGCTGGATTTAGATGCTCTGGGCGCTGTGCCACTGCCAATCAGTGCCACAGCGCGAATGCTCCCTGTGTAAAGATAACTGTACGAATTGGGATAACCATAATTGGCTTGTTTGGTTTACCTGTCAGTCCCTAGTATAAGTGCACTGTGTGTGCCCAGGGCTGGTAGACCAAATACTGCTGGTGGGCCTGCAGCGCTGATTTGCGCTACCCACCGAAGCAGCTTTTAAAGTATGTCTGTGTAGCATGTTCTAATAGCGAGTTACCCTCCATTTCACTGTTTACTATTGTGAGGCTATCCGTTCTCATAGGCCAGAATGGGCAGGCTGAGTATTACATTCCATAATCCTACCTGCCCCCAGGAACCTGATAGGAAAGTCGAATTTGATATGTTTAAGCTCAGGACATTGAGATACATCTTTTAGTAAGGATCATTTGCATAGCCCGTGTTCGAAAATGCCTCTTCCCGAAACGAGGTATTTTCTTGCCTAAGCTTTCCTGTAGGCTTTGCTAGTGTGTGTATTGGCCGTCTGGTTTTGGAGCAGCAGGGACAGCTGGGTCAGACCTGGCTGGAGAGAGAGATCGGCATTTAGAGTATGGGGAGGGGTGACTCTTTGATCTGAGCAGGGCCGTGCCTGGCAAGAGGAATGATGGCTCCACCTCCCACTGGGCGTCTGATAGCAGACCCCCTGATTCTCAAAGGGCAGGATGTCGCCTCGTAAACCAAGTGCTCCCCGACCCCACCGAACTGGTTCTGGCAGGATTCAGTGATTTGTGACTTTAGAGACCAAAGACTTTTTAGGTATAAAACGCTGCACTGAAACCTTTTTCAAGTGTGTTCCTTCTGGATGTCAAGACGAAACTCTGTCCGAGTGAACAGAGGAAAGGACTTTGAAACTTTCACCAAGCTTGCTGAAGAAACTACCCGAGGGCCTGAATTGAGAGCGCCTCCTGCTGAAGACTCAGGGACATTAGACTTCACCCCGTCAGCCGTCTGAATTCCTGTGCGAGGGATTCTACTTGCAGGTGAGGCCTCAGTCGAGTAATCCGGAGCCTCTAGTTCTACTGTGAGGAACGCGGACTGGTAACCCTTGTTAACTCTGTGTGGGCCGCCACAGCAAAGAGAGAGCTGCCGCCGCTGAGAGCCCGCCTTAATTTGAACCTTCGGAACCTTCGCTGAATCTGTGTGGGCCGCCGCAGTTAAGAGAGAGCTGTAGCCGCTGAGTGCCCGCCGGTGTGCCAGCCTGGTCGAGATCATCCTTTGTCCTGTGGGCCGCCGCAGTTAAGAGAGAGCTGTAGCCGCTAAGTGCCCACCGTTGTGCCTACCTGGTCGAGATCATCCTTTGTCCTGTGGGCTGCCGCAGCTAAGAGAGAGCTGCTGCCGCTGAGTGCCCGCACCTTTGCCAACTTTGCATCATCGTGATTTGTCCTGTGGGCCGCCACAGCCAAGAGAGAGCTGCTGCCGCTGAGTGCCCGCACCTTGGCCAACTTTGCCTCATCGTGATTTGTCCTGTGGGCCGCAGCCGCTAAGAGAGAGCTGCAGCCGCTGAGTGCCCGCACCTTTGCCAACTTTGCATCATCGTGATTTGTCCTGTGGGCCGCCGCAGCTAAGAGAGAGCTGCTGCCGCTGAGTGCCCGCACCTTTGCCAACTTTGCATCATCGTGATTTGTCCTGTGGGCCGCCGCAGCTAAGAGAGAGCTGCTGCCGCTGAGTGCCCGCACCTTTGCCAACTTTGCATCATCGTGATTTGTCCTGTGGGCTGCCGCAGCTAAGAGAGAGCTGCTGCCGCTGAGTGCTCGCACCTTTGCCAACTTTGCATCATCGTGATTTGTCCTGTGGGCCGCCGCAGCTAAGAGAGAGCTGCTGCCGCTGAGTGCCCGCACCTTTGTGAACTTTGCATCCTCGTGAGTCGTCCTGTGGGCCGCCGCAGCTAAGAGAGAGCTGCTGCCGCTGTGAGCCCACCACGGAGCTGCACGACGAGAGTCATCGCCACCACCAGCCTGGGCCGCCGCAGCCGCGTGCTGGTGCTGCTGCCGCTGAGAGTCCGCCTGTCCCCGAGTGCCCGAATCATTGTGAGTGCATGTTGCGGACCACTGCAGTCAAGAGTTGTGGTCGCTGGGAGTCCGCCTGTCACCGTCTCCGCTTCTTCGAGAAGCTGCGTGCTGTGTCCTCGTCCAACGGCAGGTATCTGGTGCGCAACGGGTCGCGTAGACCCAGGCCTTGAACTCAGTCAGTGCCACGTTCTGGTGAATACGTTATTGCCTTTTTAAGTCCCTACTGATTTACGTGCATTGTGGCTAGTTAAAACGCTTTTGAGAGTCTTGTGTTAAACCTTAGATAAAGATACTATTTTTCTATACCTACTTGAGTTGTGTCCTTTTGTGGTGTCGTTACTGCCTTATTGTGCATGGTCATAAATGCTTCACACACTGCCTCTGAGATAGGCCTAACTGCTCGTGCTACGTTACCACAGGGTTGAGCAGGGGTTATCAAAGGGGGTAGCCCACTTGCCCTGACTTAGGAAGAAGGGTCCCTATTTGGACATTGGCATCAGCCATTGCCAACTAGAGACCCCCATTTCTAACAGTCGGTCAATATTTTTTATCAATCACTAGATTAAATTCAGTACCCCACAATATGGTCTGGGATATTGAAGTAATTCCCCTTGTTCCAGAGTTGTCCTACAAAGGCTGGGTGATCTGTGTTAGGGCCTTAGATGTTTATGAGTGTAATGTGCTTACCCATGACCATCCTCTGCTCTCCATTATATTGCCCCTGAGGATCATTCACTTCATGCAGGAGTTTAAAAAGAACTCCCTGTTTTACCAAAATGGCAGAGCCACTAGCGTAGAGGAAAACAGGGCAAATGGGTGGTAATTGCACCACATTGATGAAACCATGGAAACAGTCACTGGTAAAGAAGAATTTCTTGTAGGAGCACCACATCAATCTTATGGTGTTCCAAGCATGCCAGGATGTGCCTAATTTTAGGGAGATTATTAAGTTCTCTCACATTCCAAGTTAGGAAAAGAAGAAGGTGTCCAACCACAGACATCCAGACCTGGAGAGGTGTGGTGCAGCGGCCAGGGCAGCTGACTTCGGAGCACAGGGTTCACGGTTCAATCCCCGGCTCCGGCGGCAGCTCAGCACCATGTGACTCTGGGCAATAGCTCACTTAATTTCCACTACGGCCCCCAGCGCCTTGAGACCCGTAAGGGTGAGTAGCTGCGCTATATAAAAACGGACTTACATATATCAGGGAAATATAACAGCAAATATAGTATTCCAGGCTGTGTGTCCCATAAGATGCTGGGGGGGGAGGCATTGCTGATGATAATGCTTATTCATTCAGCAGCCTTCAACACGGTGCCCCACAACACTCGTTGCCTGTCTCCAATCTATTGGAATTGGGGGCAAAGCTCTGGACTGGCTGGTCTCCTTCCTTGAAGGTCGAAGACAAGAGGTCTGGATTGCCCCTTTTTCCTATGGGTCACATGAATTGCATGTGGGAGTACCACAGGGCTCTGCTTTGAGCCCTACCTTATTTCATGTCTACCTTACACCACTTGCCCTACTTGCTGAGGCCTGGGAGCAAAAATAATCTCCCATGCTGATGACACCACGTTACTGTTCTCCTGGGACCGGGATGCAGGGTTACCTGGTAAAAAAATCAGAACCTGCCTGACATCCGTTTTCCAGTGGCTAACACACCATCAGCTCAAATGTAACACAGGTAAAACAGAGCTGCTGTTTTTTGGAGTGCAGGCCCTGGAAACATGGCAGTTTTTTGGGCCAGCTGACAATCCATCTCCGAGGCGTCAGGTGAATTCAGTAAAGAATTTAGGCATCAAATTTGATGACTGTCTTTCTTTTATACCTCATGCGAATTCAGTGGTGGAGGCTTTCTTTGGACTATTGCGTGTCTTAAGAACTTTCCTACACTTTGTTTTTCACAGCCAGGAAACAGGTGAAACAGGCTTAAATATCATCAAGGCTTGATTATGGTAATGCCTTGTATCTTCGTCTCCCTGATTATCTCACCAACAGATTGCAGGTGGTCCAAAACACAGCAGCTCACATTTTTTTTGGGCTTGCCTCTTAGATAACATGTGTCGCCACATCTGCGGGTTTTGCACTGACTCCCTATATAAAAGAGAATTCTATTTAAGCCCCTTGTTCTGGTCCTTAGGGCCCTTTATGAGACTGGCGCTGGATACCTCAGGGCAAGGATTAGTTTCTATGTTCCCTCTAGGTGCCACCACTCAGCCAATGCTTTTCTGGCCCAAACTCCTAGGATCTGGCACTCTACGGCACGCGGCAGGTCCTTCTCCTTTTTAGGGCCTTCAGCTTGGAATAAACTGCCTCCTGAGCTTCTGATCATCACAGCCCCTTCACAGTTTAGAAAGAAACTGAAGACACAGATTTTTAACCAGGATTACCTGTTTAGGCCTTTTGTGCAGTGACAGTAAAGTTGCAGATCGCTGGACAATCCTCGGAGTAACAGTGCGCTTTACAAGTGCCCTTTCATTCATTCATAAGACCAGCAATCGAAACAAGAAAGGCATAGCATCAACTAATATGGATCCTTTGAGTAGCTTCTGCCCGTAGTTTCCCCCCGCAATAAACTCTTCCCATCTCCCATACTACCCATCCTCAGCCAGCCAGTGGATCATCATAACTCAAACAGCAAGTCAAATTTGGCATAACAGCCCCATAAATAACAAACACACCAACAATGCTGACTAAGGAGGGTACTCCTGGGGGTGCCATAAACCAACACAACTCAATCAGGGGAAGTTTGCCAGTAAAAGGATAATCTGTAACAATACAATAAAAGAGTGTTAATAACAGGAGACACAGAAATCAGAAATGCAAAACAGGCCACCACATCCAATCTCAGTATTAAGAGCATGAAGGTACTGCTTCACTTCACATCGCTCAACCCCTCATTCAGTGTATGTGAGCCCCTGGAGGAGCACTCCCTGGGTGTATCAAGAATCTATTTTGTATGAGGGGGTTGGCACTTTGCATCATCAAGAAGATATGTCTATACTTGAATAATCTGGCCAGTATCAGGCGAGGGTTAGCACCCAGCGGAGGTCTGAATCCCAGAATGTGATGGGCTCTTTCAACATCAAACAAGGGAGAAAAGCCAATACCTCCAAATAGAGCCTTAAACACAGTTTCTACATAATCAACCACATACTCAGTGTTCGTGGAATCAGGGTTGCCAACCAGGCAGATATCATTCTGGCAGCCAAGTCTTCATTTTTTGCTTTGATGACATTGAGGACTTTAGCCATATCAAAGAGTTTCTCATTGCCGCCTGCAATATCCTTCCAACGTACTCGGAACTTCACAGAGGAGAGTTGTTTTTCTCTCTTATTGAGTGTAGTAGTCATCTTATCTACTCATTAAGTAAGTGAATCAAGTTTGCTATCAATTAATATTAGATTCTTCTGCATATGGAGAAGCGTTTTTATATCTAGATAATCATTGCTCACTGAAGATTCTGACACTACCCCACGCTCTTTCAGATGATGAAGCCCTCATATGTCTTGGCTTGTTCGGTCACTCTTCCCCATCTCTGATTTACTAAGTAAGTTATTCATCCGGATATTGCTCGAAAATCATTGCAGCATTGTCACAAAGAGTGAAGCATGGGTATCAAAATCTACCACAATTTATTTCAGACTAGTAATAAGCGTCCCAGTTTTTGGGAGTAACCCACTACCACTGGGGCCAATGCAATATGTAAGATCAGTCATTGATTATATCTAGATATCAACACTCCCTCAGTGATTCCTCAAACGCTGGTACTCTGTTGGAGGGCTGTTCTCTCATATCACAGTATATTTTAGTACTGAGTATTATTTTGGGGGATTGTGTCCGCAGATTCCAAGGAGAGCTGCCTCCCCACTGCAGAAGACGAGCGCCAGCGAGAAGCCTCCATCCACGAGCATCTGTGTGCCTCTCAGATGCTAGAGGCAGCCGGGCCCCATCCCCCCAGGACTATCAAGCTGCCGGGGAGCTCAAGCAGGCCAGCCAGCTCGTCTGCACTCACCACTAATCTCTGTCCTCCTTGGCCAAAGTGTTGGCAGCGATCTCACACGTAATGTCTAGCATGGTGTACACTCCAGCAGACAAGCACCATCTCACTCAGTCCGGTTCAACGCCGTGAACAGTGTCCCTTTCGTGACTTCCACCGGCACTCACCAAGGCGTTCTCAATAATTGGACCCTTCGGCCTGACCATCCCGCAGCTCCATCTGCACCGTCAGATTATATCAGGACGCACGCTGCTAGTAGATCCTGCGGTGAAGAGCGACCCTCAATCCTGGTAGTGTTAGATAAGCAAGAGCAATTTATAGAGCAGTCTGTTGGTTCCACCAAAGTTGCAGATCCCCCTCCAGATGATGGATATAGTAATAATTTCGAATGCAGCCAGAATTTTGACAGATAGTGTCCCCGGTCTAAGGAGCCTCATACAGGTGAAGCCATCTTTGGAGCCAGACACTCTGGCTCCCTACCACCTATAATAATATTGAGGTTAAAATAGCAAAAACCTAAATATTGTGATCCTATACTTTTAATTGAAATAAAATAATTATTGATTCTTAAATACCAACAACCAAAAATATTAAAAGTTAAAATCCACCTTTAACCGAAATATAACGTACAATAATATTACCTTAAAAAATTAACATTTAAATTCCCAGAAAAAGGGAAACAAAACTCCAGAGTTTCAAAACATTGATAATAAATGTTTTTAAAAATATGTGTACTTAAAATGAATTGTACTTTTTAATAAACTGTACTCTTGTTAAAAAATATATTATACATATTTTAAAACTAGTTTTTTAATTAAAATTAAAAATTACAAATATTAGTTCACAAATATATAAAAAATATTAGAGTTTTCTTTAACATTATAAAATATTTATTTTTGAAAAATGTAAAATTATTTTTTAGAAAACTCGTATTTCTTACTGAATTTACAGTTTTTAGAAACCAACATAAATCTCTAAACGCATATTCTAAACTACTAAAAGGTAAATTAGATTTTTTCTTTTGTGGAGTGCACTGCTGTCCCAACTGGGATGTCCTAGAACTGAAAACTATATCAGTAGAACTTGGAAAGTTAATGCTGATAGAGACAGGTTTTTAATTGTTTCCTAAAAGTGGCATCAGAATTGCAGAATCATAAACATTATAAATAGAAAATAAATATTTACAAAAACATGTTTGCAAAATGGCTAATTCATCAATACACTACATAATTACAATAACTACATTTAAAGCTCCTAAATCTTAATCCAGTCCTAGAAACCTAAGGATAACTGAATATAATTAGGGGTATGGGTGGCATATTTAATATTATAACTCTAGGCAAACAAAAACTGAGGTAATCACTTATAATTGGCGGGTCATAATTACTATTCTAACTCCATTTCTACAAACACTAGGGCAAGTGCATATAACTGGGTGGGTGCACATATTTACTATTCTAACTATAGTTCTATTAACATGGTGTAAGTGCATTTAGATGGAGAAGTGTCATTTTTATTACTCTAACTCCAGTCCTACAAACATTGGGGTAAGTGCATATAATTGGGGGAGGGACCCATTTACTAACTTCAGCCAAACAAACATTGAGATAAGCGCATGTAATTGGGGAGAGGGGATGATTTATTAATCTAACTCCAGTCCAACAAATAATGGAGGAACTGCATATAATGGGAGGGGGAATATTTACTATTGTAACTCCAATCCTATAAACATTGGTGTAAGTGTTAAAATTTGGAAGAGGAACATTTCCTTTTCTAACTCCATTCCAACAAACGGGTTTATGTACATAAAGGGGACTCATTATGATGTCGGTCGGAGTTGCCTCCAACCGACACCATCTCAGTCCAGGACCGACTGACCTCTGGTCGGCGGTTCCGACTAAATGATTACGATGCAAACGAACACTGTTCGGTTGCATACTCCCTTTTATCTATGGGAGCTTGTGTTACGGCCATACACCGGCCATAACACAAGCTCCCATAGACAAAAGGGGGGGTGTGGAAAACCCTGCACCCTGTTTCAGGCACCCCATGGTGTTTGCCACACAGATTTACAGGGGGACACCCTGGGTACCCCAGGCCATCAACTTTTCGACAGCCTTTCCATGTCGGAAAGACTGGCACAAAAAGGCTGTCAGAAACCGACATCGTAATCCTGACGGCGGAAACGCCGTCCATAGGGGATTACAGTGCGGTTCCAACCGGCCGGAAGACTCAGAGAACCAGTCGGAACCACGTCGGAATGACCGGCCGGTTTAAGCTTCGACCGCCGGCATCGTAATTCTGCGGTCGGACCACAAACTGACCGTGCAGATCGCAAAGCCTCCGACCTCGGTTGGAAAGCTTCCGACCAGCAGTCGGAGGTTTTTGGACCGACAACGTAAACGGTCCCATAGTTGTATTGGGCATATTTACTATTCTACCTCCAGTCCTACAAACATTGGTGTACTTGCATATAATTTGGCAGCAGGATGTTTACTTTTCTTACTCCATTCCAACAAACATTGGATTAAGTACATATAGTTGTAGTGGGCAAATTTACTTTTTTAACTCCAGTCTCACACATATTGAGGAAAGTGCATATCAATGGTGGGGGCACATTTACTAATTCCAGTCAAACAAACATTGAGATAAATGCATAAAATTCAGAGGGAGCAAATTTACTACTCTAACTCCTGGCCAACAAATACTGGGGTGATTGCATATAATAGGGGAGGCATATGTACTTTTCTAAATCAAACATTAGGTTAAGTGCATATATTTCGAGATGTCACAATTATAATTAAAAAAAAACTAATAGGCCTAAACTTTATTTTTATAGGCATATTTTAAACCTTTCATTTAGAAATTCATAATCCAATCAAACACTTTTTTAAAGAGTTAAAATTATTTCGAAGTATAACCTATTTTATTAAAATCACATTTGATATTACTATTATTATTGATATTAATATTAATAATAATAAAAAATGTAGATTACAAAAGATCTTAAAACTATTTTGAACTTTCAAAAATTATTTTCTTCATTCAATTGTAAAAGGACAATTACATGAAAACATGATTAAACATTTTGATAAAAATTTCAAATTCAAAATCAATAATTTTAATTTAATTTTAAAAAGTAAATTACATTACTTTTTACATTTAATTTTAAAATACTTTCAAACTATTTTAACAAATATTTCTTTATTTTAAAACATTGGCAACCATTTTCCCCAATAAAATCTACAACCTGGTTAACATTTTTTACAAAAAATTATATCAATAATTAGAACATTACAAAAATAAATATTAACTAAAATAATCAATTACATTGCCAAAAGTAACATAAAGCATATATTTTATAAAACGCTAATGACCCAGTACACCAATATGAGCCAACAACCCATAAAAGAAATATTCAAAAGTTACAATTTTCATTATAAGTTTTACATTATTACTAAAAACTAACTTTAAAAGCAAAACAATATCAATACTACACAAAAACGCAAATAAATTACATGCAAATATATTAAAGTAATTGTTATTTTAAATGTCAATGTAAATGCAGGAAGAAATGATATACTTATACAATAGTCCCATCTTCGATACTTGTGTACCTGTGATATTTAGAGTTGGTATTCTGCATCGAGTCTTAGCATTTCATGAGTACTCTAAGTGAAGCATACCTACACTAACCAGACAATTAGCTGAATGCCATTTTCACTTGTTGCTTTTTTGCCATACAGAATATAATTTTTTGCTGACGAGAAACACCTTTCTTGTTAAGGATATGATTTTCCCTTCCCTATTGCATAATGGGAAGAGGCATACTTACTCCTGCCATTTTCGGGAGTAGTGTTCAATTCACTTCCAGGTTTGGAAACGAAATGGGAGTTTTTTTGTGAATACTCAAAAAGTTCAGCCTTTGTCTATGGTTGCATGACTAGTAATACTCCTTTACTTCTATTTTCACTCCTTTGATGCAGATTTGCAAATGTGCCCAAGTCCAAGAAACAGGAAGACTTTTTTGTATGAGTAAAAGAATTTTAATTTGTGAAAATCTATAAACCTTGATTTTGAATATCAGGATTTGCATTTTACCATTACAGATCTGATTTGCTTACATAGGCCCTAGTTAAGTCCACAATTTATTGAATCAGGACTAATGTAATCACAAATCTGAAAAGAAATGCTAGCATTTCCTAAAACCAGTGGATAAAGTAGAACACGTTTCCTTCCTTTACCATCCTCTCAGTACATCACAGTTTATTTTAGGCAGTGTTTCATTACTTAAGAGTAGGTGGAGTATCCTTATTTAATGGACACTTGATGTCCAAAAAAGATAGGGCAGGGGAGCCACAAGAGGCTTTATGAGTAACACTTGAATGTAGCAGGCAACATCATTTTCTATTCCGTCATTTTTCATAATATTCTCAAAGACATCTCTCATTTTGGAGAATTTGTCCCCCTCCATCGAGGCAGTTGCAAAATATCACCAAGGCAAGAGATGTTTGTCCGTCAAATTGGCTGTAGGTGTCTTTGGAGGGACCTCTTCACACAGAAATTCCACCAATGCACGTGACTAAGATAGTGATGCTGCTGCCACCAAATGTTGCTACTCAAAAAATACCACCAATGTTGAATGCCTTTTGAGTACCCACATTTTTTTTGTAAACTGACTTTATTGAGATTTTGTGATAAGTCGTACAGTGGGTATGGCAATGGGTACAAGTGTTTTAACAGCATTATTGCAGGCACGTTGCTGCGTGACCCAGTACTTACAAACGTTTTTACATGATGTCATGGCAGTACAGGTTTAAGTAACACATCAACCAAACCAAACTGTGAACCTTGAGAAAAACGTAAACGTCTTGTGGTTCACAGTAGTGATGTGTGCTCTGCCTGCATTCTGTCTGTGGTGCGGGGTGCTTTCACCATGGCAGGGAATGCAACATAGTGAAGCCACCCCTGATTTATGGCAGTGTGGTGGGGGATTTAGCAAAGACGTGGGGGGGCTGGCAAGGGAGGAGTAGAGTCTTCGTTGGCAGGGTGTCCCCGATGGCAAGTTGTGTGGTGCGCCTGGTTAGACTAGGGCGGTGTTGTTGTCTGGTGTGTCTTGTAAGGCAGATAGCAGATCGTCTCATGCAGATGCGATGGGGCACTTCCGCAATCCACAAGCTTCTTCGTGATGATGAGCAGTGGCATCAACCCTGCCCAATTTAATGGTTGTTGCCTGCCAGCTTGCCACTCTTGGGAGTGCGCTTGCTTGCCAACGCATTGCAATAATTTGTTGTGCCATTAGCAACGCCAAACTGACAAAGTGGGTAGAGGCACCGCCAATTTTACAATGCTTATGTAGGCATAGTAGGCTTTAGGCCACACCGTCTAGGGCTGTGCCGCCTGTAGCTCTGGTAAGGGAGTAGGTGAACTCTGTCCAGAGTGTAGGGGAAACTGAGCAACTCCAGAACATGTGTAACCTGTCTGCCCTAAGAGTGTGTCAGCGTGGGCAGTTGGGTGATGTTTCAAGGAAGATTTTGTGTAATTTGGCTGGGGTGAGGTGTGCCCTGTGCAGGATGTTATACTGTATATATTGGAAATGGGCATTACAGGAAACCGTTTGCAGATGCACCAATATTCCATCTTGTTTCTTCTGGGTCTTCTTGCTGCTGATGTAATTCTCCCAAGTCTTCAGGAGTGATGCCAGTGGGTCCTGGGTTTTATGTGAAAGGGCCGTGGTAAATCAGGTGATCAGCCAACGACCAGTACCCATTGTATGTAGCATGTGTGTCAGCGGTTGCGGGTCGGGATCCGTGTCTACCATGCCTCACAAATGCTCTAGTTCTCCTGTTAGTTGTCTATACACCAGGATTGGCCCACCGGGAGGTTTGTGAGCTTGGTTGAAGGAGATGGGGGGTGCGTCATGAAATTGGTTTCCAAGAGTTTCCACTCCCACTGATTCAAAGAGCTCCACTCCCTCCTGACCTATTTGTGCCAGCAAGGGCTGTATGGAGCGTAAGGGGAAACCTGCATTGCCAGCATGATCTGCAATGCCCTCCTATGGCTCTCATGAGCCACTCGCAGGAGGCCATCAGAGGACATAGGCAGCACTGCATTGGGAATAAATAGTTATTTTGTGAGTCTAAGTGACACCTCCTCAGGCTCCAAGCCTATCGCTGCCAAATGGCACACCGCCAGTCAGCGGGTAGGCCATTGAAGCTGTGCCACCAGTTAGTAATGCTAAAATATCGTAGCGTCCAACCCCCCTCGCTCTATTGTGAGCTGCAGTTTGTCCAGGGCCACTCTGCGTCTCTACTTATTCCATATGAGGCCACCAAGCATTGCATTCAGTGACCTGAATGTGCTTCGGAGAATGCCCACCGGCAAGTAATTGAAATAGTATACAGGAGTCTTAGGAGCATCACCATTTTGGAGAGAGATACTTGCCCTGCCACGTAATGGGGAGGGAGCACCGAAAGGTTATTTGGGGCCAAAGGGAGATCATCACCTTTGTGAGGTTTCCATCGAGCAGATCTTTCAGTGAGTGATACATGGTAATGCCCAAATATTGAAAGGTGCGAGGCTCCCAGCAGATGGCATGGGCACCCACCTCAGTGTGCTGTAGGGGGCATTCTGGATGAAGCGGGAACAGGGAATCCTTGGCCTATTTGACTCCCAAACCTGAGGCAGACCTTAAGGCGTCCAGTGTCTGCACTATTTTGTCTTTACCCTTGCAGATATCTTTACTGTAGACTAGAATGTTGTCAGTGTAAAAGAAGGCCACGTGAACCGTGCCTCTGATAGGTGTACCCCTTACACAGCCTGCCTGGCAGAACCCCTGCACAAGAACCTCCATCGCCAGGGCACAGAGGGGGCAGAGAGAGGGCACCCCTGATGCATGCCCCTGCCAACTGGGGAGGGGGTTGATAATCTCCAAACTATCTTCACCCTCACTGTGGGTTCCGTGTAGAGGAGTTTGATCATGCCCTGTAGTCTACCCCTTATGCCCACTGCATCCAGTGCCACAAACACGTAGCCCCAGTGTAGGGTGTCAAATGTCTTTTCAAGGTCCAAGACCAAGCAGGCAGCGTGAGGGCAGTGCCACAGAGTCTCCTTCAAGTATTCTATGCAGACTTCGGTTATTGAGGGTCTTGGACCTGCTCGGGATGAACCCAATATGATCCAGGTGGACCAGGGTCGCCATGTGCACTTGTATCCACATCACTATAACTTGCCGTAGGATCTTTTAATCACTACCCAGCATGCACAGTGGTCTGTAGGAGGCGATCTTGAGAGGTCACATTCCAGCTTCAGGAGTGAGACTAGGAGTGCTTGGGGGTAGGTGTCCAACAGTGAGGGCAGTTGTGTATAGTTCTAGCAATATTGAGACTAGTGCTGCTTTCTAGGCCTAATAGAACTGAATGGGCAGGCCATCTAGGCCTGGGGTTTTACATGTGGGGAAGTCGCGGATAACTCCTCAACTTTCTTGCTCTATAAGAGGGCTGGTCAGGGTTTCTCTTTGCTCCGCCATCACTGCCAGCAGTGTGACCGCACAAAGAAACTCTCGAACCTGGGACTGTCGATCCTCAGGTCTTGGATTGTATAGTGCCCAGTAGTACGCACAGAAGGAGTTGTGGATTTCATCCTGAGGTGTGACAACTGACGTCAGGAAAGCCCAGATGGTGGTCACTGGTGTACTGTCCCTCACGCACCTCAATAGCCATGCCAAGAAGTTGCCGGGCTTGTCACCTTCTGCATGCATCTTGGCCTGATACGCCTAGTAATCTATTCACTGTAGTGGCTCTAGGAGGCGGGCATGATGATCTCTCTGCATGGTCAGTTCCCAGCTGAGGGTGCCTCGTGCACCCAACACAGTATGAATGCAATGCTTGCATATGATCACTTTTCCAGCTATATTATTTGTCAGGGTATCTCGGGTTGATTCCCAGAAAGCAGGGTCTTCTAACATTGTGGGCTGCAGGCACCAGGTTGGCACTGGTGGGAGGGGCTCTCCCCATGTGATATGCAGGAGAAGCAGATTGTGGTTCGACATGGTCTTCCCCAAGTACTTTGCCTCTGTGACTTTCAGTTGTGCAGTGCAATGGCAAAGGATGTAGTCTATACACACCTGCAAGTCATGTGGTGGTGAATGGTATGAGTACTCTCTAGTGACGGAGCATAATGTTCGCTAGCTGTCGACCAAAGACCAGTATATGAGCCACTGTGTCATGTATGACCCTGCATACATGTGGTGGAGTGTAGCGGGGGTAGGTCTTGTCCAGCCGGGAGTCTAGAACACAGTTGAAGTTTCCACCAATAGCCCATGGAAGATGGAATAATTTGGTCAAGAGTGGCGTTATGAGTACCAAAAACTGTTGCTGTGCCACATTTGGTACATAGACGCTACCCAGCAGTTTGGCCCTGCTGTCCAGTTGTCACTCTACAAACAAGTATCGCCCCTCCGGATCAGTCTCGACCATGGTGCTCTTAAAGGGCACAGATGACCGAATCCAAATAAGCATCCTTCTGACATAGTCCGAATAGGTCGGGATGTAGCATTTGCCCCTCCACCGTTCTTGGAGCTGGAGGTCGTCAACTTGGGCTCTTGTAAAAACACAATGTGGGCCCCTCTCGTCCTAACATATTTGGTGGATCTTGTGAGGCTGTTTTGCTGTGCCCATCCCCCACACATTTCAGGTTAGAAACTATAACTAGGCCATTTAAACGGTCTCAAGGAAAGCTAGGGGGGGTAGGTTTTAGCCTCTTGGCATGCAGGCTTGTGGGCAGACCACATGTGTGATGTCTGGTATGCATGATGCTTGGCTCAATGATAACAGCAGACAAATTACCCAACTCCCAACCCCAGAGCAGCAGAGTAACATCTAACTGCCCAAACAAATAACATATGTATTTGATAGCATGGGTCCTGAGACATTGCATCTCAACGCCCCAAAGGTTCCTGTGGGAACAAGAGGGAGTGGTCAGCATGTGCAACGATCGTGCATGTGCAGTATGCAGCATAAGCGGGGTTTATGTTGAGTGTTGTCACTTATGTTTCTGAGTATACAGAGTTGTGCAGGTTTTGCACCATTGGCACCCCAGGCACCCCAGCTTTGGAGGTTCTTTGAGTACCTACATATGTGGTCTCTTGAACATGCCTGGAGGGAGTTTTCAGCACATTATGCAATATGCTGACCATTTTGTGAATGCCTGCCACAATTTCTAAGGCAGAATTTTATTGAGACAACTCCACCAGTCAGTGTGGCAGGGTAGTCATCCTGGCAGATGCAGTGGTTGAGCCACATAAATTTCGGACCGCTCGTTTCCCACCATCAAGGAACTCCCAATAGCACCATCTCTGTCCCCTTCAAAATCACGCATAACTTCCTGCATCTCTCTTAATTAATTGGAAAAAAATAATAATACATTGTATAATTTAGAGAGCTCATCAAAAGTCTGTACTTTACAGGACAAGTAAAGGAAACACTTGCACACCTCACTGCTAATAAATCAGAGATTAAAGTACAAGGTCATGGCTCACTACCTCGTATGATGAGATAACAAGTATAAACACATGCTAAATTATGGAATCAAGTGATCACAGGATGGGTGAGGAGAGCAGAGAATTCCTGGGCTCATCTGCATTTTATACTTACAAATGTCTAGGAGGTCAACATGAAATGATTATTAAGGATATAATATAAAGTCCTATTGTATTAATCACCATTATTAATCATTTACTTTTGACACTGAGATAGCTTGGGTACAAATAATACACATAACCCCATAGCCAAGCCTAGTTGTTAATACTAGGCCTGGGCTGTGAACTCGGCTGCATTTGCAGAGTTTGTGGAGTTCTCTGCACTCTGCGCTCCGCAGAGCATGCGGAGTTCCGAAAAACTCGCTCACACTCGCCAACTTGCGAGTGAGCAAAATCCAACGCTAGACCACCTCCCTGCAAGATTTCTCAATGAAGCGGTCACGGATGTTTTTCCTCCAAATAGGATGTTGCAGTCTGTTTTTAGAATCTGTTGCATTCTTAAATGTACAAAGGCAAGCATTAAGTTTGAGACCATACTCACCTTATCGATAATTAAAAGGGTTAACTTTTTTAGCACGCTCGACACTTCATGGCAAGCTTCATCGGATAACTTTTGGTATTCTACCTTGTTTTCATGCTCCACAGGCAGCATCAAACGACAATGTAAAATAATTTCTTTGATATTATGTGCAGTTAATCCAGTGGGTGCTGTTACTACACATGACAAATTACACTCTGTAGTCTTCTGTAGGAAAGCAGTGAGAACATGCATTAAAAAGCTTTTGCTGGTGCCAGCTTGACCTCTGACATATTAAATGACGTGCATACACACTCTTTCTTGTCATGGAGAAATCCATGCTCAACTTTGTCTTTCACCTCCATATATATTTCTTTTTGCTCCTCATTTAGTTGTACAACTAACTCTTCCAAATCAATAGTTTCCTGTCTTGCTATTTGCATTGCAGTCTCTACCTTATGCATTGCAATGGCAGCTTCATTTTCAATTATTGGCTGCTTTGTGAACTCTCCTTAGCTATCTCAGCAGCAATTGTTTCTTCCTGTTCAATTTCATCATGTAACATTTTCAAATAGTTAAGAAATACGGAACACTCAATGCTATCCTTGGCAGCATTGAAATAGTCTTCATAGTAGTCAAAATCTCCTAGTAATTCTGATTCAGAACGCCAAAGCTTAAAGAGCTGTATAAGTGCCAAATAGAAAAACTCAGCAGTCTGGCAAGTTTTCTATGATTAATTAGACTGCCTTTGCTATGTCATTCCAAGCAACCATCACAACCAACTACTGCAAATTTACCTTCATCTAAATTTTCTGTCACATTGTTTCAATAACTGTAGTTTTGAAGTATTTCCCAAAGATATACATTTTCAAGATTTGGGCTCCTTTTTGGATAGTAGGTGCACAAAATGTTTGCTTTGACAATAGCTGTACTTTCTGGGTCAAATTCTGCGAGGTTCTGAATTTCAGGAAAAGACTTCAACACTCTGTTTCGTGTGCATGCTAGGCCTGGACTCACACAAACAATTCTTCTCTACTTCGAGCATAAACTAGCTGAACTCAACCAATCACAGCAGTCAGAAGATCCAATTTCCCTGTGTGAAAACATCTTCAAACTGAAGCAGTACAGTTTTTTTGTTAAAGACTTTTCAGTAGAAATCTCTTCCCTCATATCCTTCATCTTCGTCTTTCAGATTTCATTATGTATGAAGTAACATAACGAGCAACAGCAATGGAGTTGTCTGCCACAAACTGAATATCCATATTGGCATTCTCCATTTTGAAAATGGCAGGATTATGGACGCTGATATATTTTGAAGTTTCTCTTCTCCTCAAGTTGTAGATGTTTTGGGGTGATTTTCATGTAAGTGTATGTCGGACTGCAGACAAAAAACTGTTGACTTTTCCTTGGGAAATAAAAGGTCTTAGAAATCCAAAAAGACATTTAGTGTAATATTTTCCTTTTTCTCTGTACTTCCGCCGACAGTACTCCCCACATCTATGTGATTGAAAACACAGAACCTGCTGTTTTAAGCCTTTTTCTTCACTCTCTTTTGAGATGATACATATTTCCGCCTACTCCAGTTGTTAATAGCTGTGGAAAATGGCGAGCTTCTAAACTTTTCTCCCAGACACTCATTGGAGCTCCTTTAGTTAGTTTCATCTGGTACAGTTAAACGGCATCTCCCATAACTTCTTTTCAATGCAGTGGATGGATACTGTAGTGCTCATAGATTTCCTCAGATTTAGTTCTATCTACTTTTTCAAACTGTGCACTTGAAGGTAACATTTCTTCCTCCATGCAACTTCCATCTGTGTGAACAGCTGCATCTTTGTAACACATTATTCTGTTTCAGATAGAATGTAGCATTCTTCACCTTAGTCACATCTACTAGTTCTTGCCATATCTTTTTGTTTTTTGTGGGCCCCCTATTCACTAGAATAATAAGTGGTTAATTTATGTCTCTCTCTACACCCACAGTTTCAACATTACATTTAAAATCTAAAGGTAAGTATACAACTCTACCTTTAAGGCCTTTCTGTAGCTCAGTCAGTGGTAGTTTCCCAGTCTTTAGTTCCATTTGAACTATTGCTTGATTTGGGTGTATAGATTGTATCAATATTGTTTCATAAACATTTAGATGTCGAAGTTGCTCTGAAATTTCAACCAACTCTAACTTATTATGTATTGCTCTCACAGGCTTTTTGATGTCCTCTAATTTGTCACAGCAATACTTACACATGATCTGCTGTGTTGACAAATCGAACAGTTCCTCCACAAATACATACACAGCCACTTTTCCTTGTTTTCCTGCTTACTTTTTGACAACACATCAACATTTAGTGATTGGCCTTTGCAGTGAGTGTGCCGACAACATATACAAACATTGGTTGGATTCTCTGTAGAAACTGCATTAAGCTTTACTATTTCTTGTGCAAAGTTATCAGTACTAACATCTGTGGTCTCTTCTTCTGCACCTGGACATACCAACTCCTTATTTTCCCCAGACTCTACTTCAGGACAAAAGAAACAGAAATGTATATCATCACAAAGTTTTTCAACCTCTGATACCGAACCATATAAAAGTGCTTTGTTCATTTCTGCTAAACACAATGCTGGACGTTTTACAAAGTAAAGTATTCTAACTAAATTTAGCATTTTTGAAAGATGAACAGCCAACATTCGGAAAGGATGAAAAGTACTTGTGCACACTCTCTTGGACAGACACGCCAGTGAATGTCCTTGTAAATTAATATATTTCCTTACTTTGCATGGATCTAATCCCTGCAACATTACAATTTTCTGCTTCACACTTTTACTTGGAAAATAACGTAGAAAATGTCTTAATATATCTATTGATTCCTGGTGAACACTATAAATACTGCTACACTCCCATTTATACACAGGAGCAGGTCTACTCGTTCCTTGTACCTCTTCAGCTATCTCCTCCTCTACATTTTCAGGAACTATCTCTTCTTTTGCAATGGGAGTACCATATTTTACCGCACATCATCGACCAGTTGTTTCAACTGCGTGCACTAAGTTGTTCTCTTGCAAGTAGCTTTCTTCACTAAAGAAAGGCTCAGTACTAGACGTACGCTTCCATTCGCCTCTGAAGATTTTACAATAATTACTTGTATTAATATGTCTTTTTTTCAGGCTTTCTCTCTTCATAAATAACACTATTTTGTCCAGTGTTCTCATTCTCTTCAGTATCTAAAAAATGGTTTCCGCTTCACAACAAATGATTTATCAACTACACTCTCAATATGTTGTTTTTGCTTCAGTGTTTCCCTTCTCCTCTTATACTGCTTCATATTTCATGCCAAATTCTGTATTACCCTACTGCAAAACATTATCACTGTAATTTCCTTAAATTGATCTTGTCTTCTTGTTGAACTAGTTATTCTCTTATAAGATTTCTTCATTTGAATTTCACTTTGTCCTTCTCCTTTCTGGGCTGTTTTTAAACATCGTTTTTTATTAGCATGTTTTTGTACATTTGCCCTTTTTTCACATACTATTTTTAGAAACTTCTTTGTTCTCTTACCAGCAACTCTTTTTTCTTTAACTGCATTTTTCGCATTATGTCCCTTTTCACCGTCAGTTGTAAGCAGGTAGTACTGGTTCCTCTGTCTTTTCCTGCATTGCTAATCTATCTTTGTAAATACAAGTAGATTTCTGAAAAGCAAATAAACAATAAATTTACTATCACATTACACACTATAAGCAACAAATACCTACATAAGTAGTTACACCAGTGTATAACAGGCAGTGTAAGTCTGCCAGTTTGAAAGCATAAGTGAATTTATAAGGTAGTGTATGGAGGAATGATTTGCTGGCTGTGATAGTGGGTTATGTGAGAGAGAGCGAGAGAGAGAGCGAGAGAGCGAGAGAGAGAGAGAGAGAGAGAGAGAGAGAGAGACAGAGAGAGAGACAGAGAGAGAGACAGAGAGGAGTTTGTGTGTGTCTCTAAATGTGTAAGTGCCTCTGTCGCTGTCTGACTGGCTGTGTGCATCACTATGCTTTTCTACATAGGTATGTGAGTCGCAGTATGGGTGGGAGACTTGAGGTACAACTGGACATATGGGTTTGTAAGTGCACATGTCGCTCACTAAAACTCCATAGTACATCTCATACCTTTTAAGCACATAGCACCCTGCCATATGGGCTACCTATGGCCTACCTTAGGGCTGACTTATATGTAGAAAAATGGAAGATTAAGGCTTGGCAGGAGGTTTTAAATGCCAAGTTGACCTAGTAGGAAAACTGCACACACAGGCTCTGCAGCAGTAGGCCCAAGACATGTTTGAAGGGCTACTTGTCTGGATGGGTGACATGGTAATGTCAGTTCTTCAGACCCACAGTCTACGGAGTCACGCGGAAATGCCCCCCTCTTCAAAGAGAGGCACAACGCCCTTTTCTGGGCCGAGATAGGTGAGCAAGAAGGGGGGGAGGAAGTAAGCGTTCAACGACGAACGCACTGGAAGTCACAACAGAGAAGAATGTCCAGAACACAAAATCTGAAACGGATTGACAAGCACTGGCCCATCCTATGGATGTGATTTAAATACCACAGGTTCCTTAAGTGATTGGTTTCCAAGGAACATCTTGCCTAACCACCCTGATGTTTTCTGGGTATTATAGTTTGTTTTTTGGCTTTTCATTGGATTGTCCTCATTCAACACTCGTAACCCAGACATGCGATGATATGTACGCGGGATGAGCTAGGTGGTGTCTGTGTGTGCGTACCTCTCAGCCCAGGAATCAGCCTACAGGGCACAACCATGACAGTACCCCCCTACCCCGCAGATACCGACATATCAGCGGATGCCCTGGCTTTGACGGGCTTTGTTCATGAAGACGTTGAAGTGGAATTGGGAATTGGACAATGGAAGTTACTAACTGGTTCCCAGGTTCTGTCCTCTGGTTCGACACCCTTCCAATCCACTAGGTACTAAACCCGCCCTCTCCTTTGTTTCAAATCTAAAATGCTTTGCACCTCATATTCCAGTTCACCTTCAATTTTGATTGGTAGTGGTGTAATAGGTACTCTAGTGTGTAGAGGACAGGGACGGAACAAGGACACGTGGGATACTGGGTGTATGTGCCATGAAGGGGGAAGAGCCAGTTTCAAAGCTACTGGGTTTATTATCTTTTCGATGCTGTAGGGACCTATATACCTAGGCTTCAATTTATTGACCTCATTAAGACGTAAGTTCTTAGTAGCTAACCATACCTTATACCCCACTTGATATGTAGGTTCTTTTGAGCGTGTTTTATCTGCAAAATGCCTCTCTGACTCTTGTGCTTTCTCTAAATGGTGTCTTGCGTCTAAGAGCACTGCACGGAGATGCACATGATGTTCGTGAATTGAGGGATGATTGGAGGTGATAGGCCATTCAAAAGGAAGCATATTTGGGCAATAGCCGTATAAGCAAAAGAAAGGAGAGCATCCCAGTGTGGCTTGCTCCGCATTGTTGTATGCGAATTCAGTCATCCAGAGTAGAATGATCCATTCTGTTGCATGCGGCAAAGAGAAACACCTCAGGTATTATTCCAATGTCGGATTTTTACATTTAGTTATTCCATCAGTCTGAAGGTGATAAGTGGTGGCTAGGCGTGCATCTACTTCAATGGTTTTACACAATTCCTGTTAGAACCTTGAGATGAATTGGGACCCTCTGTCTGTAATAAGCACAGCAGGTATGCCATGCGAACATACGATGTGTTGTAAAAAAACTCCTTGCGGAGGAGGAGGAGCAAGATGGCGGATTGATGCCGCCACAGAGCACAGCCGAGCGGAGGAGTCTCCCACACCCTGCTACACTATGTGCTAAACCGGCAAACAACATCTAAATATTCCGTGGAATATCAACGGATAATAGCAGGAGCAAGACACTTACCGTACAGCCTGTGAAAAGCCTGCAAAACTGTAGCGAATGTGGATAATTGGCGTGGCTAAGGTCGGGCGTTTGTTGCTCGCGTCTCGGCTTGTGCGTTGGAGCTCTGGACACAGGTCGGCGTTTTGCCGGTTGGCATTGCTCCTTTCGGCGGCTCCGACGCTTGTTGTCAACGGAGACATGGCACCACCAAAAACTGCCCCAAGATCTACACGGGTTGGACGAGCACCTGCAGCCGTCTCAGGAACTGACACAGATACGGCGGGCGGTAGTGAGCGAAGGATCAACTCATTAGCAGTGGGTAAGCCGCTCCTGCGATTGCTTCAATTGGGAAAAGCAGCGGAGCTTCTCTCTATTGGGGCTACTAGCGAGCAATTGACTGGCAGTGGCTTAGTTGAAGCGCTATTGGAGGCTATCCCAGCTCGCTGCAGTTTTGGTGGAGAAACTTCTTTACTGGCAATGGTCGCTGGCAATGGTGATGACGGCACTGAGAAGGGCTGCGGTGAGCAAGGCGTACAAGTGAAGGTGCTCACAGATCAGACGCAGGCTCAGGTTCAGGCTTAGGCGCTTACGACATCGACGGACGCTGCGAGTCAGCCCCTGGTGGTTAACAAATTAGCGGATTTGACGGAGCGAGTAGACACTCTGCCCGACGACAATACCTTGGGTTGTATGGGTGATTGGGAAGGCGGTGGAGAGGCTCACTTAAGCACTGTAAGCACTGTAAGGCTGAATAGCGAAGGTGATATTCAGCGGTCCCTTGCTCTGGCGGATGTGGGTGCGGGTGTTGGATCGAGAGCTGATAATTTGACGGCTACGGGTGCTGAGGCAGGTGATGAGGAGAGTGAAGAACCTGTATCTTCCATTGATAATGAGGAAATAGTAGAGTCTTTCGATAAATCCTCTAAAACATCTCCTGGGAGAAAAGCGAAGGCCAAAGTAAAAACAAAGAAAACACCCCAAGGGCCTAACAAACCACAGCAGAACACGACACGGCAGAATATGGTGCCTATACATGGGAAAGGCAATTCAGATAACAGCCCCCTCCGCATGTGGGCGCACACGAAGGGGGGGGGTCAAGACCATGGTAGCTCGAATAACAGGCATTAGCCCAACAGAGAGCTGTATGATAAATGGGCATTCCAGAGAGAACAGGGTGGAGAGTGAAGACAGCTCTAAACAGGGGCATAAACAGGGTGCTTCTGCAGGGGCAGAACAGTCTTCGATGCCTGTATTAAATTCTGCTAATGTAAGGGACCAGCTAACTAAGCAACCAGTAGCTAGTTCTCTAGCAAGTACTGAGCCTTCTTCGATAGGTCTGATATTACAGTCCTTGAAGGATCAAAGATTAGAAGCACAGGAACACTATATGCAGGTCAGATCAGACAACAATTTGATGCAACAGACACTGCAAGAAATGACAGCAAAAATCGGGGTACTTACAAGGGATGTTTCAGAGCTGCAACAGAGAGTTGGGGATACTGAGCAATTGGCTACTCTCACAGATACTTTGGTACAGAAACATGATACTCAGATCTCAAGTATCCAGGCCAAGCTAGAAGATCTGGAAAATCACCAACGCCGACATAACCTTCGGTTATTCGGCATTCCAGAAGGCACGGAAGGCACAGATCCTAGGACTTACATGGTGCGTCTGTTTCAGAAAGCCTTCCCTGACCTGTCCGACTGGGACTGGGACTCTCAGTTGCAAAGAGTGCATAGACTACCACTGGGTCAGCAAAACCAGGGGGGTCAGTATCCCCATCTGTTCCTGATTTTTTTTGGTAACTTTTTGCTCAGGCAGGCGGTTGCCCTAAAAGCTCAACCTAACGCCCCTGTAACAGTCGAATCAGTTACTTTTTTTTGTCAGATCTGACCTTAGTAAATTAACAATGGATAGGCGTTGGAAACTACACCAGCTAATTGACCCGCTAAAGACTCTCGGGGTACAAGTTTACCTTCAAGAACCAGCACGTTTAAAGGTTTTCAAAAATGGACGCACTTACTTCTTTACGGATGACCAGGAGGCTAAACAAGTAATCGCTAAATGGCAAACTGAAGCTGCTAAGAAGATCTAGTACAAAAAAATAAATAAAATAACAGTATATGCTCTACTAGTCTAAGTTTAAAAGAGAACACAGATCTGAATTTGGACTTGGTCAGAAGCAGCTAAGAAGACCTAGTATAAAGAGACAGAATATGCTTCACTAGCCCAAACCTAAAAGAGAGTGCTCCCTATACTATTTTTTTTCTTTTTTATTCTTCCACTGTGGTTTTATTATTTAAGGAATTTGATGAGGTGTGGTGTTTGGGTGTGGGGGTGGCCACCGCAGCGGCTACGGCTCAGATGGGCTGCCCAACCAGCGGCAGCAGGTTAAAGGGGAGGATTCCTCCTTTTTGGGACAGGGAGGGGGTGGGTTTTCAGGTGTCCTTTGGGACAGAGGGAGGTATGGGAGGTATTTAATGGGGCAAAAAGAAGTCATCATTGGGGCACTTCAGGGTTATGGCATAGGGACAGCTATTAGATTGTGTGTTTTGTATTTCTGCACAAGAGGTCAAATGGTATCATTTAATGTAGGTAAAGGGAACTTGCAGGAAAGGAATAAAGCTTATTATGGCGAGGGTTAAATGCATATCATGGAATGTAGCTGGCCTCAACAGTGCAAATAAACGCCAATTAGTGCGGGAGGAGTTAAAAATGTATCAACCACATATAGTCTTAATAACAGAGACTCATTTGGCCTATAAAGATCGAAATCTGCTTAAACATTTGGGATATGAAACAATAGTTTGCACTTCACAAACTATATCCATAAAAGGAGCTGCCATATTAAAGGATAAGAGGTTCGTTTGTAGAATAGTTAGGACATTGGCTGATCAGAGAGGGCGCTGGGTATTGGCTCAGCTTGAAATACGTGGCCAAAAATATGTATTATGTTCAGTTTATGGGCCTAATTCAGATGACCCTGCCATTTTCAATTCTCTTCATCTTGAACTGTTGAATTGGGATGGGGAGCGGCTGCTCATGGGAGACTTCAACTGCGTCATGGACTATAACATTGACTCAACGAGAAAGGGGGGCACTCCAAGAATGTGAAAGACACGGGCGGCAATAATAGAAATGGCGAAACTTCAGTCTTTAAAAGACGCATGGAGACAAGTATATCCAGTCATCCCGGGATATACGTACTATTCAGCCCCCCATAAATCATATTCTAGAATTGATATGGCTTGGGTCTCTGATAGCTTAATCTTAGACTTAGACATGAAATATGCCCCCGGGTCACATCAGACCACAACCCTATTTTACTATCATTTTTGGCCACAGCTGAGCGTAAAGTAGCCAGACCATTCTCTTTTCCTAGATACCTGCTTACAGATAGCGAATATGTGTCTAATACTCTATAACAGCTAGAGGTATTCTTCAGGGAAAATACTGGGACAGCATCCCCACTGATTGTCTGGGATACGATGAAAGCTTATATCAGAGGCATTACCCAGCAATATATATGGCGGCAGAACAAACAAAGAAAAAGCGATATGGAGATACTGATCCGCGCCTTACGCGACACCGAAAAACAACATGCTGAGGCTGTAGCACAAGACCAGAGGGCTCAGGACTATTTGCTCTTTTCCCTGATAGACGCAAGAATGGCAGTAAAAAAGTCTTTCATGGAAAAAATAGCGGCTAGATATAATAAATATCGTATAGAGCAATACGAATATGGTGAGCAAATTGGTAAGGTCCTGGCTTACCGGGCGGCAGAAGCAAAGGCTAAAACTAAGATAAGAACTACAAAGGGCGCAGATGGTACTATACATACGCATTCTTCAGCTATTTTAGAACAGTTTTCTCTATTTTATCGGGAACTTTATGCATGCACTTCAGTACCTGACAAAGTTGACATAGTACAGTACTTAGTAGATAGTAGCCTCCCAGTTTTGAGTGAGGAGGATGCAGCTGTATTAGATAATATGGTATCACTGGAAGAGATTGAGATGGCTATATCGGCACTGCCCTCGGGAAAAGCCGCAGGGGAAGACTCCATACCCCTAGAATTTTACAAGGTTTTTAAAAGGGTATTGCTTGGACCATTTAGCATGGTTATACACTATGTTGGCACAAGTGGGAGGACACCAGAGTCATGGAATATGACACATAGTATTTTTTCTCAAAAAAGGCAAACCTCCTACAGAGTGCGGATCATACCGACCTATCTCTCTTATAAACGCGGATGCCAAGATTTTTTCGAAAATCTTGGCAAATCGCCTTGCCCCAATGATGTCAGGACTAGTATCTGAAAATCAACATGGGTTTATCCCTGACAGAGACACTACTGCCCACATTAACACGGCCATTGGGGCTTTTGACTTTGCTGAGAAGGAGATGGTAGGTCTTGGTATGATTCTTTTGGATGCCGAAAAGGCCTTTGACAGGGTCGGGTGGGACTTCCTGTGGGTCACACTAACTACGCTCGGCTTTGGGGGGCAGTTTAGGCAGTGGGTCCAAGCACTATATTACAAACCTCAAGCTAAACTGTCCTATTCAGGATTTTATTCAACTCCATTTGGAATTTGTCGCGGCACTAGACAGGGATGCCCCCTCTCCCCACTATTATTTGCTTTGTACATAGAGCCATTCATCAGTATGTTGCAATCTTGTATACATATAAAACCGTTAGTGTCTGAGATAACTAAACTCAAGATTGAGGCATATGCAGATGATATTGCGATTTTTATAATTAATCCAGCCAAGGCCGTAATAGCTATTGAGACAGAAGCAATCAAGTTTGGCGCTGTCTCCGGATACAAATTAAACGTTAAGAAAACGCAAGTGCTTGTCAATTTTAAACCCGAATCTCCAATTATGGGGGTTTGTACTACAGCTATGTATCTGGGGGTTAAGATCTCAGCTAAAACTGGTCAGATTGTAACCTTAAACCATTGCTGAACGATACTATCAAACTACTAAAGAACTGGCATAAGCTTCCCATCGGGATTCTAGGGCGATGTAACATAATAAAAATGAAAATACTCCCTAAATTTTTATATTTGTTTCGCTCAATTCCCCTGCGGGTCCCCAATACATTTTTTTAAAAACTCGAAGGGGCTCTTAGCAGCTTCATATGGGGGTATAAGAAGCCTAGACGGGCGATTGATTCGCTCAAATCTCCTTATAATCAAGGTGGATTAGGCCTACCAGACTTTAAAATTTATTTTTGGGCTGCGTTTGCTGGACGTTTTCGCAGCCTTCTCAGTCTTGACCAGAAAGATTCTTTTTACCGGTTGATTTTAGGAAACGATAGCCAATTATTTCTATATCGTACTAATGACCCAAATTACTTTAAGCGAGTAAGATTTAAGACAGTAAGGGACAGTATTTACATTTGGCGGGCTATGGCTGCCAGAGGCAAACTATCGTTATTTCATGATAAGCTCCTGCTGTGGGGGAATCCCATGTTTCCTGAGGTTTTCCATGACCAGGCCAGTAAATCCTGGTCTAAATATGGGATTACATTCTTAGGCGATTTGTATGACGGGAGCGGACTTATGTCATTTGAAGGTTTACGACTTAGTTATAAAATACCCGCCCATTTCTTTTTCAAGTACATGCAGTTCAGGGATTACCTGGGGAAAAACTTGGCTTTGAACGCGATAACTCATTCTACGATTTGGGACTGCCTGTACAGGGGCGAAAAAACTAAGTCCCTAATTGGCGACATGTATAAACATTTGTGTAATTTTAGAATGGACGGCAGCGAAAAATTGGCGATGCGTTGGAGTCAAGTACTGGGGATAGATATAATACCTGGCGTGATAAAACAGGCCTTAGGAAACGTAGGCGATACCGTCCACTCTGTGAGCTTACAACTACAGCAATTTCGTACGATATGCATGCTGTACTATACTCCGGAAAAGATAGCCAAATGGGCCCAAGGAAACAATTTTGGTGATAAGACAAAATGCCCTAAATGCGGATTGCATGCTGCTAATCTCATACATATGTTCATAGAGTGCCCAGAATTGAAGGCTTACTGGCAGAAGATAGGCCAGGTGTTACATCTTAAACTAGGACTAGATCCCTCATTAACAGTCCCAGAAATAATGTTAGGCTATAAGGGAGACAAACCAGCACTAGCACGACTTTTCTCAATTTTGATGGTCGCCGCTCGATTGGCTATTGCTCGTGCATGGGTCTCCCCGACGCCACCATCTATTGGCGAGTGGTGGACTATTGTTAGGGAAACGTTTGGCTTAGAAACTGCTCTGGCTAAAGCTAGGGGTGTTCGTTCCTTGGTTAAGCTAGAAGCAATATGGGGACCCATGGGTCTGGAGACATCACACTAATTAACTAAATATGGAGATCTGTATTGTATATACTAGCTAATATTTTGATATGTCGGAATCATATGCAATTGCTTCTTGTAAATGATCTTGCTTTTTTTTTTTTTTTTTTATCCTTGATTTGAAATTGCTGTTTTATTCTCCCTTTATGTACATTGCTACTTGCCCTTTATGATGACAATAAAAAATATTTTTAAAAAAAGTAAAAAAACTCCTTGCAAGTTCTGAAGATGTTGGAACCCGACTCACAGGAATAAAATGACCTATCTTGGTTCAAAGATCTACTACAACAAGGATTACAGTATACCCTTCACTGGGTGGCATTTCCACAATGAAGGCCATTGAAACTGTGTGCCAGGGACTTGGAGGGATAGGATATAGCAATCCTGCAGGTTTTATGTGACTGGCCTTTCCCTGGGCACAGATGGTGCATTCCTTTACGTATTTGTTTGCAGTTTGACGTAACATGGGCCACCAAAAGTATTGTTCAATAGTTGCAAAAGTCTTCTATATGCACATTTATCCTCCAAACGTAGAATCATGGGCCCAGTTGAAGACTCGATGTTGTAACATTTCATCCGGTACATATAAAGCATGGAAACAATATAATAGATACATTTTCAAGTCCTCTAAGAAGTCTTCTGAAGTCATCAGAGCTATTTCACTTTCCAGGAACAAGGCTTTTTGAAGGATTCTTGGAGGTTCAATCATGGGATCAGTGTCATCTGGTACTGAGGGATCCGATCTGGATAGTGCATTAGCCTTGCCATTTTGGGGTACCGGTCTATATTTGATGACAAAATCGTAATCAGAAAAGCAGAGGGATCATCGCAATTGCCGGGGCGTAAGAGCCCAGGCTGTATTCAACAATAACAGGTTCCGATGATCTGTGTATATTTCTATCATATGCTTGACCCTAGCAGATAATGTCTCCATTCCTCATATTACTTTTTAATTGCTAATAGTTCCTTGTCTGAGATGCTATAACTCATCTCACAGGGAGTGGGTTTTCTGGAATAGAAGGCCACAGGATGTAGTTGTCCAGTTTCTGGGTGTGTCTGAGACAAAAATCCCCTTAACGCATATTGTGAGGCATCGGTTTCCACCACAAACAGTAGCTGAGCATCCGGATGTCATAATACGGGAGCCTGTGTGAAACGGGCCTTTAATTCCAGAAAGGCCTGTTCGGCATCTTCATTCCACACATATGGAACTCCTTTTTTTAGTAAATGGGTTATATGTTGAATGATTTTGGATAAATCCTTGATAAACCACCTGTAAAAATTGGCGAATCCTAAAAAGCTTTGTAAGGTCTTAATAACTGTAGGTGGTTTCCACTGTGTGATTGCTGTGACTTTTCTGTTGTCCATATGTATTCCTCTCGCATTGATAACATACCCTAGGAACTCTATCTCAGTGGCATGGAACAAACACTTCTCGTATTTGGCATACAAGGAATGTTTCTGTAATCTATCTAGTACTACTCTCACATGAAATACATGGTCCTGCCGGTTGGGTGAGTATATGAGAATGTCGTTGGTGTATACTATGCAGAAGACGTCCAGGAAACCTCTAAGTACCTCATCCATGAAATATTTGAATGCAGCAGGAGAATTACAGAGGCCGAAGGGCATCACATTGGTACTCGAATAACCCGAACTTTATTCGGAATGCCATCTTCCACTCATCACCCTGATTCACTCTCACCAAATGATATGCTCCTCGGAGATCCAGTTTAGTGATGATTTTAGTTCCTTGAGCTGATTCAATAACAAAGGTGTGAGGGGTAAAGGATAACGATTCTTGATGGTCACTCTATTAATAGCCCTGTAATCAATACATGGCCTAAGTCTCCTTCCTTCTTTGGAATGAAAAAGAGAGCGGAAGATGTAGGAGATGACAAAGGACAAATTAATCCTGTAGCTAGGTTCTCATCCAGGTATTCCCACAGATGTTGTGTTTCAGGCTTGGTTAATGCGTAAATTCGGCTACATGGAATAGCAGCCCCAGGCATCAATTCTATTCTACAATCATGAGGTGGGAGGTGACTAGTTTAGCTTCTTGTTTACTGAATACAAAGCGAAACTCTTCATATTCAGAAGGCAAGGAGGTAACACAACACGCCAATGGTTCTTCGCACCCTGTAGATAAAAGGCGTGCTTGTGAGTCTGGGGTTCTCTGCTGAAATACTGTTTCTTTGGTACAATGTTTGATGCAAAAAGAAGAGTTCATAGTAACAGTACAAGCTGCCCAACATACAGTCCGATCATGCTGTGTCAACCAAGGCATACCTAGAATCAGATGAAAGTGAGGAGCATCAATGAGATCAAACAGTATGTTTTCATAGTGATTCTTTCCGAAAGGCATCACTACGGGTTCTGTATGAAACCTCACAGGCCCTTAAGTTAATGCGGTCCCATCCACCATCTTCACAGGCTTAGGAGAATCCTTTTTTAGGCAAGGTACACCGATCCCTGAGCGTACTTCCTATCTATAAAATTGCCTGTTGCTCCTGATTCCAACAAAGCTGGCAATTTGTATTGAACTCCTTCTTCTAACCAAAGAGTCACAAAAACGTTGATGCAAGGAACGGAAGGCTGGATGGTGTTGGCTATTACTGGGGAGATCACATCGCATTCTGTCCCTGAGCAAGGGATATCTTGCTGGTTCAGGTTCTTTAGTTTTCCGACTTCACGCTTCTATCCCATTGCTTTTGTACCATCGCTTGTGTTTTTGCAAAGAGCTGTTTCTCCACAGGGCGATTTTGGTCTTACACTCCTTAATGAAGTGTCCCCCTTTTTCACAGTATAAGCATAGTCTTTGTTTATGCCTTTTTCTTGTTCTTCAGCAGTAAGAGGTCCACAAATACCGTTAACTTCCATGGGCTCTACCCCTTCTGAATGTCTTGAGCTTTCTTCAGTTACCAGTCTAGGGTGAGGGATGAAGTACTTAGACTCTCCACGACTCTTATTGCCATTTCTTTCTTGTATCCTGTGATCTAGTTGCACAGCGAGTTCAGTATGCGGCAAGTGAACCACTTGCGTGAGGACATCTTTCAACTCACCACGTAACCCTAGATAGCACAATGTTGTTCTTTTTACCAGAGGCCAATCAATTTCAACTAAAAAGCGATTGAACGTGGTGATATGGGTTAACAGATCTCGTGAACCCTGTTTAAGGGTAATCAGTTGTCGATCCAAAGTAAGAAGATGTGATTTTCTATCAAACAATTTGCGCATTTCCGTACAGAAGTCCGAGAAGTTATACAATATGGGATTGTCCCTTTCTATCAATGGGATTGACCAACTGGCTGCATTCCCTCCCAGATATAACATAACAAAGGGGATTTTAGACTTATCATCATGAAACACTGTGGGTTTGCATAAATAATGCAAACGACACTGATTGAGAAAAATCCCAAACTTTTGGATCCCCAAAAAAGCGCTCTGGTGGGGCTAAAAGTATTTGTGGAGGTTGTATCACTTAAATAGATGCTGGACCTGATGCAGAGCGAGGAGGGTTGTGTGATGCAGAAAAATACCCGGAACCCTGCGTCCTCCCTCTTGTTGAAGCCTGTACAGACTGTCCTATAGAAGCATCTGATGTATGTGATGGAGGGGGTAACGTCTAAACCCTAATCTTTGATCCACCCCCATTGTCTGGTTTGCCCTTTCTGGCCAAACCAGCTACCTCTCTCCTTAGGAAACCCAATGCCATCCTTAATTCTTGATTCTCAGCGTGAAAAGAGTTGACCTAAATCTGCATCGTAGACATAGTTTCTAAAATGGAAGTCAGGACCGTATTTGTATGTATCGCCCAGGCTGGTTATGAAACTTGGGCTTGTCAATCTGTCAAGTTAGCAGATGAAACACGCCACTAACCTTCAGGTAGAAAACCAGCGAGGGCGATGACAGTCCACCCACTCCTCCTTGCGTAGACTCACAAAGAGTGAAAAGAACCACTACTTCATAAAAACACACATAGGGGAAAAGGGGAATGGAGAAAATAATAAAATGCTGCTGAATGTATCAGGAAGGCTTCTTCAGTCTGCACTCATGTGAGGGAAAATACGTCTTTCTCTTGGGAGATGTATAGCCTGATGTGAGAGACCCTGTACGCAAGAGGAGATACAAATGGTGCATTTAGCATTCATTTATATTCATTTCAATGAACAGTAGAAAATAACGTACAATTACTCACATTCACTCGAAGCAGCTGTAATTTGTAGATAGTAATTACACAGAAAGCATATTGTTCCATGAGGAATCCAAATTGGAGTAGGTAAATAGTCTTGAACAGCAAAGTATAATTCCTGTTACTGAAGTAAGGCCCACAAAATAGCCTAGATGCAAAGTTAACAAACGAAAACGAAGGTGCAGGATGCACGCACTGCTGGTTACTTATCTGCCTACAAGTGGATCCACAATCTTTTCTCCTGTTGAAGTCACAGAAGAAGAGGAACAGGCCGGGAAGCTCAGTTGGAGCACTTGGAAACAGCAGTCCTCGGTGTCCCAAAACAAGGAAGACTAAAGCGGCCCGCACAGATTGTTCTCCTCTGTGCAAACAGCGATATGAGATGACCCACAGTCTTCAGTGTCACGCGGAAACGCACCCCTCTTCAAGGAGAGGCACAACGCCCTTTCCTGGGCGAGACAGGCGAGCAAGAAGGGGGGGAGGAAGTAAGTGTTTGACGATGAACGCGCTGGAAGTCACAACTGAGAAGAATGTCCAGAACACAATAAGATCTGAAATGGATTGACAAGCACTGGCCTATCCTACGAATGTGGTTTAAATACCCCAAGTTCCTACGTGATTGGTTTGCAAGGAACATCTTGTCTAACCACTCTGATTTTTTCTGGGTAATGTTTGTTTTCTGCCTTTTCATTGGATTGTCCTCATTCAACACTCGTAACCCAGTCATACGATGATATGTAAGCGGAATGAGCCTAGGTGGTGACTGTGTGTGCGTACCTTCCAGCCAAGGACGCAGCTTACGGTCTACAACCATGACAGTATTACTAGGTGTATAGGTTTCTAAGTGTGCATATAACTCATTGAAACTTCAAAGTACATATCTTACCTTTGAAGCACATAGCACACTGTCCTATGTGCTACCTATGGCCTACCTTAGGGGTGACATATGTAGTAAAAGGTCTTGGCATGGGTTTTTAAATGCAAAGTAGGACTGACAGTAAAACTGCATACACAGGCTCTGCAGTAGCAGGCCTGAGACATGTTTAAAGGACTACTTGTCTGGATGGGTGACTTGGTAGTGTCAGTTTCTCAATATATATCTGAATCAGTGTATCAGTCCCTCTGTGGGCGTGTCATTGGATATGTATGTAACTATGTTAGCATATGACTGGCTCTCTTGGTAACTCTATGGGTCAGTAAATGTGTATGTAACAGGCTGTATGGATTGCTTACTGGTTGTGTTAGTGAGTATTGGGTTATGTAACTGTGTGTGCAACTGGATCTGATACTGCTGGATACATAAATGCTATGTGGGTGTGTGAGTGAATGTGTAAGTGCCTCTGTAGCTGTTTGACTTTGTGTGTTAATGGTTGTATGCTTTTGTACATAGGTGTATGAGTCTCAGCATGGGTGGGAGACTGGATGTATAACTGGGCGTATGGGTCTCTAAGTGTGTGTGTAACCCACTGAAACTTCAAAGTGCATGTCTTACTTTTTAAGCACATAGCACCCTGTCTTATGGCTTACCTACGGCCTACCTTAGGGGTGAATTATATATAGAAAAAAGGGAGTTTAAGGCTTGGCAAAGAGTTTTAAATGCCAAGTTGGCCTGCAAGTAAAACTGAACACACAGGCTCTGCAGTAGCAGGCTCGAGACATGTTTAAAGGGCTACTTGTTTGCTGGGTGACTTGGTAGTATTAGTTCTTCACTACATAACTGAATGAGTGTATCAGTCCCTACTAGTGTATTGGCTGCATTAATGAGTATAGTGGTATGTAACTGTGTGAGTGAATGTGTAAGTGCCTCTGTCGCTATCTGACTGGGTGAATGAGTAACTCTATGGCATTGTAAATAGATATATGAGTGGCTATGTTGGGGGACAACTGTATATATAACTGGGTGCATGGCTCTGTACATCTCTCTCTAACTAAGCGAGTACTGGGTACATGAAAAGCATTATATGTATCTGAGAGGATATGACAGTGCCTGCATACTTGTGAGAATGAGTATGTAATTAGATGTGTAGGTGAATAAATGGTTATGCCAATGATTTTATTGATGTCCCTCTCAGTGTGTCAGTGTCGTTCTAGTTATTTCTGTGGTGTGTACATTAGTACCTTCTTGGCACTGTAACTAAGTGTATGAGTGCCTACCTCACTGTGTGTGTGTAATTATATACTATCAAATTATATAGCGTAATAAATCCCCCACATCTACATCCAAACACATTAATTCATTGGAGCTTAAAAAAATCACCATATTTTCTCTTCAGACATTTTTATTCCTCCTTTGCTGCTCACTATCATTTTCCTTAATATCATTATCTACTCTCCCTTTTATTTTCCCTTTTACTGTTATGTATAACCTACATATTTTATTGCACCTTATTCATTTATATTCATTTTTATGAACATAAAACATTTTTATGTACATATACTTTTACAAAGTACACCCCAATTGACATACCTGTGACATGTCTTTGTGTTCTACAATTTTTTTCTTAGTATCACTTAGAATCTCTTCTCAGTGAAAATCTGAAGTCAGTAGTACAGGAATGGTATAATACTCTCAGTACATAGGAACCATTAATGGAAACCCTTCCCACTCTGCTTTCAGGTGTACAGATGGTGTACACAAATCACAACCTTCCTTTCATATTTTACTTTTAATATACCACTTCTGAATGGTCACTGTTTTTTAACCCTTTGTAATACTCCTGTTGAGAAGCCTAATTTGGTAAAGGATTTGAACGGATTCGCGAATCCGCCACAGCACTTAGCATGACCCCCACCCATGTAACATTGCGGTGGTTCCATGAATCCACATGGGAGCCTGAAAGCCGACTTAACAATCTGCTGTTCAAGCATGGCATTTATACTTTACTTTGTAAAAAGTACCAAATTACAACCCAAACACTCCCTAATGAGCAATATTTCCATATCACTCTGCTTCTCAAATTTACAATCTACTCTTTTTTGTTCCCTTCCCCCAACACTTTTGGCTCCATTTGCATGGTAACCATATTTTAAACACTGACTGCTAGCACTAGGTCAAAAGTTCACAACCCTTTCTGTGACCACCTTCAAATTGAACTGTAGCATGTGTGGTTGACTGTTCGGAATATTCAGCATATCCCAAACAGTATAACTTTTTTTTCCCAGAGCCAAACACAAAAGTAATTACTTTTTTTTCAAAATTACTACCAAATTTTAGCTACCTGCATATTATTAGCATCCAATCAAATATGTTATTTTTTAGCTTAGTTGCGGTCGTCCATTTTAGCTGCCTTTCATTTTGAAAACTGTCTCATTCAGCTTCAGCCTTCTTCTGTGTGCTACTCCAATTTGCCTCCAAAATGGTTAGAGTGCGGATTGTGATATTGGTCAGAGAAGAGAGTGCTAGAAAGAGTGGAATTGACAGGGACTTGGGTTTACCTAATATAGACATTACTTGGCTTGGCCTCATAGGATTAAAGTAGCATCAATTGCTGCCTTTGGTTCAAAGCATTGTGGATTGCCAACATCCAGACATTATTATTGTGCACTGTGGTGGCAATTACCTTGGCACACTTACTGGGGTTGGACTGGAAATCCTAATGAAGGATACCTCTGGTAAATTAATGGCACTTTTCTCACACACTGCCTTGGTGTTCTCCAACATTTGCCAAAGGCAGAAGTGTAAGTGGTCAAATGAATTCTGTCCACGGATAGACAAGTCCAGGAAACTCTCTCTCTATAAATATAGGCACCACCCGACTATTGGTTAGGGGCCACAGGTGCAAAATTGATATCGACGCCATCTGTGGGGATGCGGTACTGAATTACGGGCAGACCTGGCACCTCACGGCTCACTGTGGGACGTTTTTACCTGCATTTCACCTACATTACTCTGTCCCAGTGGGGTAAGAGGCAGACCACGAACTACAATTCCCAGCAGACATTGGGACATTCTATCTAGAAGCCCATTGGAGGGCAATCATTTAAATAAAGTGTCTGTGGTTATGCAATTAATGGAGTCACGCCTATGGTTAAGGAGAGAATCCAAAACGCGTCAGGCAGAAGCAGAGATGCAGATTTGGGGTGCTGGGTGTGCCCGAAGGAAATCTACAGCCTCCCGAGTGTGCCCTCATTGCTGAGCAAAGTGTGGTTAACTGTTATATGCGCCGGCTTCGGGCGCAGAGGGTTGCACCACCCGACTATTGGTAAGTGGCCACAGGCGCGAAATTGATGTTGACGCCATCTGTGGGGATGCGGTCCTGAATTACGGGCAGACCTGGCACCTCACGGCTCACTGTGGGCCGTTTTTACCTGCATTTCATCTACATTACTTCGTCCCAGTGGGGTAAGAGGCAGACCACGAACTACAATTCCCAGCAGACATTGGGACATTCTATCTAGAAGCCCATTGGAGGGCAATCATTTAAATAAAGTGTCTGTGGTTATGCAATTAATGGAGTCACGCCTATGATTAAGGAGAGAATCTGAAACGCGTCAGGCAGAAGCAGAGATGCAGATTTGGGGTGCTGGATGTGCCCGAAGGAAATCTACAGCCTCCAGAGTGCGCCCTCATTGCTGAGCAAAGTGTGGTTAACCATATAGAGGGAGAGGGAGAGGCTGGTGGAACCACAAATAAACATCAGTGAGACTCAAGCAAAAACAGTAATCAACCTAACTGACACAACTCTCACAAAAGCCGAACAACAAATTTTGGCACTAGGACTCTCTTTCTGCCCGGAATAAAATTTCAATTATGCAAACACCCGGATGGATGTTTACCGCTTCATAAGAAAACTAAAGCTCAAAAAACATCATGCCTTATCAAAAGAAAAACTAAAAGAAAAAGATAAGGCATTGGAGGAGGAAAATGGTCAGACCGAGGTCCCAAAAGGGTTAACAAATAGCGGAGACTCCACCCTACTAAATACGCTAATGGAATTACGAATGGAATCTATTTCACCAAGGGCTAATAACACCAGTTTGGAACATAATTCCCAAGAAATCAGGGAGACAACACGAGCTGCAAATATACTAGCAGAGGAGGATATACCCACAAGAAAAACCACACCATTCAAAAGTAAATCAACATTTAATCCAATAATGCCTAGAGATAGCATTGACATCTTTAATGAACAGGTGATTAATGGAATTAAGAAACTAAATTACAAGATTCAACATACCAAACAAAAATGGAATTCAAAAGACAGGCAATATAAACAACTGATTGCCAAACTACAAAGTAACAAAAACATCATTGTGAGAAATGCGGACAAGGGTGGCAATATTGTCTTGTGGGACAGAAAGAAATATATGGAAGAAGCAGCAGTGCAATTAAATGACAGATCATGTTATAAAATCAGCAATGTGTGGACATTAAAATCAATACAGGATGACTTTTATGGGAAACTCCTAGCATGGAAAAGCGCTGGAGTTTTAACGGCGGATGAATATAAATTCATAAGAAAGGATAATCCTACCATCCCAAATATATACTTCATCCCAAAAATACACAAGGATGCAAAAAATCCCCCAGGCCGTCCTATCATCTCGGCACAGAACAGCCTGTTAGAAAATGCAAGCCGATATATAGATTATTTTTTACAAGAATTGGTGCATTCCCTGCCAACGTATATCAGAGACACGAGTGATTTTTTAGCAAAACTGCAAAATTTTGAATGGAAGGAGTGTTACAAATTAATGTCTTTGGATGTAGTGTCCCTTTATACCAGTATTAGACACATAGATGGTATAAGGGCATTGGAATATTTTCTGGGAAAAGGAAAAACAAGACTGTCTCCTCATAGTGTAATGCTTAGCAATCTGATCCAATTTTGTTTAAACAATAATGTATTTCTATTTGATAAGTGTGTCTATCAGCAGATGCGTGGTGTTGCAATGGGGGCCAGCTTCTCCCCTAGCTACGCCTGTTTACACATGGGGTGGTGGGAGGAGCTGGTCCTTAGTGTAACGCACAGGCACTTTATGGAAAATCATATAAAAATGTTTCTTAGATTTATAGATGATATTTTTATTGTTTGGGATGGCTCTATAACACAAGCAAATGAATTTGTAAATAATATCAATGACAATGACATTAATTTAAAGTTTACATCAACCATCAGTACCCAGTCAATCAGTTTCCTTGATGTAGAAATTTTTATCAAGCATAATCAATTGGAAACAAGATTATTCAGAAAGGAAACTGCGGGAAATTCAGTTTTGCATTCAACAAGTTTTCACCCACGACAGCTGATTAATAGCATCCCCTATGGTGAAATGTTGAGAATTAAAAGAATATGCAGCAATCCTAAGGATTTACAAAAAATGCAGCTAGAATGCAAAAACAGATTTCTAGCTAGGGGATATAAATGCAGAACAATAGACGCAGCTATCAAGAAAACTAGCAGTTTAGAGAGGGATTCCTTGTTAAAACCTAAATCTGTAGAGAAAGAAAAGGAAAAAGAATCTTTTCAATTGCGGCTTATTACAACTTACAATAAGCAAAATAAAACCATCAAAAATATTGTACAACGCAATTGGCCTTTAGTACTAAATGACCCTATTATAGGCAGTACTTTACCTAAATCTCTGGGCATAACCTACAGAAGGGCTCCTTCCATGAGTGGAAGTCTAGTAAAGAGTAGTCCGGAGGTTGTTGAACCAATAAATTGGCTCACGCAACGAAAGGGGTTCACAAAATGTTCAAACTGTAAGGCTTGCAAGCATGGCATAAACAAAAAAACATATAAAACCCCATTCTGTGATAAGGAGGTAGAGATCACACGTGCTCTGCATTGTAAAACAGATTACGCCATATATATCTTAGAATGCCCATGCAATCTAAGATATGTAAGAAGTACAAAACTCCCTGCAAATAAAAGAATTTTACAACATCTAAGGGCAATAACAAACCAAGATCCAACCTACCCTGTGGCCAGACATTTTCAGGAAACCCACAACAATGACCCAAAATATCTCCTATATTACCTCATAGACTCGGTACCAAAAAACAGAAGAGGAGGAGATAGAGAAGGAATACTGTGAAAACTAGAAACTAGATATATTCTAAATCTCGACAGTAAATTCCCGGGAGGCCTTAACACTACAGAAGATCTTTACACATGTATATAGGAATCCCTTTTATAAGTCAGTAAGGTGGGATTTTTAAGATTCCAAAGCTACATCAGTTTTAAATCATTTTTAGCTCATGATTTTAAGAGGGATTTGATCCTATGAACATCAATACTATTAGTGATTGGAGCTGCGACCTACTTATAAGGGGGATATAAAAAGGGAGGATATCCAATATCAATGGAAAGTACAAATGAAAAGATACTGAGGCTGCCACCTGACCTTAACCATAAAAATAATGGTTTTTTAATTATTTGCTATTTGCACATTTAGGGTTATATTAACTTTTTAGAATGTCACTTTTAAGGTCCATATCCGCATTGTTGAGGAAGCGGAACACATCATGCACAGGCACTTTACACTCTATTTCTATATATATATTCTTTTAATGATAGTTAGTAGATAGCACAGGACAGGATGAGGAAAATCATAGACAATACTAAGTTGAAACATGAATCATAATAGTACAAATTGCATTTAAGCAAATATGACAAAAAATGGTTTCTATGGGTTTTTTTTGATTATAAAAATTTTTTTACATTCCGTTTTTTACATAGGACTGACTGAAACAATTTTAATTATGAATTGATTAAAAATAAATTTTAGCCTTTATTTATTAACATATATTATAATGTATGAAAATAAGTTGTTATGGTATTTATTATATGCTTATTTATGGTTACGTCTATTCCCACCCACGATCAAAGGCAATGTTCGACAGTGTAATATAATATTGAAAATACACAAAACAAGTATATTAATTGTGGGGGAGAGGGAGAAATAAAGTAAAAATGGAAATGTATCAAAATTGTAATACCATAAAACCGCAGTATGTCTTCCATGTCCATGGTGAAATCACCGGAACTTTGCACTAATCACTGTCACTTTAAAAGGGGAGAAAATGGTAATGAGCGTTGTCATGTGATCAAGGTCTAGGAGGGACCGAAACGCGTCATGGCCGACTAGGAATAAACATCTCTTGCACAGAAACGTGGTCCGTGTCTGCTTTCCGTTTCCAGGACTGGTGAAAGCATTTGGAAGCAGTACGAGATGATATATATATATATATATATATAAATAATTCCAAGAGTTGCCCTGAAGCTTGAAGATGCCACTCCACGAGGGAAAGTTCAACTGAACACTTTATTTCCAAACCGGCTCTCACACTCCAATTATTTGCAAAGAAATAAAGTTGTCACCTGATTGTAGACCCTATAAAATTGACAAACATGTATCGTGCAACACAGATCATGTTGTATATGCCTTAAAGTGCCCGTGTGACAAATCATACATTGGCAGCACAATCCACAAAGCAAAAAAAACGTATACTTGAACACCTTCGTGCTATTAAGAATGAGGATAAACAGTACCCAATAACAAGGCACTTTAAAACACATCACAATCAGAATAGCAGCCTGTTGACCTTTTGTGTATTGGATACTATTCTAATACAAGAACGGGGTGGTAAACGAGTCCAGGATTTAAGGCGCCTCGAATCGAAGTTAATAATTCAATATCAAACATTAGCCCCCACAGGTCATAATGGAGATGAAGAATTGTCAGTCCATTTAGGATGAATGTTTGATGGTGATTTCTCAGTTTTTAACCACGAGTACATGCAGTAAATTGCTTTTATATTTTTAATATTGTTAGCTGTCTTAAATAATATTTTGTCCATGTATTGTTTACCTCACATAATTTTTCTGTTTTCACTATGTTGTATGAAGTAATACATGACCATTAATTTCTCATTTTTATGTTTTGTTGCAGACATGATGAAATGTGAATTGACGAGTGGAAGGCACTGGAGCTATGAATATCTGTTCACCCAAAAGGGGTTGTTATAGGATTGGCCCTATAGAAGGAATATAGCCGTGTATGCCCACTGGGGCTGTATACAACTGTGTGATGCGGTATTCTATAATATATATATATATATGTTTAACAAGTATGTTTAACATGTATATAGGTCACTGCATAAATAAGTAATTTTTTCATTACTATTTATCTACATATGCTTTTGTATTGAATAAACAAATAAAAAAAACAAATAAGCTTAAAGTACAGCAACACTTGAAAGTCTGAGTTTATTAAATGCAACTTAAATCTAGATATAGAACCTTACTTATACATATATATTTTCCATGTACTTATGTATCTTCATATTTATTACTTTACTACTAATTCAGCATCTTCAATGCACTATCTTATATCTCACCCTATACCTCTCTCAATATATCCTCTACCGCCACTCTCTGACTCATCCCAAACCCCATTCTACTACTATGGCCTCCAAAATAACCCTTTCTAGACTCTTTCCTCCTCTACCCCTCCTTGCATCATTTCAAACCTCTTTTACTATTCAGACTTCCCAAACAAGCCTTTCTTAACCTTCCCTCTGACTCTTCCCCCTCTACTCATCCCAAACCTCCTTCTGCTGCTATGATCTCCAAATAAACACTTTTTAGACCCTTCCCTCTTCTATCCCTCCACTATCTTTTTCAATTCAACTAACAGACTCACATGTCCACTGCTCAAATTAATTTAATATATTCCCTCTACTAATTCACCACTAATCCTGTTTGGTTTCTGGAGTAGCGCGCTACTCACTGAAAAACTATCTGATGCCTCAACAGGGGTACCAAGTGCCATATAAGTGCAAAGCCTTCCTTCTTCTATCCCTCCACTAGCCTTTTTCAATCCAAATAACAGACTCACATGTCTACCACTCAAATTAATTTGAAATTTCCCTATGCTAATTCACTACTAATCTTTTTTGGGTTCCGAAGTAGCGTGCTACTTGCCGAAAAGCATTTTGACGCCTTATCAGGGGTAGTAAGTGCCAAATAACAATATGATGGAGTGCATTTTACAGAGAAAGGCAACAGGGTGTTCCACAAAAACTTAAAAGACTGCATCCTGTTTTAGGTGTAGTTATCATCTACACTCGATAAACACAAAGGCTCATTTTAGAGCATCCCTTTACCCCCAAACACTGTTTCTTCTTCTTTTTAAATCCTTTTTTGGAAAAAATGTTCCAGACTCCGCAAATCTGTTGCGGAACCACAAACCAAAAGCACACATTCAATACAAAGCAGCACATTTAGGATTCACTTGTATAGGCTTGTGTGTGGCTCTATGGCTGCATATGTGGGTGTGGGTCTGTGAGTGGGCCTGTGAGTGTCTGAGTGGGTGTATGAGTATCTGAGTGGGTGGGTGATTGGGTGTGTGAGTTTGAGTGTGGGTGTAAAAGTTAGCTGAGTGGGTCTGTCAATGCGTGTGGGAATGTCTGAGTGGGTCTGTGAGTGGGTGTGTGAGTGTCTGACTTGCATTTGTGAGTGGGTGTGTGAGTGTCCGAGTGGGTTTTTGAGTGGGTGTTTGAGTGTCTAAGTGGGTCTGTGAGTGGGTTGAGTGTCTGAGTAGGTCTGTTAATGGGTGTATCAGTCCATGAGTGGCTCTGTGAGTGGGTGTGTAAGAGTGTGAGAGGGTCTGTGAGTGGGTGCATGTGAGTAGGTCTATTAGTGTGTGAGTATCTGAGTGGGGCAGTGAGTGTGTGAGTGAGTGTCTGTGTGGGTCTCTAAATGGGTGTGTGAGTACCTGAATGGGTGTATGAGTATCTCTATGAGGGCCTGTATAGGTCTGTGAGTGGGTGTGTGAGTGAATGAGTAGGTCTGTGAGTGGGTGTATGAGTGCCTGTGTGGGTCTGTCAGTGGGTGTGTGACTGCTTGTGTAGGACTCGGAGGGGGTGTGAAAGTGGCAGCATATAACTATGAGTGTGTGTGTGTGGGACTGTGACTGGGTGTGAGTGTGCCTCTGTGGGCCTGTAAGTGGATGTGTAAGTGGATGCATGGGTCTGTGAGTGGGTGTGTGCATACCTGCATAGGTCTGTGAGTGCCTATGTGGATCTGTCAGTGGGTATATGAGGCCAGGTGTGAATCTGTGAGTGAGTGTGTGAGTGGTTGTGTGGGTCTGTAAGTGGATGTGTGATTGCCTGAGTGGGTGTGTGAGTTCCTGTGTGGGTATGTGAGTGGGTATATGAGTGGGTATGTGAGTGTCTGTGTGGGTCCATGACTGGGTGTGTGAGTGCTTACATAGGTATGTGAAGGGATCTGTGAGTGCCTGCATGAGTCTGTGAGTAGGTGTGTCAATGCCTGCATATGTCTGTGAGTGGGTGTGCGAGCACCTATGTGGGTCTGTGAGTGTGTGTGTGAGGGTCTATGTGGGTCTGTGAGTGGGTGTATGAATGCCTATGTGGGTCTGTCAATGGGTGTGGGTGTGAGTGTATGAGTGGGTATGTGAGTGAGTGAGTATGTGAGTTTCTGTAGGGGTGTGTGAGTGAGTGTGTGAGTGGGTATGTGAGTGTTTGTACAGGTCTGTGAGTGGGTGTGTGAGTGTCTGGGTAGATCTGTGAGTGGGTGTGTCAATGCCTGCATAGGTCTGTAAGTGGGTGGGTGACTCTGTGGGTATGTGAGTGAGTCTGAGAGTACCTGCATGGCTGTGTGAGTGGGTGTGCGAATGCCTGCATAGGTATGTGAGTGGGTGCCTGACTACCTGGGGGGTCTGTAAATGGGTATGAGAGTACCTATTTAGGTGTTAGAGTGGGTCTGGAAGTTTTTTTCCAAAGTGCATCAAGATTCACGGATCCGTCGTGAACTAACAAGGGGTAGCCTCACGGAGGATCAGCGGATTCCCAAAGTGGAAAAAAACCTGATATAACTCAATGGTGTACCCCATATAGGTCCTTCTCATACTTCTCTAACACACCCATAGGGTCAGGCCACCTCTACCCTGACCCCTTTAATCATTTTGCAGAAACATTTTAAGACCCTGGGACTGTTCCCCAATACTTAAAATGGCAGCCACAACTTCCCAGTCAGGTTGTGGTCAGCCAATCACAGCATTGCAGGTGGCACGTGACTTCACTGATCCACTGGCAGGGATCAACGAAGGGTCCACGTCCCTAGATATACATATTTGTTTTTTCATTAATAACTCCATAACTTCTGCAATGGATTTACTCCAAATCACAAAAAGGGCTCTTTTTGGACCAAAAGCTACCTCTCTGCCAAATTTGGTGTAATTCCTTCCAGAAGCTCGGGCTGTAGTCATGTTCAAAATCCCTATGGTAAATGCAAATTTTTGACCCCCGCACGTTCCTCTGAAAGTTTCCATGCAGAATTAGAGATACTGTGACACTTTTTTTGAAACACTTTGTGAAGATTTGTCAAACAGCACCAAAGTTATAAGCAAGTCAAAAAACACTTTTCCTATGGAAAGTAGGTCTTAACTATAGTCCTGGTTCCGGAAAAAAAAAATATCTATCTATATCTATCTATCTATCTATATCTATCTATCTATCTATCTATCTATCTATCTATCTATCTATCTATCTATCTATCTATCTATCTATCTATCTATATCTATATCTATATATATATATATATATATATATCTATATATATATATAATCTACTGGCGGTCGCCAGTAGATAGTTATAGTTAGGACCTATTTTCCATAGGAAATCCGCAACATTCTATTCCCAATAACTTTGGCGCCGGTTGACGAATCTTCACGAAATTTTCAAAACTCGTGGGGCGCTCCGATCCGCTCCTATCCTGAAAGTCTCGGGGTGATTCGTCAAGTGGGGGCCGAGAAAAAAGGGGGGTCCCAAAACGTGTTTTCCCCATGGAATTTTCCATAGGAACCTTTAGTCGCAGCTACAGCCCGAACTGCTGAACGGAATTACACCAAATTTGGCAAAAAGGTAGCCCTTGGTTCAGAGTCATGCCTTTTGGTTAAATGGTGTAAATCCGTTCAGTAGTTCCTGAGAAAATCAAAAGTAAAACCACATATATATCTATGGCCGCGGAGGGTCCACGCACCCTGAGCGCACCTTCCCGATCACGAGCTGTATGCTAATTGGCTGTCAACACTCCAAACCAGGAAGTGTTGGCAGCCATCTTGTTCCTCGGTAGAACCGAGGCACAAGAAACAAGTGCGCAAAATGCAAAAAGGGGGCAGGGTAGAAACACCCTGACCCCCTAGGCCTGCTTAGGGGGTCCCACAAGAACCCCCAGGGCCAAAAAAAGCATTAAAAAAAAAAATAAAAAAAATTTAAATCGGCGGGATGCGCTTAGGGTGCGCGGATCCCGCCGTGAAAAGAAAAAAAACGAAGCGCGGGCTCCCGCGCTTCGAGGGTATTTTGCTTCCGGGTGGGCCAAGTCCACGGGGCATGCGGGGGTTCATTGAAATAATGTGTGGGGGGCCTCTAAAGCCCCCCAAGCCCCCGGGACCGCCACCCCCCGGGGCTTTGAATTATAAATGGTGCGGGAGGGCACTCGGCCCTCAAGCAGCCCCGGGGACCGCCACACCCCGGGGCTTCTTTTTAAAAAAAAAAAATTACCTGTGTGGGGGGGGCTCGAGCCCCCCCACACACCCCGGGGACCGCCACCTCCCCGGGGCACTAAGAATTAGAATGTAGGGGTCCGTTTTGGACCCCTGAGCCCCGGGGACCACCACCTCCCCGGGGCTGTGCACAGGATGGGAGGGGGGCTGCGCGGCCCCCCTCCTGGAGCCCTTGATGGCCCTGGGGACCACCACCCCCCAGGGCCAGCTCCTGCAGTGTTCCGGGGTGCTCACCCCCGGGACACTGTAGTTTGCTATGGCAGGGCGGGAGCCTCGCGGCTCCCGTCCTGTCATAGCAAACTGCTTTGGTTTTTGGAAGAGAGAGCAGGAAACCTGGTCTCTCTTCCAAAAACCAAAGACGATTGCTTTTCCACACGGGGAGCTGCATCTTAGCAGCTCCCCATGTGGAAAAGCAATGCCGGCTCCTGAAGGACGCGGGGAGCCTGCGGGACCATGGGGGGATTGGGGACCCCCCACGGTCCCCAACGGAGAGGGCCAGCCCCGGGGGATGGGGTCCCCGGGGCTACAAGTGGCCCTGGAGGGGGGCCACGCGGCCCCCCTCCCCAAAATTGAAATTAAACAAAAAACAAAGGCCGGCCCCGGGAGATGGGGTCCCCGGGGCCATAAGTGGCCTGAGGAGGGGGCAACGCAGCCCCCCTCCAAAAGAATTTAAAAAAAAAAATAAGGCCAAGCCCCGAGGGATGGGGTCCCCGGGGCCGATTAAGCCCTCGGGAGGGGGGCCATGCGGCCCCCTTCCAAATATTTTGAATTAAAAAAAAAAAAATAGGGGGCAGGCCCTGGGGGATGGGGTCCACAGGGCAAATAAATTACAAAAGAAGGGGGCCACACAGCCCCCTTCTTAAAAAAAAAAAAGACCGGCATCGCACCGGAGGCCACGCCCCTCCTTGCAGCACTCTGCAAACGCGCCCCTGGCGCGTTTGTAGATGGGAACGAATTCCCCTTGAATACTGGGGGTCCCTGGGGCCCAACTAGCCCACCAGGAACCTCCAGTATGCGCCAGGGGCTGCATTGCAGAGAGGTGTTCTGAGGCCACGCCCCTTTACACCTCTCTGCAACGCAGCTCTGTGCCGCTTAATGGAGGTACCTGGTGGGCTAGTTGCACCCCAGGGACCCTCAGGATTCAAGGGGAGTTAATCCTCGACTTAAAACGCGCCACGGGGCGCGTTTGCACAGTGGTGAAGGGAGGGGGCGGGGCCTGAGGTGACATGTGTGCAAACATGCCCTGTGGCGTGTTTTAAGTTGGGGGATTAGTCCCTGGAATCCTGAGGGTCCCTGGGGTCCAACTAGCCCACCAGGTACCTCCAGTAAGCGCCACAGAGCTGCGTTGCAGAGAGGTGTAAAAAGGGGCGCGGCCTCGGACCACCTCTCTGCAACGCAGGGCTGTGGCGCTTACTGGAAGTACCTGGTGGGCTAGTTGGGCCCCAGGGACCCTCAGGATTCAAGGTGACCTAATCCCGCAACTTAAAACGCGCCACGGGGCGTGTTTGCACAGTGGTGAAGGGAGGGGGCGGGCCTGAGGTGACATGTGTGCAAACATGCCCTGTGGCACATTTTAAGAGGTAGTTTTAATCCCCCTGCCCTATTATGTACTAGGGACTTACAGAGGAGGTCATGCTAATCACAGTGGTACCCCAATGCATAGTGTTCACTAGTGTATGTAGGTGTTTTCACTGTATTCTAAGTGTCTTTTAGCATCGCACTGGCTCTGGTTAGTCAGAGTCAGTTACCACCAGTACCCATCTGAAAAAGTTGTGGGCACAGGATGATTTTGCAACAAGGCCTCTTTCTGCTCCTCTGTTGGTTCTTTCTGCACAGCTTTTGCTTCTTCCTGCACTTTTCTTCGTCTTTGTGGACTTCTGTTGCTTCTTTCTGCATTTCTTTTGCTTCTTTCTGTGCGTTTTTTCTTCTTTCTTCACATGTCCTACCTCTGTAGGCATAGTTAGAAACTAGCATTTAAAAACCTTTGAAATTCACTGAAAAACCATAGGTTTCAGACACGTTATAGTTAGAAATTAGCATTTAAAAAACCTTTGAAATTCACTGAAAAAACCATAGGTTTTAGGGAAAGTTATAGTTAGTTGGACATTGCACTCGTACAAAACCCGTGAAATTCCCCCGTTATAGTTAGTTCAGCTAACTATAACTCGCGCCCGCAATGCACTGCTGATGATGTCACATATTACATCACTCATGACATGGTCAGTGACATCACTGATGACATCACTGATGACATCATCCATGTGATAATTTGATGCATCTTCTCACACCCTAATATAACCTTTGATACACCCACTCTAAATTACAGACTGCTATTCTCAAAACCATAGACACTCCAACACCAATAACTACATACCCACTCACTGATTCTTAGGTCTACACACACATCCACTCACTCACCCGTACAGTCACTCATACTTACGGCCACTCAGTACGGGACTATCATATGCACTCATACACCTATATAGACACTCACACACCGCCACTCATCCATAGAGGTACTCACACATCTAGTCAGTCATGCAAATAATTAATCACACTGCCATTTACTCACCTATACAGTTATACACACACCAGCTCACTTACTCATACAAATACTAGCACATTCTTACGCTCTTATACAATCACTGATACAAGTACACACTCATGCATACAGCCACTCTCACAATCACACACTCTCACTTATAGCCATTTATATACTCCAACACACATATATACTGCCTTTCACATATGTAATTACGCACACATGTACCACTGAGATATACATTCACTCACTAACACACCCATACACACACTCACCCACCCAAGCAGTCCATCACAGACGCACTCTTCAAATCATGCACCCAGTGAATCACCCACTCACACATCTATGTACAGAGTCACACACACCCCACCCACACAAACACTCATGCACCCATACAGATACTCAGAGAACCAATCAATAACCCATATAGACACTCATGTAGCTATTCGCAAATCCATGCATCCACTTACACACCAACAGACAGACGGATACAGACATTCACACAGTTTAGTCACTAACCCATGCATTCAGTAAGATACGTTTAATCACTCACTTGTAGAGTCAGTCACGCACCTACTCAATCATCCATTCAGACACTTATACACCCACTCATTCTTCAATACGCCTTTGCCTATATATATTAAACATATTTAAACTTTACAGAAACACACAGTCACTGGATGATGTCATCAGTGATGTCATTTGAGATGTCATCAGTGATGTAATCAGTGATGTCACTGACCATGTCATGAGTGATGTAATATGTGACATCATCAGCAGTGCATTGCGGGGCGCGAGTTATAGTTAGCTGAACTAACTATAACGGGGAATTTCACGGGTTTTGTACGAGTGCAATGTCCAACTAACTATAACTTTCCCTAAAACCTATGGTTTTTTCAGTGAATATATATATATATATATATATATATATATATATATATAGATATATATATCCAGTACAAAGTCAGCGCCCCTCCTCCTCGGTCGAAACAGAAGGGCACAAACTCCTCTTACAGTACGCAATAGTTTTTATTTTACCACGTTTCAAAAGTCATGACGCGTTTCGGTAACAGCCGTTACCTTGATCACATCTATATATTATCTACTGGCGGTCGCCAGTAGATAGTTATAGTTAGGACCTATTTTCCATAGGAAATCCGCGACATTCTATTTGAAATAACTCTTGCGTCGGTTGACGAATCTTCGCGAAATTTTCAAACTTTATGGCCCGCTCCGGTCCGCTCCTACCCTGAAAGTCTCAGGGTGATTCGTCAAGCGGGGGCCGAGAAAAAGGGGGTCCCAAAACGTGTTTTCACCATTCATTTTCCCATAGGAAACTTTAGACACGGCTACAGCCCGAACTGCTGAACGGAATTACACCAAATTTGGCAAAGAGGTAGTTCTTGGTTCAGAAAGAACCCTTTTGTTAAATGGTGTAAATCCGTTCAGTAGTTGCGGAGAAATTAAAAAAATAAGAGTCAGAAAATCAATTTCCCATAGGAAACTTTATGCAAGGCTACAGCTCGAACTGCTGAACGGAATTACACCAAATTTGGCAAAGAGGTAGTTCTTGGTTCAAAAAGAACCCTTTTGTTAAATGGTGTAAATCTGCTCAGTAGTTGCTGAGAAAATCAAAAGTAAAAACACATATATATCTGGGCGGAGCCTAACCACACATGTCATCGTGAGATCTGATTGGCTGTCAGCACTTCATCCTGGAATTGCTGGCAGCCATCTTGGGACCAATATAAATGATAGTACCCCATTGAAATGCATTGTAGTGAATCGAAGATTTTGAGGGTTACCAAAAGGAGAACTATAAAGGGTGATAACAGACTTTAGTTACATTAGAATTCATTTGTTGATGGTACCATACTAATTTCAGGAATTGTGGTGTGTTCTAAGGTGATTTTACCCTGTGAAAAACCTTCTGCTGGGATATCATGAATCATGTTTGAGAGAAAACTATTTTCACATGCTTGTCCCATACAGTTTTGGAAGGTGCCCCAGAAGCTAAAATGAGAGCATATTTTCTGTAAATTCACATTATCTTTCTCAGTCATGTGAGAATGAAGTCTGACATTCTCAGTAAAACATGTACATCCAACAAGGGCAGAGACTGTCAGTTGATTCCTTTGTGTTCTACTGCAGCTTCCCAGAGTGTTCTAAAGAACAACTAGAGTGCTAACAGCCTTACTTATGACAAAAGTATGGCACACCTGAAGCCATCTTGATTGGAATAAACTGGTAACACTTAAAACATTTAATTTAAAAAGAAACAAAATGATGGGGTTTATCTTGTCATAGAAATTATGGTTAGTGCTCTGGAAAGAAAAATTAGGACATGTTTCAAGTGTGATCTCAAATATCTTCCTGTTATATTTCAACAGGAGCAGCCTGTCAGTTGATGCCTTTGTGTTCTACTGCAGCTTCCCAGAGTGTTCTAAAGAACAACTAGAGCGCTAACAGTCTTACTTATGACAAAAGTATGGCACACCTGAAGCCATCTTGATTGGAATAAACTGGTAACACTTAAAACATTTAATTTAAAAAGGAACAAAATGATGGGGTTCATTTTGTCATAGAAATTATGGTTAGTGCTGTAGAAAGAAAAATTAGGACATGTTTCAAGTGTGATCTCAAATATTTTCCTGTTATATTTCAACAGGAGCAGCCTGTCAGTTGATGCCTTTGTGTTCTACTGCAGCTTCCCAGAGTGTTCTAAAGAACTAGAGCGCTAACAGTCTTACTTATGACAAAAGTATGGCACACCTGAAGCCATCTTGATTGGAATAAACTGGTAACACTTAAAACATTTAATTTAAAAAGGAACAAAATGAGGGGGTTCATTTTGCCATAGAAATTATGGTTAGTGCTGTAGAAAGAAAAATTAGGACATGTTTTAAGTGAGATCTCAAATATCTTCCTGTTATATTTCAACAGGAGCAGCCTGTCAGTTGATGCCTTTGTGTTCTACTGCAGCTTCCCAGAGTGTTCTAAAGAACAACTAGAGTGCTAACAGCCTTACTTATGACAAAAGTATGGCACACCTGAAGCCATCTTGATTGGAATAAACTGGTAACACTTAAAACATTTAATTTAAAAAGGAACAAAATGAGGTGGTTCATTTTGCCATAGAAATTATGGTTAGTGCTGCAAAAAGAAAATGTAGTGCATGTTTTAAGTGAGATCTCAAATCCTCTTCTATTTCATTAGAAAATTCTGACATGCAGACTGAAACAATCACTTTCAATACCAGCAGTAGACTTCCAGTTAACTCCTTGGTGAGCAGTAGCTTTACTACAGTGATCTAATGAACAACTAGAGTAATAACATTCTGAATTTATGGCAAATGTGTGACACATCTGAATGCCTTCTTGATGGAATCAAAGTAAAAACTGAAAGCATTTCCTACTGAGGAGACTGCAGTAAATGAGGAAATTAGGAAACTTCATAACAAAGAAGTCTTCCAAGATGGCCACCAGTGAAAAAAGAGCCCAAATGTAGCACAAATATTACCCAGATGTAGCCCACATATAGCCCAATGACAAAAGTGTGCAAAACACTTTTTATTTTTAGTTTTTTTGTAGTTTTATGTAGTGCAGACTGGTCAGGTATTGGAGCGTTGCATCTTAAAACATGACCCCCCTACACTACACAAGTACCACTGCACTATCCTAAACCCTAAAACACTACCCCCAGCATGACCCCCTACACTACACAAACACTGCACTACCCTAAACCCTAAAACACTACCCCAACACCACTGCACTAACCTAAATCCTAAAACACTACCCCCAGCACGACCCCCTACACTACCCAAACACCACTGCACTACCCTAAAACATGACCCCTACACTACACAAACACCACTGCACTACCCTAAACCCTAAAACACTACCCCCAGCATGACCCCCTACACTACACAAGCACCACTGCACTACCCTAAACCCTAAAACACTGCCCCAGCACGACCCCCTACACTACACAAACACCACTGCACTACCTTAAACCCTAAAACACTACCCCCAGCACGACCCCCTACACTGCCCGAACACCACTGCACTGCCCTAAACCCTGAAACACATACCCTAGCACGACCCCCTACACTGCCCGAACACCACTGCACTGCCCTAAACCCTGAAACACCACCCCCTTCACGACCCCCTACACTGCCCGAACACCACTGCACTGCCCTAAACCCTGAAACACCACCCCCAGCATGACCCCTACACTGCCCGAACACCACTGCACTGCCCTAAACCCTGAAACACTACCCCCAGCAAGACCTCCTACACTGCCCGAACACCACTGCACTGCCCTAAACCCTGAAACATCACCCCCAGCAAGACCCCTACACTGCCCGAACACCACTGCCCTAAACACTGAAACACCACCCCCAGCACGACCCCCTACACTGCCCGAACACCACTGCACTGCCCTAAACCCTGAAACACCACCCCCAGCACGACCCCCTACACTGCCCGAACAGCACTGCACTGCCCGAAACCCTGAAACACCACCCCCTGCACGACCCCCTACACTGCCCGAACACTACTGCACTGCCCTAAACCCTGAAACACCATCCCAGCACGACCCCCTACACTGCATGAACACCACTGCACTGCCCTAAACCCTGAAACACTACCCCCAGCAAGACCCCCTACACTGCCCGAACACCACTGCACTGCCCTAAACCCTGAAACACCACCCCCAGTAAGACCCCTACACTGCCCGAACACCACTGCCCTAAACCCTGAAACACCACACCCAGCAAGACCCCCTACACTGCCCGAACACCACTGCACTGCCCTAAACCCTGAAACACCAGCCCCAGCATGACCCCTACACTGCCCGAACACCACTGCACTGCCCTAAACCCTGAAACACCACCCCCTGCACGACCCCCTACACTGCCCGAACACCACTGCACTGCCCTAAACCCTGAAACACCACCCCCAGCACGACCCCCTACACTGCCCGAACACCACTGCACTGCCCTAAACCCTGAAACACCACCCCTGCACGATCCCCTACACTGCCCGAACACCACCGCACTGCCCTAAACCCTGAAACACCAGCCCCAGCACGACCGCCTACACTGCCCGAAAACCACTACACTGCCCTAAACCCTGAAACACCACCCCCAGCACGACCCCCTACACTGCCCGAACACCACTGCCCTAAACGCTGAAACACCACCCCCAGCACGACCCCCTACACTGCCCGAACACCACTGCACTGCCCTAAACCCTGAAACACCAGCAACAGCACAACCCCGTACACTGCCCGAACACCACTGCACTGCCCTAAACCCTGAAACACCAGCCCCAGCACGACCGCCTACACTGCCCGAAAACCACTGCACTGCCCTAAACCCTGAAACACCAGCCCCAGCAAGACCCCCTACACTGCCCGAACACAACTGCACTGCCCTAAACCCTGAAACACCACCCCCAGCAAGACCCCCTACACTGCCCGAACACCACTGCACTAAAGCCTGAAACACCACCCCCAGCAAGACCACCTACACTGGCCGAACACCACTGCACTGCCCTAAACCCTGAAACACCACCCCTGCACGACCCCCTACACTGCCCAAACACCACTGCACTGCCCTAAACCCTGAAACACCACCCCCTGCATGACCCCTACACTGCCCGAACACCACTGCACTGCCCTAAACCCTGAAACACCACCCCTCAGCACGACACCCTACACTGCCCGAACACCACTGCACTGCCCTAAACCCTGAAACACCACCCCCAGCACGACCCCCTATACTGCCCGAACACCACTGCACTGCCCTAAACCCTGAAACACCACCCCCTGCTCGACCTCCTACACTGCCGGAACACCACTGCACTGCCCTAAACCGTGAAACACCACCCCCAGCACGACCCCCTACACTGCCCGAACACCACTGCACTGCCCTAAACCCTGAAACATCAACCCCAGCAAGACCCCCTACACTGCCTGAACACCACTGCCCTAAACCCTGAAACACCACCCCTACACTGCACGAACACCACTGCACTGCCCTAAACCCTGAAACACCACCTCCAGCAAAACCCCCTACACTGCCTGAACACCATTGCTCTGCCCTAAATCCTGAAACACTAGCCCCAGCATGACCCCCTACACTGCCCAAACACCACTGCACTGCCCTAAACCCTGAAACACCACCCCCAGCACGACCCCCTACACTGCCCGAACACCACTGCACTGCCCTAAACCCTGAAACACCAGCCCCAGCAAGACCCCCTACACTGCCCGAACACCACTGCACTGCCCTAAACCCTGAAACACCAGCCCCAGCACGACCGCCTACACTGCCCGAACACCACTACACTGCCCTAAACCCTGAAACACCAGCCCCAGCATGACCCCCTACACTGCCCGAACACCACTGCACTGCCCTAAACCCTGAAACACCAGCCCCAGCACGACCACCTACACTGCCCGAACACAACTGCACTGCCCTAAACCCTGAAACACCAGCAACAGCACAACCCCCTACACTGCCCGAACACCACTGCACTGCACTGCCCTAAACCCTGAAACACCAGCCCCAGCACGACCCCCTACACTGCCCGAACACCACTGTACTGCCCTAAACCCTGAAACACCAGCCCCAGCATGACCCCCTACACTGCCCGAACACCACTGCACTGCCCTAAACCCTGAAACACCACCCCTGCATGACCCCCTACACTGCCCGAACACCACTGCACTGCCCTAAACCCTGAAACACCACTCCCTGCAGCACCCCTTACACTGCCCGAACACCACTGCACTGCCCTAAACCCTGAAACACCACCCCCTGCACCGCCCCCTACACTGCCCGAACACCACTGCACTGCCCTAAACCCTGAAACACCACCCCCAGCCCGACCCCCTTTACTGCTCGAACACCACTGCACTGCCCCAAACCCTGAAACACCACCCCCAGCACGACCCCCTAAACTGTCCGAACACCACTGCCCTAAACCCTGAAACACCACCCCCTGCACGACCCCCTACACTGCCCGAACACCACTGCACTGCCCTAAACCCTGAAACACCACCCCCAGCACGACCCCTTTACTGCTCGAACACCACTGCACTGCCCCAAACCCTGAAACACCACCCCCAGCACGACCCCCTACACTGCCCGAACACCACTGCCCTAAACCCTGAAACACCACCCCTGCACGACCCCCTACACTGCCCGAACACCACTGCACTGCCCTAAACCCTGAAACACCACCCCCAGCACGACCCCCTTTACTGCTCGAACACCACTGCACTGCCCCAAACCCTGAAACACCACCCCCAGCACGACCCCCTACACTGCCCGAACACCACTGCCCTAAACCCTGAAACACCACCCCTGCACGACCCCCTACACTGCCCGAACACCACTGCACTGCACTGCCCTAAACCCTGAAACACCACCCCCAGCACGACCCCCTACACTGCCCGAACACCACTGCACTGCCCTAAACCCTAAAACACCACCCCCAGCATTACCCCCTACACTGCCCAAACACCACTGTACTACCCTAAACCCTAGAACACTACCCCCAGCACGACCCCTACACTACCCAAACACCACTGCACTACCCTAAACCCTAAAATACTACCCCCAGCACAACCCCCTACACTACCCGAACACGACTGCACTGCCCTAAACCCTCAAACACTCCCCCAGCACTTCCCCTACACTACCCGAACACCACTGCACTGCCCTAAACCCTAAAACACTCCCCCAGCACGACCCCCTACACTACCGAACACCACTGCACTGCCCTAAACCCTAAAACCCTCCCCCAGCACGACCCCCTACACTACCCAAACACCACTGCACTGCCCTAAACCCTAAAACACTACCCCCCGCATGACCCCCTACACTACCCAAACACCAATGCACTACCCTAATCCCTAAAACACTACCCCCGCATGACCTCCTACACTACCCTAAACCCTAAAACACTACCCCGCATGACTCCCTACACTACCCAAAGACCACTGCACTACCCTAAACCCTAAAACACGACCTCCTACACTACACAAACACCACTGCACTACCCTAAACCCTAAAACACTACCCCCTACACTACACAAACACCACTGCACTACCCTAAACCCTAAAACACTACCCCCAGCAGTACCCCTACACTACCCAAACACCACTGCACTAACCTAAACCCTAAAACACTATCCCCAGCAGTACCCCCTACACTACTCAAACACCACTGCACTACCCTAAATCACTACCCCCAGCACGACCCCCTACATTACCCAAACACCACTGCACTACCCTAAACCCTAAAACACTACCCAAACACCACTGCACTACCCTAAACCACAAAACACTACCCCAGCACGAACCCTACACTACCCAAACACCACTGCACTACCCTAAACCCTAAATCTACCCCCAGCATGACCCCCTACACTACACAAACACCACTGCACTACCCTAAACCATAAAACATTACCCCCAGCATGACCCTCTTCACTACCTAAACACAACTGCACAATTTGTTACAGGCGTTGCAACGCAGGCCTGTGGTGCTTACTGGAAGTACCTAGTGGGCTAGTTGGGCCCCAGGGACCCTCAGGATTCAAGGTGACCTAATCCCCCAACTTAAAACGCACCACGGGGCGCGTTTGCACAGTGGTGAAGGGAGGGGGCGGGGCCTCAGGTGACATGTGCGCAAACACGCCCTGTGGTGCGTTTTAAGTTGGGGAATTAATTCCTTTGAATCCTGAGGGACCCTGGGGGCCAACTAGCCCACCAGGTACCTTCAGTAAGCACAACAGAGTTGCGTTGCAGAGAGGTGAAAAAAGGTGCGTGGCCTCGGAACGCCTCTCTGCAACTCAGCTCTGTGGTCCTAACTGTAGGTACCTGGGGGGCTAGTTGGGCCCCAGGGACCCTCAGAATTCAAGGGGACTTAATCCCTCAACTTAAAACGCGCCACGGGGTGCGTTTGCACACATGTCACCTCAGGCCCCCGTCCCTTCACCACTGTGCAAACGCGCCCTGTAGCACGTTTTAAGAGGTAGTTTTAATCCCCCTGCCCTATTATGTACTAGGGGCTTGCAGAGGAGGTCATGCTAATCACAGGGGTACCCGAACGCATAGTGTTCCCTAGTGTATGTAGGTGTTTTCACTGTATTCTAAGTGTCTTTTAGCATAGCACTGGCTCTGGTTAGTCAGAGTCAGTTACCACCAGTACCCGTCTGAAAAAGTTGTGGGCACAGGATGATTTTGCAACAAGGCCTCTTTCTGCTCCTCTGTTGGTTCTTTCTGCACATCTTTTGCTTCTTTCTGTGCGTTTTTCTTCTTTCTTCACATGTCCTACCTCTGTAGGCATAGTTAGAAACTAGCATTTAAAAAAACCTTTGAAATTCACTTAAAAATCATAGGTTTCAGGCATGTTATAGTTAGAAATTAGCATTTAAAAACCTTTGAAATTCACTGAAAAAACCATAGGTTTCAGACACGTTATAGGTAGAAATTAGCATTTAAAAACCTTTGAAATTCACTGAAAAAACCATAGGTTTTAGGGACAGTTATAGTTAGTTGGACATTTCACTCGTACAAAACCATAGAAATTCCCCCGTTATAGTTAGTTCAGCTAACTATAACTCGCGCCCGCAATGCACTGCTGATGACGTTACATATTACATCACTCATGACATGGTCAGTGACATCACTGATGACATCACTGATGACATCTCAAATGACATCACTGATGACATCATCCATGTGATAATTTCATGCATCTTCTCACACCCTAATATAACTTTTGATACACCCACTCTAAATTACAGACTGCCATTCTCAAAACCATAGACACTCCAACACCAAAAACTACATACCCACTCACTGATTCTTAGGTCTACACACACATCCACTCACTCACCCGTACAGTCACTCATACTTACGGTCACTCAGTACAGGACTATCATATGCACTCATACACCTATATAAACACTCACACACCGCCACTCATCCATAGAGGTACACACACACCTAGTCAGTCATGCAAAAAACTTAATCACACACCCATTTACTCACCTATACAGTTATACACACACCAGCTCACTTACTCATACAAATACTAGCACATTCTTACACTCTTATACAATCACTGATACAAGTACACACTCATCCATACAGCCACTCTCACAATCACACACTCTCACTTATAGCCATTTATATACTCCAACACACATATATACTGCCTTTCACATATGTAGTTACTCACACATGTACCACTGAGATATACATTCAATCACTAACACACCCATACACACACTCACCCACCCATACAGTCCATCACAGATGCACTCTTGAAACCATGCACCCAGTGAATCACCAACTCACACATCTATGCACAGAGTCACACACACCCCACCCACACAAACACTCAGGCACCCATACAGATACTCAGACAATCAATCAATAACCCATGTAGACACTCATGTAGCTATTCAGAAAGCCATGCAGCCGCTTACAAACCAACAGACAGACGGATACAGACATTCACACAGTTTAGTCACTAACCCATGCATTCAGTAAGATACATTTAATCACTCACTTGTAGAGTCAGTCACTCACGTACTAAATCATCCATTCAGACACTTATACACCCACTCATTCTTCAATACGCCTTTCCCTATATATATTAAACATATTTAAACTTTACAGAAACACACAGTCACTGGATGATGTCATCAGTGATGTCATCAGTGATGTCACTGACCATGTCATGAGTGATGTAATATGTGACGTCATCAGCAGTGCATTGCGGGGCGCGAGTTATAGTTAGCTGAACTAACTATAACGGGGGAATTTCTATGGTTTTGTACGAGTGAAATGTCCAACTAACTATAACTGTCCCTAAAACCTATGGTTTTTTCAGTGAATATATATATATATATATATATATATATACATATATATATATATACATATATATACACACACATTTATATGTGTTTATATAAGTATATATTTTATATATTATTAAATATTAGTGAAATATTTAACATTTACATTATATTAAATTTATAGATTAAAATATTTAACATTTACTACTTTAAACTCTATTTATATTAAAAAATCTATATTTTTGTCTAATTTTGGGCGTCATTCTGTCAACCCTGGCAGACATATACAACTCATCCTTGGATAACTGCTGTGTCTCAAGACATGTGGAAAAATGCCATCATACGCCCCTCCTTAAGAAACCATCGCTGGACCCTGATCTGATTGAAAACTACAGACCTAGCTCGTTACTCTCAGGTGTCTGCAAAATCCTAGAAAAGGCAATAAACCGCCATCTCTGGAAAAGGCAGACATCACAGGCTGCGCCTTAAAATGGCTGTCATCATTCTTACACAATAGGAGCTTCCAAGTCAGTGAAAGGGGCCTTTTCTTTCTGTGAATCAGCAGCTAAAATGTGGAGTGCAGCAGGGCTCCTCCTTGAGCCCCACACTTTTTAACCTGCACGTCCACCCCCATCTGACATCATCTGTTCTCTAGGCTTCACCAAGGTGTCATACGTGGACTACACCCAGGTCATTGTCTCTCTGTCACCTAACATATGCTCCCTATCTGGAAAACGTAATTTATATATAGAGCAGGTCTTTAACTGGATGGTGACCAGCTTCCTTAAGTTAAATGGAAACAAAACGAAGGTCCTGGTAATCGGGAATAACCCTGCACAATGGGATCAACTCTACTGGCCATTGTCCTTGGGTGATCGCCCACCCCCCAAACTAGAATGAAAAGTCTGGGTGTCACGCTGGACAAACAGCTTACCATTACCTCCCAGGTAAAGAAAGTTGCAGCCACTTGTTTGGGCCTCATCAGAGCTCTGAAGAAGACTCTTAAATAGCTCCCTATGGAAACATGCAGGACAGTGGTCCAAGGTCTCATACTATCTCGCCTTGACTACGGCAATTCTCTTTAGTCAGGCAGCTCACTTTCCATCATCAAAAAACTGCAAGTCACCAGAGTGCCGCAGCACGAACACTAATAGGTATACCCAAAGCTCAGTCAGCTCACCCAGCTCTTACCACACTTCACTGGCTGCCAATAAACAAAATAATACAATTCAAAACACTTTGCATTGCACATCGTGCAAAATACAAGGGTGGTCTGCGTATCCTCCATTACCTCATCAACCCTTACAGCACCAACAGAGACCTGAGGTCAAACCAATTATCTCTCCTCAATGTACCCAGAATCAAGAGAAACAGATAGGAAGGACACTCATTTGCTTATCTTGTCCCAAAACTCTCGAACTCCCTACAAACAAGCCCCAGGACAAATGATAATCTTCTAAATTTCAGAAAGCAACCCAAAACGCATCTATTTGTCTAATAGCTCACGACTCAAGCATGAGCTGTTAGCGCAGGGGAAACTGCTACCGTCTCAGGTAGCCATGCACTCAGTAAAAACCATTGAACAGAATAGAATGTTAGTGCCCTCTCTTTTGATAACTGAGTCAGAAATAAGCTTTCTGGTTCAAACTTGGTGAATAGCTGGCAGAGATTTAGAAGCTGAATTGTTAATAATGCTGTGAGTGCTAAATGTTATTTTTATTGCGGCACCACCACTGACATTGCCGATTTATAACAGTACACAAATAATTGGAGTAGTATAAGATATAGAGTTTGGTAATGAAACTTGTAATAAAAATATTATTGCAAGAATGTATGCAAGAAAAATAGAACCACAGTATAGACTTTCGGAGTAGCAGCAAGATAGAATAAACCAGTACTCCCAATTTACTTGCATAGTCATGTTTCAGGTACTCCACTGTGCTGTTTTTTTCATCTAAAGACATTGTGCCCGCCTACTGATAGCTCCATCAGCAACACCCACCAGCAACGCTCAGCATGTGACGGCGGATCTCTCTGCAGAGGGAATGAACTGAAGCATGGTACCACTTGTTGGTCTTGTAACTTCCATATGTTTCTGGTAATGCACCTAATAATATAAAAGAAAAGCCCTTATCCTTGTTCCTCACACTCCCCCATCCTGCCTTCCCCACTTCTTCTGTTCTTGCATATATCCCAGGGCAACGCTGAGGAGCAGAAGAGCCCAGCTGCTGGTAACTCCACCTGTAATGCTCACCGTTTGTTAGTATGCCAGTTAGACTGTGACCATCTTTGCCCAATGAGACCGCCCCCCAGTTGCTGGCCAGGCGTCCTGCCCCCTCTTCCTTGCTCCCCCATACCTCTTCCATATTCCCAGGGGCAAGCTTACATGGGAGTTAATGATTAATAGCAAATGAGGTAAAATCTACTCTTGTTTGGTCTTTTTAGGAACTGGTTAGGTACTAAGGATCAGAATCTCTGTGGCCTACCCAATGCACCACATATTCAATACATCAATCATGTGCATACTGGTTACATCAACATAAAAATTGTCTCATACATGTACATGTCAAAAGCCACACAACATGATCCAGCCAACTAAAGACCACATCATCATCTCACTCATCACCACCGAAAGTGAGTACACAGAATGTGCCCAATGCCTCAGGCTCATCAGCGCACACTCAGCAGTCATTCACTCAACAGAGACAGATGGCCTTATCGCCCTTAATAAATTGGGTACTATTTTCATTATAGAAACCTTCTTCTCCCCAGCCACCATTTCAATTTTCGATGATGCTGTCCCTTAGGACAACAGGTACAGCACATTGAAAGTAAGCCGGGGCGGAGTCCGCGGAGTTCCGCTATGCGGAACTCTGCGAAGTGATAAAAAAACTCTGCCAAGCTACTTGGAGTTCCTTGAGCTGCGAGGTGGGTTACCTCGTGCCGTTCGCACTGATTTTTAATGCTGGGTGTTTGTACCGCGCTGTAAAATCAGCGCAAACGGCATCTTGCACAGTGCAAGAGGGACTGCTTCTTTCTGCTGCTCAAGTAGAAGTTCTACTCTAGTGGCAGCTTCCTCAATGCCAACGGAAGATTTCTCAACGTGAGCGGTAGTGACCATCCACGACCACCCGCATTGTGAAATCTCGCAGGGAAGTAGTCTTGCGTTGGATTTTCATTGCTTGCGCTTGCCAACTTACCACGTTTTTAGGATCTCCGCGAGCGCAGAGTACGAAAAACTCTGCAAACTTCACAAACGGAGAGGAGTTCACCACCCAGGCTTAATTGAGAGACCAAACTGCACAAGGGGAAAGAGTTAAAGTCATCAACTGGTCATCATAGTTTTGTACCTTCCGGTAATTTTCAATATTCTGACATATAGCACAGCTAAACTCCTTACTTGCTGTTTTACCCTGACTGCCATGCAGGACTTTTCACTGCAGCTTGTCTAACAACCACTTTTTCCCACCCTAGCATTCATCAATGTAATATATAAACTCATCACAGCAGACTCCTTCATCTCAACCAATATTTCCTCAGCTAATTCAACTTCCTTGAACAGTTAACTATCAAGACCATGAAGGATGCCTTCTTCCACCTTCTGTGTACAGCCAACATACCATCCCACAACAAACCCATGGTATCAGCAACAACTTCCCTGCACTGCCATGACCAGTATCACCTGCCACTCTCCACGACTCGACTGACTACACTGCCATCATCATTGCCTTGAGCTATGCCGCATTGGCCAACAAAAGTCAACAAAGACCATAAATAGGGTTTCTAGTTTTAAGCAAAAATACACAAAAGTACCCTAAAGATGGCCTAAGGTTTTAACCGATTTTCACTGAATTTGCACATACCTGTAATTGTGTTACCTTGACATTGGAGGGAACCAACGCACTGCAAGTGCAGACAGCAGTATGCTTCACTTGTTTTTGAAGGCATAATTACAATGATGGGATCTGGAAGCACTGACTCTCCGCGAATTTTAGCAGAAGATTCAGATCATACTGAAGGAGTGCAGGGCTGTAGAGAAGAAAAAGGAAAAAGGTTTTGACAATACGTCCGATGCACCATGAGCCATAACATACTGCTAGCAGCATTTCGGGTGGTCTAGAAAAATCACTCACTTCCCGCTCACAAAGATACTTTCCCCTGTGCATGCTGTTCAAGGGCATGTTGCACTTTGCTTGCCAGTAACCCTGAGCATTTGAAGTTCTAACAAATGGCTATATTGAAGAAGTCAAGATTTTACAGCAGCAGTAAATGTTTAATTCGACCAGCGCACATTGTGTAGGAAACAGCATTGAAACTCTATGATGACAGCAGATATGCATTCTGTATTGCAACTTTGACTTTTAAAAACCAAATCATTCACCACTTGATACAACCAGCAACTCATTGATAATAAATCTAGGATAAGACAACAGAAGGTGTAATGGAGGTGCTCACAGTCTGCTTCATCTGAGGGCAGCTCCTTACCAAAGCTAAGGGTACGAACTATACTACATCATTGGTGATACCTCCAAAGCATGGCTCTTTTTAAAGTCATCAATCACTTCCTGACCGCTTCAGCAGAACCTGGAATCACCCACTCCAACACAAAGTGTTCTGCCATTAGCAACTTGTACCAGGGCAAGATTTAGAAATTCAAACACAACATCAACCACATCCCAATCCCTGCCATTCACACATCAATTACATCATGCAGCATACCCAAATGGGTATTAGTCAATATCCTCTCAACAAAGATTTTGGAAAGCATACTCCTGTTACTGAAAGTCATGTTCTTTGAAGATATCCTTACATCATCAATCATTAGGACTTGCATCAATACCACATATCACCAATTCCTTCTACAAGAAATACAGCACAAAATATAAGCCATCTATTTAGTACACCTGTCTTCTCGTAATGCTGGACATCCCCAGAGAAATCACAACAAACCCCAAACTGTACTAAGAAGACTATTACAAATACTACACTTTAAAAGCACGATACAGCCTTACGATACTGTGATTCAGTTCATACCTGCATATCCAAGTGTTATTCCTTTAGGCTTGAGCACATTATCAAAGATTCTATCTCTCTCCGGTAATTTTCATTCTTTACATGAAGAACTTGGCTATCTTAATGGGAGGCATGGTGTCAACATTCACCAATATGTAGATAAAGCCCAGTTATGCCTAAGTATGACATTTTCAATAACAATCTGCCAAATACCTGCATTGCAACCACCAAAACCTGCATGTCAAAGACCTGTCTAAGACTGAATCCAAAAGACATCTAATACCAGCACACAGTACCAGTTGCAAGGATACATAGATTAAATTAACCAAGAAGACTTCACTCTACAACTTGGCAGTAGTACCAAGTCGATTGGCTTCCAAATCAACAGGAAGTTCAGCTTCAAAACACATCATGCTCATAACCAAGACCACCTGCTATGAACTCTCCTTGCTCCAGACAGTGAAACTGTTCCTTACATAAGATAAATCAAGAGTGGTTTTACAAGCACTAGTCCTCTCTTACCTTGAGGGATGCAATGCTCTAAATGATGGCATCTGAGAAGCCCTTTATCACTTCTGACAAAGGTCCACCATGCCGTGGAATTCCTCAGCAAAGGTCTCCAAGCATTCAACAGAATGACACCTCCTGTCAGAGATCACAATTGGATCCAACTACCTGTTTGCATCCTCTTGAAAACCAGCTGCATTACCTATAAAGTGGTCAACAATGTCAGTCCACCAGATCTGCCTTTTAAAATCAAGGAAGGCACAGATAAACTCACAGTAACAGCATCAACAGACTAGAGACCAGGAAATGCAGGAGGACGCAAACAAGTCACCAGGTCTTTCCGCACTGAGGTGAATCCTTTGTCTAAAACATGCTGGGTTTCTACAGTAACTATTTAAGGGCCGGAGCTGGTTGAATGGTTTTAAAGGGGTTCTCCTATACAAATTTTTAAAAGAATGTTCTAACGCATTGTATTGTGTCATCTTTTGAACCGTCTATGCTCCTGTACCTGGACTTAATGGACAATCTTGTAATAAAGTTTAACTTTAATTGATGGGAAAATCTCATCACTCTGTGATAGCTTTGGTCATTTCTGCACTATTATCCTCGAGCTTCTTTCTTCTGTCTACTTATTTTTGTTCTCAATAAGTGTCTCATCCTTTTCTCTCTATTTTGTCACCTGGTAGCAATCTGGTGTCCTTTGCATTACACTCTGCTATACATAACTAAAAAAAACAATATATATCTTAGGCTGGAAGTCCCCATATATAAAATAGGGCAAAGGTTGCAATAGCTTAATAAATCTTTTCTCTTTGTAGACATTTTAGATTAATTTTTTAGCTAAATATTGTTTTTCTTCTCTAAAATTGAACAAATGAGACCTAGATAATGTTATTTTGTAAATATATAAAAAAACATTTCTAATAGTATTCATAGGCTTTCCTGTTTTTTAGTTTCTATGTTTGTTAAATTCTGGTGGTTTTTTTTCAGTGTTTTCCCGTGATTTCAATACCTTAAGAAGATCAGTGGGTACACATTTTCACGCCATTAAAAACAACAGAAACAGTGCTTTTCCAGTGTTTATGGAACATTTTGCTTTTATTATTGCTTGGTTTCTGCACTGATAGTGCATGGTATATAAACTGTATAAGTAGAGTGTATATGAGGTCCAAATACATTTTTACAAATCATACCTATTATAGTACACCATACAATACTTCTTGTTAGAAATGGGGTTTCTGGTTGGCTAGGGTAGACACCTAAGCCAGGCAGAACCCACCACTCTAGTCAGGGCAAGGGAGTTACACACTGAAGATAACCCCTGCTCACCCCCTTGGTAACTTGGCAGAGCATACACATCAAAGGAGCTCTAGAGGGATAGAGATCAGGTCGCCCTCCTCTCGTAATATTTAATCCAAAAAAGACCTGATCTAATATGGAACACTCCTTGTGAGCATACCCCAAGCCATATCTTGGCTAAAATATTTAACTACAGCTACTCACAATGCTGTCCATTCCTGGGTGCTCCTGTCCATACTTTTATATATAAAAAGTTGTTCAGTGTCATTCCTCATTATAAACCACTAATGTGCATTTCAGGTGATAAATGAAAAAATGTGCAAAGGTTAGGAGACGCCTCTTGGAAACACCACCAAGGGAGCTACTGATTGGTTCTCACCAGTGTGCTCCGGTTCTCATCATTGGCAACTCCAAACCATAAAGAAATTTTGTGAAAAAAGTGTCAAAATTATTTAAGTGTGTGAAAAGGATAAAACCCGCACTTGGAGAGATCTCCGCATGCAGTCCTATTCTGACCCCTTACTAGAGAAGCAAAATTACCACTGACTTTCGCTTCTCCAAACTAAAAACAAGCTAAACGACCACTGGCAAAACCAATAATTTAATCACTGCTGTGCGTCTGCTCAATTTAAAAACAAGACCACTGTCGCAAACCATCAAGTTTCATGGAAGGCCAACGTGTTTCATTGCCATTCACACTTCTGGTAATTTCTTCAGGGCTAGGGGTCAGTCCTCGCCACACTGTTAATTCAATTATATACTTGGGGAAATATGACACAGACAACACGTAACACAAAAGTTAGCACAGGACATGATTAGAACCACTACACGTACTACGTGTTAATTAAAAAGTTCTGCTGCTCACAAATACAGGATATTTACCAGGAAGTTGCCCCCTCCGTGCATACCGGCAATCCCTTCTCAATGGGGATGTGTACGCGTCCACACCACCCACATTTATTTTCACAGTTGCTGTATGTCAACCTGTTGGAATAAACACTTCTTCTCAATTATGGATATCTACATTGGACCATACCCGCCCTCACAATTTCCACCAGGGATACGGAATTCCATCCTTTCTCCTCCTCGACTAGGGCATTCAAATTCCATTCTCTAGATTTTGTTAGACCTCGGATGGAATTACATCTGTCTACTATACCACGTTTCAATATATCTTGGGAAAATCGTTTCCGGCTCTCTGCGTGTCTACACTTTACCCCAATCTAAACTCACTACCTCCGGGCAGCTTTCTGTTACCACGCTGCTCATCACTGTTCCCAGTAGTAGGGATCTTACTTCTCTCAATCTGCCGTCAGAAAATCAGTTCGGCCCCCCCGGGCGCTTACCGCTATGTTCCTACGTCTGGTCTCGAACTCAGCGCACACTCACTCTTTTCTCTCTGCATCTATTTGAATGAATGAATCACTCGGGCGCGGGAGCCTAGGACACACCCACCCTCTTCCGGCATATCCTGGTCACGTGATTGTTTCCGTGGGTGCCATCTTAGAGAAGGAAAACACACCGCTATGCCTTCACTCCAGTATAGCCACCACGCATTTGTTTGTCCTGACCAATAGACTTCTCATTGTAATTTCGCTCTTTCTCATGTTCAAATTACTCGAGCAAGTTAACACATTATTAAAGGGGAACTTTTCTGATATTATAATACATGCATGATGTCACACCAGCACTTCAATATTGACACCACCATTGCCCTCCAGATAATGCGAGAAAAATGAACAAAAAGGTGCTGACCCCGAAGGTGTCTGTGTACCTCCATTTAGCCTGACAGGACAGTATAATCCTGTACCATTTCTCTAGAATCTTATTCTACCAGAAAATGAATAAGTGGATGACTCAAGTAGGTATCCCCACTTTGTTCCACTCAATAACATCATTTAGGCCCCGCTGGTCCGCCCCTTCCTGATATATCCAATGTGCCTCCTTGGTGGCTAGCCTACTCTCCATATTGAATGAATCCCCCCACACTCTTTCCAGTACCACCCATCTGATGTCTTTGTGAGTGTGTTTCTGTTCCTGGAAATGGCTCACCAGTCGTGTGGTCAACTTCCCTGCTTTTATCGTACTCAGATGTTCTTGAATTCTTATTTTAATCTTACGTGATGTCAATCCGATATAGTGCAGCCCGCATGGGCATGTCAATCTATAGATGACATTAGGAGTGTTACAATTGGTCAGTTTATTCAAATGCCAAGTCCTCCCACTGGCCAATTGCACACTTTTTGTCACCTCCGTGGGTTCACAGACAGAACACCCCCCACAGGGGTAGTGTCCCGAGGGAAGCCCTGAGTTTTTAACTTCTTGAATCGGGCGGGTATGAACCAATTGATCACGTAGATTTCTAGATCTCCTGAATGCAAACCTCGGTTGAGGCATCTTGAAACTACTGGTACTTAGCAAAGACCAATGTTTTCTGATTATTTGGTGGATCTTAGTTGAAAGAGGATCGAACGTGGTAACCACCGGCAGGCAGTCCCCTTTCTCCTTCACATTTCTCTCTAATAAGGCCGCTCTAGGTGTATTAAGCGCCCTCTTCCTGGCTCTATTCACCACCTTTTTGGGATACGCATGCTTCTCCAACTTAGTAGCCAATTCAACTGATTGTTCTGCAAATTTCTGAGTTGATGTACAATTCCTGCGATAACGCAGGAACTGACCCACAGGTAAATTATCCCGAAGTGCTCGTGGATGGAATGATTTATAATGTAGTAAAGAATTTTTATCTGTAGGTTTTTGATGGACATTTGTCTGCAGTTTGTTCTCCGCCGCACGTATATCCAAATCCAAATAGGTGGCTGTGTCCCTACTGATGTTTCATGTAAACTCTATGAATACTCTTGACAATGATATAGTGGTTAATCTTTCCGACTATCGGTTGACAAGAGATGAGATCCGGGTCCTGAATAAGGGCCTGGGGTTTGTGCCCACACCTACACATGATAGCTTTAAATGTAGGAGTGAGTTTTTTGAACTGATGCGAAGGATTAAGTTGAGAAAGTTCTTTGCTGGGAAAGAGCTTGGCCCGCCATCAATTTATTCTACGAACTTACATCGGCCCTCTCAATTTTGTCCCCCGAGCAGTTCAGTGGGGCCTGAAGTACAGGTGTTTGAGCAGAAAGTATTGCAGGATATTGCTGATTTAGAACGATCTGAGAACCGTCGAGGTTTCAGCAATATGAGTAATGCTGATTGGAAAGCGGTTAAGTCTTTACAAAACAATGAATTACTAACCATCAAACCGGCTGATAAAGGCGGGCCGTGGTAGTAATGAACACCAGTGATTATGAGGCAGAAATGAATTACTAACCATCAAACCGGCTGATAAAGGCGGGGCCGTGGTAGTAATGAACACCAGTGATTATGAGGCAGAAATACTGAGGTTACTAGGAGTACGACAGAATTACACACCCCTGACACGTGATCCAACAGGGGATCTACAAGAACTGATTATCAATATGGTAACGGTGGCTAAAGAGAAGAAATGGATAACATATAAAGAGGCAGAGTTTTGGGTGAATTTGAAACCTAGAACACCAGCGTTTTATATTCTTCCAAAAATTCATAAAGCTCAGCACCCCCCGCCTGGACGCCAGATTGTGTCGGGCATCCAGTCGGTGTTGGAGCCGCTATCGCAGTTTTCAGATTTGTTTCTGAGGGAGTGTGTTATCAACCAACCCTCATATTTCCAAGACACTACTGATGTGTTAAATATTCTGGATTTATTGGAGTACAATCCAGATCAACAATTTCTGGTCACGATTGACATCGAATCGTTGTACACGAGCATACCCCAGGATGCCACGCTGGTGGCAGCAGCACGGGCGCTGGGGGAATGCGAGTGGTTTTACGATACCCCACAATCTTTTGTTTTACAATGTGTGGAGGTGGCTCTTACGAAAAACTTCTTTACCTATAAAAACCAGCGGTACCTTCAAGTGTCCGGTACTTCGATGGGGGCAACTTTTGCCCCTAGTCTGGCCTGCATTTATGTAGGTTAGTTTGAGGCAAACTACATCAACCATCTATCTAATCCCTTCCAGAATAACATCTTTCTCTGGAAGAGATTTATAGATGATGTGCTTTGTATTTGGACAGGGACAGAAGACAGCCTGAAAAACTTTTTGGAGTGGCTGAATGGGCTTGATGAGCACCTGAAGTTTACATGGAACATCAGTAGGGACACAGCCACCTATTTGGATTTGGATATACGTGCGGCGGAGAACAAACTGCAGACAAATGTCCATCAAAAACCTACAGATAAAAATTCTTTACTACATTATAAATCATTCCATCCACGAGCACTTCGGGATAATTACCTGTGGGTCAGTTCCTGCGTTATCGCAGGAATTGTACATCAACTCAGAAATTTGCAGAACAATCAGTTAAATTGGCTACTAAGTTGGAGAAGCGTGCGTATCCCAAAAAGGTGGTGAATAGAGCCAGGAAGAGGGCGCTTAATACACCTAGAGCGGCCTTATTAGAGAGAAATGTGAAGGAGAAAGGGGACTGCCTGCCGGTTGTTGCCACGTTCGATCCTCTTTCAACTAAGATCCGCCAAATAATCAGAAAACATTGGTCTTTGCTAAGTACCAGTAGTTTTAAGATGCCTCAACCGAGGTTTGCATTCAGGAGATCTAGAAATCTACGTGATCAATTGGTGCATACCCGCCCGATTCAAGAAGTTAAAAACTCAGGGCTTCCCTCGGGACACTACCCCTGTGGGGGGTGTTCTGTCTGTGAACCCATGGAGGTGACAAAAAGTGTGCAATTGGCCAGTGGGAGGACTTGGCATTTGAATAAACTGACCAATTGTAACACTCCTAATGTCATCTATAGATTGACATGCCCGTGCGGGCTGCACTATATCGGATTGACATCACGTAAGATTAAAATAAGAATTCAAGAATATCTGAGTACGATAAAAGCAGGGAAGTTGACCACACGACTAGTGAGCCATTTCCAGGAACAGAAACACACTCACAAAGACATCAGATGGGTGGTACTGGAAAGAGTGTGGGGGGATTCATTCAATATGGAGAGTAGGCTAGCCACCAAGGAGGCACGTTGGATATATCAGGAAGGGGCGGACCAGCGGGGGCCTAAATGATGTTATTGAGTGGAACAAAGTGGGGATACGTACTTGAGTCATCCACTTATTCATTTTCTGGTAGAATAAGATTCTAGAGAAATGGTACAGGATTATACTGTCCTGTCAGGCTAAATGGAGGTATACAGGCACCTTCGGGTCAGCACCTTTTTATTCATTTTTCTCGCATTATCTGGAGGCCGATGGTGGTGTCAATATTGAAGTGCTGGTGTGACATCATGCATGTATTATAATATCAGAAAAGTTCCCCTTTAATAATGTGTTAACTTGCTCGAGTAATTTGAACATGAGAAAGAGCGAAATTACAATGAGAAGTCTATTGGTCAGGACAAACAAATGCGTGGTGGCTATACTGGAGTGAAGGCATAGCGGTGTGTTTTCCTTCTCTAAGATGGCACCCACGGAAACAATCACATGACCGGGATATGCCGGAAGAGGGTGGGTGTGTCCTAGGCTCCCGCGCCCGAGTGATTCATTCATTCAAATAGATGCAGAAAGAAAAGAGTGAGTGTGCGCTGAGTTCGAGACCAGACTTAGGAACATAGCGGTAAGCGCCCGGGGGGGGCCGAACTGATTTGCTGACGGCAGATTGAGGGAAGTAAGATCCCTACTACTGGGAACAGTGATGAGCAGCGTGGTAACAGAAAGCTGCCCGGAGGTAGTGAGTTTAGATTGGGGTAAAGTGTAGACACGCAGAGAGCCGGAAACGATTTTCCCAAGATATATTGAAACGTGGTACAGAAGACAGATGTAATTCCATCCGAGGTCTAACAAAATCTAGAGAATGGAATTAGAATGCCCTAGTCGAGGGGGAGAAAGGATGGAATTCCGTATCCCTGGTGGAAATTGTGAGGGCGGGGTATGGTACAATGTAGATATCCATAATTGAGAAGAAGTGTTTATTCCAACAGGTTGACATACAGCAACCGTGAAAATAAATGTGGGTGGTGTGGACGCGTACACATCCCCATTGAGAAGGGGCTGCCGGTATGCACGGAGGGGCAACTTCCTGGTAAATATCCTGTATTTGTGAGCAGCAGAACTTTTAATTAACACGTAGTACGTGTAGTGGTTCTAATCATGTCCTGTGCTAACTTTTGTGTTGCGTGTTGTCTGTGTCATATTTCCCCAGGTATATAATTGAATTAACAGTGTGGCGAGGACTGACCCCTAGCCCTGAAGAAATTGCCGGAAGTGTGAATGACAATGAAACATGTTGGCCTTCCATGAAACTTGATGGTTTGCGACAGTGGTCTTGTTTTTAAATTGAGCAGACGCACGGCAGTGATTACATTATTGGTTTTGCCAGTGGTCGTTTAGCTCGTTTTTAGTTTGGAGAAGCGAAAGTCAGTGGTAATTTTGCTTCTCTAGTAAGGGGTCAGAATAGGACTGCATGCGGAGATCTCTCCAAGTGCGGGTTTTATCCTTTTCACACACTTAAATAATTTTGACACTTTTTTCACAAAATTTCTTTATGGTTTGGAGTTGCCAATGATGAGAACCGGAGCACACTGGTGAGAACCAATCAGTAGCTCCCTTGGTGGTGTTTCCAAGAGGCGTCTCCTAACCTTTGCACATTTTTTCATTTATCACGTGAAATGCACGTTAGTGGTTTATAATGGGGAATGACACTGAACAACTTTTTATATATAAAAGTATGGACAGGAGCACCCAGGAATGGACAGCATTGTGAGTAGCTGTAGTTAAATATTTTAGCCAAGATATTGCTTGGGGTATGCTCACAAGGAGTGTTCCATATTAGATCAGGTCTTTTTTGGATTGAACTTGGCAGAGCAGTCAGGTTTATCCCAGAGGCAATGTGTAAAGAATTTGCACAACACACTCACACAGCAGCGACACACTGGGCACACCACAAAAGAAACTCCACACACGGTTATGTAAAAATAGCCTTTGTATTATCTATAAAAACACATTAGAACACAATCACATATATTATACTGTGCCACCAGGCACTTGTAATGACTTCACAGGGATTACATAAATCACTAGGCCAATGGTGCCACTGTCATAAACATCACAATTAGGCTGACCAGTAACTACTGGTAAGATTGTACTTAGCACAATACGTTATGCATACATATAATCATCAGTGTACCTTAGTACACACTTGCAGCAGGGCATACATCATAAATACATCATGCCCACTTTAGACATATGCCGATCAGCATCAGGGTGTATCGGGTGCCAACCTTGGCAATTAGCCCAATATGCATGTGAACTTCAGGCATTAGGCATAACCATGTTCACTGAGCCTGATTCGCAATGTGCCAGGGACAATGGGTGCCACAATCCAGTAGTCCTCCAAAGTAACAGGAACCCTCCTGGCCATGCAGGTACTCCCCCATAGGGGTGGCGGTGATCCCTTTTGACCCCCCACCAACACAAGGCCTCCAAACTAGCCCCCAGGTGCAGCCAGGAAATGTTGTGGCAACTTCTGAATTCGGGGCCCCTACTGCGCTCGCCGGTGATGCCACTCAAAAATGCCCCCAACATCAGGTAAGAGCGCAACTGCCCGCGACCATGCGACGAGCTTCAACAATAACAGGAATGCCGAGCACTTCACCACCGCGGCCTCGGGCCGGGTTAGGAAAATACCTGGACGCGAGGGCCAGCACGACCGGGACGCCAAGTACAACGGGGTCACTCATCCCACCAACCTCACACTGCAGCGGCTCCTATCTGGGCTGCTGCGGCAGGACAAGGAGCGAAGTCTTCGTCCACTTTGCTTTCCTTCACCTTCACTCCCGCCGTTGCCCCTCACGCTGCCACACTCTGGCCCCGTTGTGGACATGCCGAAAGTAGCTCGGACGCGGCGTCCTCTCTGGTTTCTGGGGGCGTGGTCGGGCAATGCTGCAAACTCCGGCCAGCCCGCCGGTTGCCCTGCAAAGCTCGTGATTCCCTCGCACTGGTTTCGCTTATGAGCGGCCGCGCTGACAGACAAAAATTACCCTCTGGCTCTGCATACCCAGGGGTGGGGGCTCCGCCCACAATTCCAAGGCAGGATTACCACTCCCTTGGGACTTCAAGGAGCGCAAAGCACCAAGGATCAGGGGGAAATTAGAGCACCCTCGCCGAGCTTCCCCAAAGCAAAGGGGAGGCACACCCCCTGAATCCAGCGCTCCCTTAGCGCTAAGTTTTCTAAGTACTGCAGGGCAGGATCCCAAACCCTGAGAGATCACTGGGGCAGAGGACAGGGCCCAGGCCGGCCAGCACGCACGGTCCCCTAGCAGAGGGGCAGTCCTCTCAGCCACCCAGCAGGCAGCAGGTTGTCCCAGGCGACTGTACCTCCTGGCACACAGCAGTCCTTTGGCAGTATCTTCTTCTTCAGTTTCAGTTCCAAAAGTTCACCAGACATGGGGTCACAGCCCCAGTACGTATAGTAGCAACAGTCTTTGTTCTGCCCTGGCACAGGGCCCTGAGCCGAGTTTAAACCAGTTCTGGGGGCACTCTAAAAATATAATTACAGTGCACAACACTCCCCATTCAAAGGTTAAGACCTGGCTCCAGACACACCACAGGGGGGCGGAGCCATCATTGTGGAAGGCAGGCACAGGCCTATTCAGGTGTAGGTGCTACTCCTCCCACCACTCCAAATGCAGCCCAGGCCTATTCAGCCTAGGGTTGAGTCACCCAGGCAGGGCAGGACACACCTCAACCACCCCCCCCCCCAGGGACTGGCTGGAGGGAATGCACAATCCCTCTCCCTCTGTCAGTCAGAACCAGACAGTCAATAAGATCAGGCAGGCACAAAGACGCACAGCACACAGAAATGCCGACTTCTAAAAGTGGCATTTCTAAAATAGTAACACTAAATCTTCTTTCACCAATAAGCAGGATTTATCACTACTATTCCAAACATACCAAACTCGATCCCGCTACCCCTCTCAGATCAGGAATTTCCACTGAAGCACATATCAGGGAATCCCCAATGCTATCCTATGAAAGGGCAGCCTCACAGCAGAGGGAAACTAAATAGGCTGTTTGTAACTATCAGGACATGCCACACAGTTAAGGCTCAAGTCCTACCTTTTACCTATACCGCACCCTGCCCATAAGGCTAGCTAGGGCCTACCTTAGGGGTGACTGATATGTAGTAAAAGGGGAGTTACAGACGTGGCAACCACTTTATGTGCCACGTCACAGCGGCAGTAAGCTGCGCGTGCAGGCCCTGCAGTGGCCTGAGACAGGTTTGAAAGGCTAATTTGGTGGGTGGCGCAAGCAGCGCTGCAAGCCCACCAGTAGCATTTAATTTACAGGCCCTGGGAATATGGATACCACTGTACAAGGGACTTACAGGTAAATTAAATATGCCAAACAGGTGTAGACCAATCTTACCAAGTTTACATAAGAGAGCACATGCACTTTAGCACTGAACAGCAGGGAAAAAGTTCTGGGATGACCCTGCAAGAAGGGCCAAGTCCAACACTTCTTCAGTGACTCTTTGGTCATATACGCTTGCTCTTCCCTTCCCATGTAAACTTTCATCTGTGAAAAGGCCCTCTCAACATTGGCACTTCAGGCGGGCAACGCCAAAACAGCCAGTACACAATTTGCTAACTCTGGCCACTTACATAGCTTTCCGTGCCAATTCTGGCCCACCTGAAGATTGCGATTCTCTGGGACAGGTTCTGCAACATATCTGTTGAACTGGTCGCATATGCCCTCAGTCATTGATGCGGTCAAAAACGAAGCAGTAGTTTTCAAAGTCCGGAGAAAATTCCCCTTTAAGGAAGGGATCTAGAACTTGTGCAGCCACAGTGACGCTTCATTGATTTCAAATGCCATTGTTGGTGAAGGGAAATTTCGATGCATCATTGCAAGCCATTTCTCATGCATTGTAAAATAAAATTTCCTGAATTGCCCCTCAACATTTCTTTGCTTACCAAGTGGCAAGCATTCTAACATGGAACATGTTGTAGTGCCAAAGTCACTAAAAGTGTAGCCCAGCCTACTATCAAGGAGATGTCTCACATCTACACCAATTACGCTAAACACTTGGTAGACAAGGTAGTTTTCAGACTCTAGTTTTTTTTATGTCCACTACAGCAGTCATGTTTTCCTGTAAAAATCTAGGAATGCAGTAGAGTGTACTTTTTTTCACATCACTATCAATATGCGACCGAAGATCCTCACATTTTTTGCCTTTGGCATCATCACTAAGCAACAATTTTGTAAACGGTCGTCACATGGATAATATAGCATTAACAGTCTCTAGGACTGAGAACCACCGGGTGAATGACAGTTGTGATGACTCTTTCTTTGATGCCACACAAAGCACAAAATGAGTAATATTTGCCTTTTAGATCCTGTGCATAATGAAACAGTGCACCAGAATGGACTACAAAGTCAATAGCATTCTTCATTAACTCTGAAGATTGTAAAGATGCTTTTAGCATACCGTCTAACAAGTGGCAAGGATGTCTTACAGGGAAGCAGTTCAGCTCAGGTATCAATTTTATGACAGGTCATCACACAACATTTTCATATTAGTATCTGAATCAGTGCAAATACAAACAATCTCACTCCAATCTTTATTGAGCTTGATAAGAACTTTTTGCAGCAGCATTCCAAGTGACACTGCATTTCATGTTTTCCAAAAGTCTGGTGTCATGTTTTCACCACTATCCCAGTTGCTTGGTGACAGCATTCTTTTCACATATACCTGTCACTATACCTTGCATTGAATGTTTAAAGCCTGGGGTGTTTGACAGTTCACCTACTATCAATACTGACTTGCTAGAAAAGAGGCCTGATGTATCAAAAGGTTTCACCCATTCTCGGTCTGTGGGTAAATGTGATGGGACATATTGGGAAAGATTCTTATGAAACCAGCCATTTTACCAGTAAAAGAATCAAAATGTAGGCAAAATATTAAATATGATTTTGATATTTCCTGATTCTCCACAGTTTATAAAATAATTAAATAAGACCTAAAACATGCTTCTAAGCCCTGCATCTTTAGAGTAAAGACCACACAACTGAAAAAGCAAAAGGAAGAAGAAACAATATTTTAGTGACATTCCTAAACAACAAATTTCTAGCAGAATAATGTTAGCCCAGTCTTTCTCGCTGCTACCTTGTATAACAAAGTTACATTGTATTGGCTACTTCAGGAAGAAATAGAAATTATTCTTTCACTCTCCTTTTCCATTCTTTGAATGGCATTTAGTTTGTGGTTGTACAGGTGTATTTTCAGTGTTTATATGTTTATACTGGTAAGAGCTATTTCCCTTTCGGTGGGGTTTTATTAGTTATTATAGGTTTAAACCTAAAACAGGATAGCCTAAGTATTCATTATATCATGTTGACTCATCTAGCTCATAGGTCTATGGGGTTGGACAATATGTATTACAGTCTTGTTGGGCTTTGGGGAGTAGCTTTGGATAAGTCAGATGGAAATCTGTTATTGATAAAGATGGATAGTTTTGAAGCTATTGAATTGTTTTTGAGAGTTAAAGTGGCTGTACATAGCCATCTAGGGGCAGGTGCCATGCAGTTCATGGCAGGACAAACAACAAACAAAAAATCAAATCTAGATCCAGAGCTAGTTAAATTAGGGGTGTGGATGAACCCTTAATATAGCGATACTCCTCGTATGTCTACAGCTAGTAACAACTTCTTCTAAATTGCTACTCTTTGTTAGTGCTTCAAATGCTCCTATTCTAATCCTGATTTTTGGCCAAACAACCCAGATTCTGCAGCAAAATATGTGTGGCTTAATCAGAAGACCATTCTTATGAAATCTGATCACTGCCACCCTAAGTTGGAGTATAGAAGAATTGTGTTGAAGAAAATAAGTGATAAGGTACCTGCCTCTGTTCACTGACTACTCTGGTTGCACACCAATTATGAGGTGGTCAAACTCAACTTTCCAATGGAACTAAGACAAGGAGTTGGTTGTGTATCAGAATTTCGATACCAAAATAACCTTCAACATAATTATTGTAGCTTAATAGTCGTTAATATGCATAGCTCCTTTGCATGTAGATTTTCTAATATTAACTCCAATGGGGAAATATTTTTTAAACCAATATTTAGGCCACAATATTATGGTACCATATTGTGGAATTTAGGCACTGCGATGCTTCCACTCAGCATAATTGGGGTGCTCCCAATCAAACTGAGATTTCAAGCAGCAAATTCCAAAATTGCACATATGTTTGTAAGTTTTTGTTTTGTATTAAAGTAACAGAGGTACTCCTCCCTGATCGAAATGTACACAAATGAAAATACTTTAATTAGAGGACACATTATTCTAATCGAGCTCAGTAAAAAATACACTTCTCCTTACTTCTTTCTTCTGGCGATATCCTCCCTATCATGGTGCCTGAAAGCTCGGAGTCATCTTTGGCAAACGTAACATGATAAATCAGTACGGTATACATAATGGAAACTGATTGGCCACATTAAGATACCCATCAGAGTAAATACATATTGTGCCTAATAATATAAATATTGTGGATGGACCAGTGGGGGCATCCATACCTCTGTGTGATGTGTGGCTTTGGTTGGTGTGCACCAAGCAGAGTAGAAGGCTGTAAGTGATAATAAAATGATATTTCCCACTACAAAGACCTTTGGGGAAACTGATATACACCCCCGCCCCCCGGGACACATACCACCAGCCTGTATAACCTTACCAGTGACAGAGTTGCACTGCTAGTTTCTACTATAATCCAAACCACAAAACAAGGATTAAACTGAATAATTTGAAGAACATGGTTTTATTAACATTTGCATATCTAAATTTAATGAAGCTCAGGGCAAAATAGAAAATACAAACATTAACACATACAAGCAGTACAAGGGAATTAGTCAGTCAACATTCCACTGGTCAGATGAGACACAACTGTCCTGAATCCATCATAAATATCTCCATCTGTACACTGAGTGCAATGGTCCATCTCATGGCATGAAATGCTAGGGCACCAGTAGCAGAATGTTGTCACAAGAGTGAGCCTCCTTGGAACGAGGCATATGCCTTAATACTTGTTTTGTGATGACTTTTGTAGAGTGGTATCAGCAATAACTCAGAGGCAGTGGAGGCACGATTTCAGAAGCAGTCACTAGATGAAAAGATTGCACTTCATATAAGTATAACTCCTTCCCCCTGTTTCGGAAGATCAGAATGTTTGTCTGTGGGTCTTGAGCTGCCGAGCATTGCCATGGAAAAGGATACTCCAGGAAGGGGAACAATTTGAACACAGTTACAATTTAACGAGTGAGCCCTTTAGAGAGGTGCTTAGAAATGGGAGTTCTGAACCAAGTGTGGTTTTCAAGAACTGGAGGCAACCCAGTGGAACACCAATGCACTCTGCAGAGAAGTATCACCTCCCCTCACAGGCAGGACATCAAATCTTCTTCTAACGTGTGCTGATGAATCCTGGCATACACTGACGGCATCCACTGAGGTCCCTAACCACAAACACCTGTTGCCACATTAGCCCTGTCGAGCATGGCCTGCCCCCTTTTTATGGGGACGATCTAAAGAAGAGCTTCTCCATGCAGCCCACAGGCAACTTCCAGACTTTTCTCTCTGATCATGAGCTCGCCACGTTGGATCAAAGGGCCCTTCAGATTCTATTGTTTGTTTTGCCTACTCCACAGCACTGCTACAGAGAGCTACCTCCATGCCACAACAGGGCCCATATTAGGAGAATCCTATATGCAATGGAATGCTTTATAATAAAATATATGCTCCATTCTAAAACACATTTTACCACTAAAATAGGGGCTTATAAACCAATTTACAAATGTATTTTCAAAAAACTAAAGCTTTCAACAAGATTCGATCAGACCTCACCTTTAATTCATCTGAAAGTCTCATAAATATTATGGTCTGAGCAGAATATACTGCAACCGGCCACCTTTTGTCCACCCATATACTGTTTTCAGCAATTGAACAAACTCCTCCACTGTGTTATCATCACCCAACTCAAAAGGATCGCCTCTCTTACCTCAACTCTCAGACACCAGCTGCTTGGCTCTTTGTAATTTACATGCCCATTAACAATTTCCACTTCCTAGCCTTTCATTTAATTTACAGATTTGCCCCCACATATTTGGTCTCTTGCTACAAACCCTACCCACCATTTCACTCATACCAACACCTCTACCAGCCCACCAGGCCTAACAGGCCCATTGAAATTTTGATCTAGCATTCGTTTACTTAGGTATCACTGCAAAACTCTTCTCTTGGATCTACCCATGATCAAGAATGAATGAATAAATAATTACATTTATACCAGATTTACTACATGAATGTGAGCTTCCTGGTGCCATTTACTGAAGTGGAAGGGCCACAGGTACAGAATTACAAAGGATAGACCTCTGTACAGAGGATACCCTTACTCCCTTGCTGTTAAGATTTATTTGAAGGGCGGCCTCAAGATGTTCATCTGAGCTTCACATGCTCCTCAGATACAAATCTCAAACACTACATTGTCCGATGTGAAGAATGGCAGGGATTTCTACTTGGTCCCTGAACTCACATCAAGTTTGGCCAGCCCCACCTCCTACCATCTGGTGTTATGTCCCGTATAGAGGCCCTAATGTAGACCCGTTCATATATGCCCTAAAATGGACGTATTCATATTTGCCCTAATACGGTCGTATTCGTACTTGCCCTATTATGGTCAAAGCCGCTTATGCCCTATTACGGTCATAATTGTACATGTCCTATTATAGTCATGATTCCTTATATAGGCATGATCTTTCACCTACATTGCTCCTCGCTAGTACACAACGAGCTCTGAGGGCTGAACGTTATCTATCCTGTGGTTTTGAATACAGCAGGGTTTTTCCCAAACACAGGCCCACACTGTACTCATCAAGTATGCATGACTCTCTAGGAATACACAACCTGCATAATATGTATGTACAAAGTTCACCCCTGACGTCTTCCTCAAGTCCAACAAGGGCCAATACAAACCATACGAAGCAACTAGAAACGGTAAGACAGAGGGAACCGAGACTTCCATGCTGACACACTGACCAGAGACGCTGAGGCTCCTGCATGCAGACGCTCCAGCTGACAGCGTTCTAACACCGCCCTTGCGGGGTGTCCAACTCGAGACCAGGACGGGGTCCCACACTCTCTCTTTTCAGGTATGGGGGTTCGACTAAATCCTAGAAGGATTCTTGGCTCTTAGGCTTTTAGACCTACACATATGCTAGGTACACTCAGGTACATCTAGTTAGGCATCGTAGGAGTACGCGCACTTTCATAATGCTTTTTATATTCATGTATGTATTCATGACTATTGCAATATGGTAGAACTGTTCTATCCCTTTGCTTTTATCGTACTGCTGATAATATATCTCTGCTATTGTCTGCTGATTGCCGCAGCACATATATTTTACACTAGAATAACAACTGTTCAATAAATACTTATTGAAACGCCCAGACTGTTTATTCTGTGTAACTCTCTGAGACAAACAGAATAAGTAAGCACGAGTGACTGAGCGAAAAGTAGTATATTGTTTCCACGATTCTGAGGAATTAGGGTTGTCATGATCTAAGGTTGCCAGGAACTAATCTCTCCCTGATAAGAGGAGATTCTAATGGCACTGTGAGCAAGCTAATGCAAATCAGGCTAACATACACGGTGGGGGTGCACAGAGCCAGTCTACCACCAAACCCACAGCTTATGTTATCCAAACGCGCAGGTCCTGCATGGGTACTATAGGAACTACACGACATGGCGCCACCAACGTTGGTTTGGTACTAATTTAACAGTAGAATCTGAGTAGTTCAGTCGTGCTATTCTCAGAGAACCTACTCACATAAACCCCAGAGACATCTGGAGTGGGTGGGCACAAAATCCGCCGCAGCTGAGTAGTACGAGAATACTATTTATTGGCTGTTGGTTAATCGAGCTTGAAGGACATTTAGTTCCTAAATTGTGCATAACACCTCATCTTAGTTCCCTTTAAAGGCTTCTCCCTCTAAACATGCCTGGTTCAGGGGATGAGAGAGTTGACCTGAATTTCTTAACAGGAGGAGAAGATCCTGAGGATGCAATACAGATTGCACCAAAATTCAGAAGGACAGTCACCATAAGACTATTAGAAAATGGCTTACCAGCCAAAGGAGGCATGGTTGTTTTCGTGATTGAGGCACACGAATCAAATAAAACAGAGGTATTCTATTCATGGGTTACACTCACAGCAGCAAATGCAGTAACAAATACATTTCACTACTATATAGAAGGAGATGCACCACGGGAATATGCCCCGTTTGAGGACATAGAGATTCCACTCACTTACCAGGAACATCATTACTGGTTTAATGGCGCCCTACCCCACGTACGAGTAAGAGTAAGATTAGGCCCGCTCGGAGGAGACGGGGCCACATGGCCAATACTAGCGGCTTACACACCGCATCCTGACATTAACACAATGCCACAGCCAGACTTACTAGTACAACACAAAGATTTAATTAAAATCTACAGAAACTTGACACAATTGGTCATGAGGACTTTAACAATCCAACCTGCACCAGGTGCAGCAAACAGTACTCCAGCTCAGGGTACAGGAAATAAAATTACTCCTCAAACATTACACGCGGTAATGGGCAAAATGCCCACAAAATGCGAACAAATCCCATTCTGGATAGCTCAGAAAATAACTCAGCTTGAGGCGGTATTCCCTCAAGCTGATAAACACAGACTTCTAACAATCTGCTTGCCCATGGGGATCACACCACAAGTAGAGGACTGCACCTCTTGGGGTTCAGTCTTTGCTGCCATATATACCAGAACACATGGTATCCCGTCCTTAGCAGTAGTACCTGACGTATTGAGACAGATACAAAATGAGTATGGAGCAGAGCCTGCCCTTAACTTAGGGATGAAGTTACTAAATAACTTTGATCAGGTATCAGCCATAATACTAGCTAACATTAAGGGGGACACGGCTTCAGTGGCGATCCGCCAACGCCTAAGGGAGTTCAGTCCAGGAGATCATCAACACGAACTACCCAAAATAATTGACATTGCATATGCAGAACTAGGCAGAGACAGTTTAGGTGGGAAAGCATTAAAACCACAACTAGTGGGCAGTCCTGAAAAGGACACTACAAAGCAGACACCTACTTCTTCTAAAAAGAAGTGGGAAAATAAAAAACAACAAAAGTTTAAAGACAACAGATCTCAATCCAGAGGTAGGTCTCCTCAACAGGAGCCCTCTGAAAGGAGGTATAACCTCAGGAATAGGGATAATATTAAAAAACCTGACAGGTATCAAGATACTGATACTCGTTCCTCTCGTTCCTGTCAGGGTTCATCAAAAAACTCCGCGAGGGAAGGACGGTCAGAGGAGCGTACAAAGTCCAGAGAGACGCAACGCGCTGCGGACTACGCACCTAAAAAGAAGATAAACAAAAATCAAAACCTCAGTTCAAAAAGAAGAAGGTAGCAGGTGTCAAGATCAGACATGCCCAGAATTCTGAGGACACAGCTTCTGAACGGGGAATGGGCTCTGACGATGCTAGACAGCGCGGCAGAAGTAACGATAGCTCGCCAGAACCTGAGGAATTTCTGGTGACAGCGGAGTTGAGTGAGTATATCACGGTGGAAACACCTGATACTCGGGTAAGTGTCCCACATAAGTTACATGAGATAACACTCCAGCTGGAGGGGGACAAGCCCAGGAAAATTAAAGGTCTCTTTTGGAAAAATCTGTCATCAGGTTATGACATTCTATTAGCAGACCAAGACTAGCCACCAGCATTCGTCATGGAGTGCCCTAGGGGAGAAACGGTAATTTTTCCAGCATTTTCCGACCTCGTTCCCATACATTTAAAACATGCACATGCGCAGGAGTGGGCGGTTGCCCTAGCTCCAGCATTGTACAAAAATCATGTTGGTTGGGATGAGGATTCAACCCACCACGTGATCCCGTTAAAAGTTTCCCCAAATGCTCAAAGGCAATACCCTGTAAAGCAGGAAACTAAAAAACAAGTCAGGGAGATCCTAGATCAACTAGAATACCAGGGGGTGATTGAAAATTGCACTTCACCTATGAACAATCCTTTGTTTCCTGTAATGAAACCTGACAACACATATCATTTAGTTTTGGATTACAGACATTTAAACACTTGCACAAAGACATTTGCAGTTCAAAATGCACACAGTGCTGCATTAATGAATAACCTTGTGCGCAAAAAATACAAAACAACACTTGATATCTCAAATGGATTTTTCTGCCAAAATATAGCACTTGAAAGCAGATATATGACCGCATTCAGTGCGTTAGGGTCCCAGCGACAATTTTGTCGACTAGCCCAAGGGTATAAAAATAGCCCTGGGGTATTTTCAGCACGAGTAACAGAGTTACTCCAAAATTTGGATGAAGAAGCATTGTCCTATGTGGATGATATTTATCTAACGGACGATGACTTACCAAGGCACTTGACCAGGGTGAGCACCATTATTATGGGATTCGCCTCTGAGGGCTATAAATTTAATTTCAAAAAATCAAAAATTGCCCATCTCAGTGTCCTATTTTTAGGAAACGAGCTGTCAAGTGAAGGAAAAAGCCTAGCAGCTAACTTTTTAGAAAAGTGTGCACTGCTCCAACCTCCAAAATTATTAAAGAATTTACAATCAATTCTGGGATTCCTAAATTTTGGTCGAACATACATTTTGGATTATGCAGAAAGAGTAAAACCTTTCTACGACTTAATAAAGCCTGATTTTTCAGTCAGACAATGGACACAGGAACATACAAATATCCTGCGTTCCCTACAGGAAGACATGATAGCTTCTAAACATTTACAGACATGTGTAAAAGTACGCAACTTAGTGATCCGAGTAATAGCGGGTCAATGCGGGTACACTTGACTTTCAATGAAGGCGTAACGGTACCAATCGCATACAAATCACACCTGTACACAAACGCAGAGATGCGTTTAACTTCAACAGAAAAAATCCTGACAGCAGTGCAGACCGCTGTAGCAAGAGAAAGAGCTCTGGCTCAGGGTAAACACATAATTGTCGTGACCCCAGTACCAGCTTTAGAGGCTGTTACAATAACTAGCATTCCAAATGCGAAAACTTTACACCCCAGATGGATACAATGGGCTAATTCTCTTACTGCAACGGATGTTGAATACAGATTTGATCCAAATTTAAAAACACAAGCATTTCTGCAATACGAACAAGAATATCCTCTACCAAATGAGATTTTGCCTCTAGATCAGTATGAATACATTATTTACACTGACGGATCTGCTCAACCAGCCATAGGGAGTAAGCAAGCTTACAGCGCAGCGTGTGCGATTGTTAAAGGTCGCATGCACGATGGAAAGTTCCATCCTAGTTGCATTAAAACGCAATCTCTAGGAGACTGCACGGCTCAGTTGACAGAGTTAAAAGCACTGATACTGGCACTTGTAAATACGGAACACGAATTCCCCACACTGATTGTGTGTGATTCCTTTTACTGTGTACAGTCGTACAATGAATATTTACATCATTGGGAACAAAACGGGTTTAAAGACGCAAAAGGTGGCACAATTAAGCATAAAATGCTATGGGAACAGGTAGTGGAGTTGAGAAACGAACTATCAAGGGCTCACGTGATATATACACTGAGTCATCAGCGTGATGGCGTTCACGTTGAAGGAATTTCATTGGCTGATGAAGCCGCAAAGGGGGCTGTTCGTACAGCTTCCGTAGCTGCAATCACTCGTTCAAAAACGAGAATAGACGGTGAGATTATGGTAGCTGTCAATGCTTCACGCAAAGGCAGCACAGCCGTACCTAAAAAATTTCCACTCAAGTACTCCTACAAGTTAGATGTACAAAACATTCCATATGCTCAGATTCCTGGAGTGGGGGATAGAGTAATACCAAATATGGATCGTAGGCAAGGCTTAATTTTAGCAGCACACGAGGGTTTGGGTTCTGCGCATACAGGCGTCACAGCGACTATCTCTTTACTGAAACAGCGCTACTGGTGGCCAGGGTTAACAAAGCAGACCAAAGACTATGTCTTAAAGTGCGACATCCGCCAGCAGATGAAAGGCTCCACCGTAACACGCCCAGCACAGACACCATTGCTAAAATCAGACAAACCTCTCACATGTGTTTATTTGGACCACTGCGGACCCCTACAATCTGATGGGGCCAAGAAATATATCATGGTTGCAGTGGATTCCTGCTCTAGATTCCTATGGGTTTGGCCTCAGCGCTGTGCTGATGCTTGAACTGTTATAAGAGATTTGCGAGTCTTTATCGGCACATACGCAGTTGGCACGTTACATTCTGACCATGGCACGGCGTTTAGCTCTCGGGCTTACAAAGAGGCCATGGAAGAAATGGGCGTAGCATTGCGGTACTCCTCTTCGTATCATCCTGAGGGAAATTCCGTTGTGGAGAGGAAAAACCGGGACTTAAAGCAATCTTTAACAGCTAGGGTATTAGGCAAGGCCGGTAGATGGGTCGATCACTTATATGGGGTACAACGAGCGATAAATAATCAGCCAAGAAGCTCTCTAGGGGGTGTCACTCCTTACGAGGTCCTATTTGGGACAAGAATGTGGGTACCTGATCTTGACTGTGAAGGCACAGTGGCGGATGAAAAACCATTTGATATCCTTGATCGTTTGGCTGTTTTACAGGATCTAAATGAATCCAGGACACACCAAAGCAACGTCCACTTAAAGCAGACCGACACTGAGGAAGTCAAGGCAGTAACGGCAAGACCTGTCTGGATCCCAAAAGTCGGGGATCTGGTCAGAGAGAAGATTGCAGACAAGAAAGAATTTGGACCTTCCTACAGGAAACCTGTACCGGTCCTAGCAATCCAAGGCACAAGAACTGTACTTCTGCCACCTCTTGCCGGAAAAAAGGAGAAAAGATTTGTCTCAATCGACTTAATCAAACCACACTATGTGGTCGATACTAAACAGTAGGCCTCGTGGACTCCACAGTAGCAGACGCCCTCCTCTCGCTACAATTCAAGAAGTTCAAACAGAAAGACTCATCACGTTTGAAGAGCCACCTGTACGGAATGAAGGACTAAGCAACAATGCTATGGAACTCGTTCCACTTCAACAAGAAGAAAATCAACTTAACAACCAAGGTGCAATCAGACCGACTACAGACATCTACGTCAACATGCCTCGTCAAGAGCAAAATCCGATTTCAACAAATCCCGATGCAATTCCAACAATTGATTGAACTGCTTCTGGCTATTTCATGAACTTTGATACGTTTTCACTGGATCCAAGTGAGCCGGAAACTACGCCAGCCAAAAAATCACACAAAAAGAAACTCATTGACTTTTTGAACTTTTTTAGAAAGACTTGCCTGGTGTCACCTTGGATAGAACTATGGTATATCACTGGGATTTTATTTTTTATTTTCTGGCTAGGTTTAATTATAACTTTTAGTATGCTTATTAATGGACGATACCTCCAGCAGAGCTCTACAGCCCAAAGAGTCAATTTGATTTTAAAACCACACCAGTCTTCACATCGTGAACCAAGAGACTTGTCTTCAGTGAACATTACAGCAGTTCCTATACCGGACGGTATAGTATGGGACAAGATTGATTTTGATATATTCGGTCCGACAGAACTTTTAAAGCTTAAACATGTATTTAAAATTTCTTTAAGTGATATCATTACCTCCAGTACATTATCTGATGATTGGGACACTGAAACTGTAAATGCTATGATGTCTGATTTAGAAAAAACGGCCGCATTTCCGAACAATGAAATGTTAGAAGGTACTTCAGACTATGATACATTGTACTATTACCAACATTATGGTCATCATTTCTTACACAAATCTATAACACCTAGAAATGTATTTGAATACCACCAGTGGGAACACTGCCCAACACCTCCAAAAGGTAGTTCGCAAACTTTTGCGCAGAAATTCACATACTTTTCAGGGTTTAATACATCTGACCCGAAGTCATTTTATTACAAAGTGGCAAAAACATCAGCACAGAAAATTATGTTGACTAACACCAAACAGATTTACTCTGCTTCCTTTATGGCCCAGTTGTCTACACAGGGTTTCGACCTATGGAAAGACACTATAGATTTAAAATCAATCTGGGGTCCTAGGGACTGACAAGTCCAGGGAACAGAAGCGCTTTTAGAGCATGCCTCATTCCACAGCAGATGATATTTCTAAATGAAACTGTGCAACAGACATCCTGTCTTGGACTAGCCAAGAACAAGGAACTGAACTCACCCGGGTTTCCTACACCATCACAGATGGGTGGGGGGCAGAATTCAACTACACAAGGGGTAGGATTAGATGACATTCTCCAGTACAACGGATCAGATCCTGATTGGACGAAATGGCTGATTTGGCCCATTGACACAAACACCTGTCAACGGAGATTTATGAATACAACCGAAGGGTTTAGTATCCATAGGCCACATACATGCTATGTACAGAGACAACACCCAGGGGTAGTGACATCCTACAGTGTTGGGAAGTTGTGCCTTGATTGGCTAGAAACCTCAACACTCACAGAAGTGAAACATCACTTAACCTTACTCACACCTGATGTAGACCTTAGGGATTTCTTGCTAGGCCCAAGGAAATCACGTCAGAAACGCTTCATATATGTCGGCATTTATGCCTATTATAATGAAAACTGGTAAATATCCCAACAAGAGGCCGCAGAAAGAATACGGGAAATAGACCGTATTAACTTAGAAAAAGCATTAGCTGTAGTGGATAATGGGTTAACAACTTTGACCTCCAGGATTTACTCCTTAGGCAACATTGTGTCTTCGGCAATCGACATATTAGAACTAGATCTGGCCTTGTTACAACACGGGCAATCTCAGCTACGTTCTAGTATGATGCTAAGCTGGACGCTACAATCTTTGCATGCATAAACACCACGTCTCTGTTTTCGGAATACAATCTGTCTGATAAACAGACAGAAATGGCACAAAGGGGAGCCAAATATACAATGCTGCGTATTGAGAAACTGGAAAGGTTACCATTCACTGTAGCCGAATCACCATCAACTGAATGGCTAATTCATGGCCAAATCACTCTGCCGGTCACTACGTTTCAGTTTCAATATTGCCTTGAGCAAAGGCAGGGAGGCAAATATGAAAAGATGGGTAAGGGTTACATTAAGGAAACTTGGGCGTTACCATATAGATACCGATGCTGGAATGGGGATCGAGAAGTATTTCTGAGCGGTGCTAACTGCAAGAACGCTTTAAGCGGTTCTCTCATGTGTCAGGATATTTCACTACACGGAGCCTGTAGCGGTTCAGTAGCGAACCTATCGTCTCACATGACAGGGACCCCAGCGGCCATGATCACACCGGTTTTCCAGCTGCTCTCGAATGGGAGTTACTTGATGCTAAATGATCAAGGTTGCTGTGGGATGCTTCCGGGCGTCGCCTATCTGGTCACTGTTAACTCCAGGGTTACTTGCTGTATGCAAATATTGTTTCCGCCACTGAACACAGTCAGGGAGGCGTTGCTATGGCCTTCACTGAACGTTTCTTTCATACAATTTGATACTCTGAGCAGACTGCAAGCCATGCTTTTACAGCAAACCGTGCCCTTAACCTCCGCTCGAGAAACCTTTGAACTTCAAGTTGCAAGGACCTCGACTGAGATACAGGCGCTTATACGTACAAATTGCCCCTTTCATTTCGTAGAAATGGTGGGACGTATCTTCAATATGTCTGATACGAGCAGTATTGTACACCTATTTAAGACCATAGGGTCAGGACTGTTAGGCACCTTTCAGACAGTCCTCAGAGTAATCCCAAATTTTATACACTCCGTATTGGGAAGCGTATTTGGAGGACTCCCGCTTATCCTATTGGTGATTGCAGGGGTCCTATTCATAATACTACTGCTACGCAACGGACGGCCCAATTCCTGAGGGAATGGCGAACATGCTCCTGGAGCGGAAATATCGTGAACGCATGGTACAACTTCTGGGCATTTCTTGCCTGCGAGAACTCAATGCCTCCTGGTTTCTATCCTTTCGACCAGTCTGGGTAGACTGCATCTTACCTGTTCTTCGATGCCTGTTTTGTGGAGAAGAATGCACGTTGGATCTTTGTCTAACATTTCCATCAGATGCGCCTCCGGACACGGATGCAATGCTGGACCCCATAAAGGCCCGCACTCTGCGTTGTCCCCAGCGGCTTCCAATTTTGATGAATGCATTCCTGGAGAATCCACAGGTGCCGTTTGCTCCTGCTGGGTTAGGTGACTCCTCCACAGGCACCCAGGTAACAACTGCCGCACAAGCTGCAGCAGCATCGACTGTTGGCAGTGCTACATTCCATCTATGTGTGATTGACGTTCTCTGTGAGGCGTTGGATTTGTCATCTGCAGTAGCTCACACAGATAATGTTGTGCTTCCCAGCCAGGCCACTTAATCTCGAATTGGCTCATCGCGTCCTGGGAAAGAATTCGGCTTCTCCACTCGTTTTCATAAAAAGCGAGCCAATTTGGAACATTTCCTAAATTGACACTTTCGCTTGAGAAAAGCATGGCCTTCTTCCGCTTTGAGTGAAGCAACTTATATAGAGAAACAAAATAGACATTTCTTTTCTTAGTGGCAATTGGAAATAGCTGAATTGTAACATTTTTTTTTTTTTTTTAACTATTTTAAAACTTGCTTTTAAAAATGTTTTTAAAATGTCCAGATTTTAAGTATGGCTATTGTCATCCTGTTCGGAAGAGGAGTGGGTGTTATGTCCCGTATAGAGGCCCTAATGTAGACCCGTTCATACATGCCCTAAAATGGACGTATTCATATTTGCCCTAATACGGTCATATTCGTACTTGCCCTATTATGGTCAAAGCCACTTATGCCCAATTACGGTCATAACTGTACATGTCCTATTATAGTCATGATTCCTTATATAGGCATGATCTTTCACCTACATTGCTCCTCGCTAGTAAACAACGAGCTCTGAGGGCTGAACGTTATCTATCCTGTGGTTTTGAATACAGCAGGGTTTTTCCCAAACACAGGCCCACACTGTACTCATCAATTATGCATGACTCTCTAGGAATACACCACCTGCATAATATGTATGTACAAAGTTCACCCCTGACGCCTTCCTCAAGTCTAACAAGGGCCAATACAAACCATACGAAGCAACTGGAGTCTTCAGGGTATAAATACACCACATCTTACCCCGGTAAGACAGAGGGAACAGAGACTTCCATGCTGACACACTGACCAGAGACGCTGAGGCTCCTGCATGCAGACGCTCCAGCTAACAGCGTTCTAACACAGCCCTTGCGGGGTGTCCAACTCGAGACCAGGACGGGGTCCCACACTCTCTCTATTCAGGTATTGGGGTTCGACTAAATCCTAGTAGGATTCTTGGCTCTTAGGCTTTTAGACCTACACATATGCTAGGTACACTCAGGTACATCTAGTTAGGCATCGTAGGAGTACGCGCACTTTCATAATGCTTTTTATATTCATGTATGTATTCATGACTATTGCAATATGGTAGAACTGTTCTATCCCTTTGCTTTTATCGTACTGCTGATAATATATCTCTGCTATTGTCTGCTGATTGCCGCAGCACATATTTTTTACACTAGAATAACAACTGTTCAATAAATACTTATTGAAACGCCCAGACTGTTTATTCTGTGTAACTCTCTGAGACAAACCGAATAAGTAAGCACGAGTGACTGAGCGAAAAGTAGTATATTGTTTCCACGATTCTGAGGAATTAGGGTTGTCATGATCTAAGGTTGCCAGGAACTAATCTCTCCCCGATAAGAGGAGATTCTAGTGGCACTATGAGCTAGCTAATGCAAATCAGGCTAACATACGCAGTGGGGGTGCACAGAGCCAGTCTACCACCAAACCCACAGCTTATGTTATCCAAACGCACAGGTCCTGCATGGGTACTATAGGAACTACACGACACTGGACTCTAAAAGAAGTATGGTTCTTGTTAGAAATGGAGATCTCTAGTTGGCCGCGGCTGGCGCAGAGGTCCAAGTAAGGATCCTTCTTCCTAAGTCAGAGTAAGGGGGCTACACCCTTTGATAACCCCTGCTCAACCTTGTGGTAACGTTGCACGAGCAGACAGGCCTATCTCAGAGGCAGTGTGTGAAGCATTTATGACCATACACAATAACACAAGAGAGATGCTACAAACGGACACCACAAGTAGTTATCTTTATATAGACTGAACACGAGGCTAAAAGCACTCAAGGAGCCACAATGCACACAATTACAGATTCACTTCAAAAGCAATAAAGGCACTCGAAACGGGGGTGGAACGGACTTAGTTCGGGGCCGGGGTCCACGCGACCTGGTGATGCACAATGTACCTGAGATGCAAAGGGGCACGGCACGCAGCCTCACAAGGAAGCCGCGGTGATGACAGGCGGACTCGCAGCGGCCACAGCTCCCGGCTGTAGCGGTCCGCGGCGTGCACTCACGATAATCCTGGGACGGGGTTTAAAGGTGGGCACCCAGCGGTACCCGCAGGCGGTAACAAGATCCTGGAAGTGGTGACTAGTGCGGGCACTCAGCGGCACAGCTCCTCAGCTGCAGCGGCCCACAATAGCGATAGCGATGATTTTCGTAGGATGGCAAATGCGGGCACTCAGTGGCCCAGCTCCTCAGCTGCAGCGGCCCACAATAGCGATAGCGATGATTTCCGTAGGATGGCAAATGCGGGCACTCAGCGGCACAGCTCCTCAGCTGCAGCGGCCCACAATAGCGATGATTTCCATAGGATGGCAAAGGCGGGCACTCAGCGGCACAGCTCCTCAGCTGCAGCGGCCCACAATAGCGATAGCGACTTTCAGCCCGCGTTCCCCGCAGTAGAACCAGAGGCTCTGGAATTCTCAACAGAGGCCTCACCTGCGGGTAGAATCCCCCTCAAATAGGAATCCAGACGGCTGATGGGTGAAGTCTAATGTCCCTGAGACTTCAGCAGGAGGCGAGCTCAAATCAGGCCCTTGGGTAGTTGCTTCAGCAAGATGGATGAAAGTTTCAAAGTCCTTTCCCTCTAGTTACACGGACAGAGGTTCGTCTTGGCATCCAGAAGTAACACACTTGTGGGGGTTTTCGCGCACATCTTTATACCCCCCTCGCCTTTGTTCTCTCAAAAGTCACAAGTCACTGAACCCAGTCAGAACCAGTTCGGTGAGGTCCTGGGGGCATGTTGTTTATGAGGCGGCATCCTGCCCTTTAGAAGAGGGGGTCTGCCATCAGAAGCACCGTGGGAGGGGGAGCCATCATTCACCTTGCCAGGCGCAGCCCTGCTCAGATCAAAGGGTCACCCCTCCCCATACTCCAGCTGCAGATCTCTCTACTCGACCCAGGTCGGGTTCAGCCTACCCTGTCCCTCCAAAACCAGACGGCCAATACACATAACAGCAGAGCACACTGGAAGACTTAGGCAAGAAAATACCCACTTTCCCAAAGTGGTATTTTCAGACACAGAATATAGAAATAACCCTCACTAAAAGATGTACTTTAATATTCTGAGCTCAGGCATACTAAATTCGGCTTTCCACTTTACAAGCTGCTTCTGTGGGTGGCGCAATCAGCGCTGCAGGCCCACCAGCAGCATTCGGTCTACCAGCCCTGGGCACGCACGGCGCACTATACTAGAGACTAACAGGTAAACCAAATGAGCCAATTATGGGAACATCAATTCATACAGTCAATGTACCATAGGGAGCATTCGCGCTGTGGCACGGAATGGCCGTGGCACAGCGCTCAGAGCATCTAACACCAGCAAGCACAGAGGAGACAAAAAGCGAGAAATGGAGGGGAGACCCACGCCAATGGTGCCAGGTCTAACACGTGTCCCCTCCAGCTAAAATGTGGGGAGAACTACCCACCCACTTGGGAGTTCTCATCACTAAGGCGGAAAAATCTGGACAGACCATGAGCATTGGCGTGCTCTGTACCAGGGCGGTGTTCCACCGTAAAGTCCATACCCTGTAGGGAAATGGACCACCTCAACAACTTTGGATTCTCTCCCCTCATCTGCATCAACCATCTGAGGGGCCTGTGGTCTGTCTGAACCCGGAAGTGAGTCCCAAACAGGTATGGTCTCAGCTTCTTCAGTGCCCAGACCACAGCAAATGCCTCACGCTCAATTACACTCCACCTCTGTTCCCGTGGAAGTAACCTCCTACTAATGAAGGCTACAGGTTGGTCTAGGCCGTCCTCATTGATCTGTGACAGAACGGCCCCCACACCATGCTCGGAAGCGTCTGTCTGGACAACAAATTCTTTTGAAAAGTTGGGCACCTTAAGGACAGGTGCTGTGCACATGGCAGTCTTCAGGGCGTCAAAAGCGTTCTGACAGGTGTCAGTCCAGTTCACCATCTTGGGCTGCTTCTTAGAAGTCAGCTCAGTCAAGGGTGCAACAATGTTGCCATACCCCTTGACAAACCTCCTGTAATAACCTGTGAGTCCTAAAAGGCTCTCACCTGTGTCTGGGTTTTGGGGGCTCCCAAGCTAGGATGGTTTCAATCTTGGGCTGTAGGGCGCCACCTGGCCGCTCCCCACCTGGTGTCCCAAGTACACCACAGAACCCTGCCCAATCTGGCACTTACTTGCCTTGATTGTGAGGCCTGCCCTTCGCAGTGCCATCAACACTTCCCAGAGGTGGCGCAGGTGGTCCTCCCATGAGGAACTAAACACTGCAATGTCATCCAGGTAGGCGGCACTGAAATCTTCCAGCCCAACCAACACCCTGTTGACCAACCTCTGAAAGGTGGCAGGGGCATTCTTCATCCCAAAGGGCATCACCCTGAACTGGTAGTGCCCATCTGGTGTGGAGAATGCGGACCTCTCCTTTGCCCCATCAGTTAAGGCGATCTGACAATACCCAGACGTCAAATCAAACGTGCTGAGGTACCGTGCAGCCCCTAGCCGATCTATGAGCTCATCAGCTCTGGGGATGGGGTGCGCGTCAGTCTTTGTGACTGAATTGAGACCTCGGTAGTCCACGCAGAACCGAAGTTCTGGGGTGGCACCAGGCGCTGCAGCTTTTGGTACCAAGACCACTGGGCTGGACCAAGTGCTGCTAGAGGACTCAATCACCCCTAAAGCAAACATTTTGGAAACCTCTTCCTTAATGGATGCCCTAACCCGGTCAGTCACTCAGTAAGCCTTGTGCTTAACAGGAGGACTGTCCCCAGTGTCCACTTCGTGGACACACCAATCAGTGACACTAGACACCAGGGAGAACAGATCACTGAATTGTCCCAACAGTTGGCGACAATCACTCTGTTGCTCAGGGGTCAGTGTGGCGGAGAGGACCACACCCTCCACTGACCCGTCTTGCTCCTTTGCACACAGGAGGTCAGGAAGAGGCTCACTCTCCTCCTCCATCCCAGCATCTGTGGCCAGGAGCATGCCCACTTCGGAACTCTCAAAGAGGGGCTTCAGGCGGTTGACATGCACGACCCGCAAGGGGTTCTGGGGAGACCGCAAGTCCACCAAGTAGGTAACAGGACTCTTGCGCTCCACCACCTCAAATGGTCCGGTCCACTTATCTTGGAGCGCACAAGGCTCCACTGGGGCCATGACCCAAACCTTTTGACCAGGCTGAAACTCAATCAGAGTGGCATTCTGATCGTGCCAACGTTTCATCTCTTCCTGGCTGGCTTCCAGATTTGCTTCAGCAAGCTTTCTGAAACGCCGAGTCTGGTTCCTGAAGGCCAGCATGTAACTAAACACATCCTGGGGAGGTTTCCTGGGAGATTGCTCCCAGCCTTCCTTGAACAGACTCAGAGGCCCTCTTACCGGGTGACCATAGAGTAGTTCAAAGGGGCTGAACCCTAGGGACTTCTGTGGCACCTCACGGTAAGCAAACAACAGGCAGGGCAAGAGGATGTCCCACTTACGCCTCATGGTCTCTTCTAGGCCCATAATCATGCCTTTGAGGGTCCGGTTGAATCTCTCAACCAGCCCATTCCCTTGGGGGTGGTAAACTTATAAGTTACCCCACACTCCTCCCACAGAGACTTCATATATTTGGAAATGAAGTTAGTACCCCTATCAGACACCACCTCTCTGGGGAACCCAACACGGGAGAAAATCCCCATCAGTGCACGTCCCACCACGGGGGCCGTCACTGTCCGGAGTGGGATGGTTTCAGGGTACCGGGTGGCATGGTCCACCAAGACCAGGATGAACCTGTTGCCCATGGCTGTCTTGGGGTCCAGAGGCCCCACAATGTCAATGCCCACTCGCTTGAATGGGGTACTGACAACTGGAAAGGGCTGGAGTGGGGCTTTGATCTTCCCCCCACTCTTCGCACTTGCCTGGCAAGTCTCACATGTCCTGCAGTGAGCATCTGAGCTCCTGCGCATCTGGGGCCCAAAAAAGTGGGTGACCAGCCTCTCGAAGGTCTTGGTCTGCCCCAGATGTCCTGCCAATGGCACATCATGAGCCAACCCCAGTAGGAAGGCTCTGAAGCACTGGGGTACCACCAGCACACGGGCTGACCCAGGCTCAGCAACCTTAGGCTCGCTGTAAAGGAGGTAATTCTCCCAATAGATCAGATGTGACCCTGACTGATCACCTGCTGCCTGGGCTGCAGCCTGTCGCCGCAGCCCCTCGAGAGAAGGGCACGTTTTCTGCTGTTCACAAAATTCCTCCCTGGTGGGCCCTCCTTCCTGCTGCCAATGGGTCAGCTCAGGCAGGTCCCCCAGTTCGGCTACCTGTTCCCCTGTAGGCTCCAGGGCATCCCTCTCAAGGTCTGCTTCTTCCTGGACCGTGGGAACTATGGGGGCCGGTTTCCCGCGCCCCCTACCCCTTCTCTGTAAGGCAGGGACCTGGGCCATAATTTCAGGCTCCAGGTCCTTCTGAATGTCCTTACTGGCTGCCATGGACCGAGTGGTCGCACACGCCCACTCAGGCAGACCCAACATTTCCAAGTGAGATTTCCTCTCCACCGTAGCCCACGGGGAGTTTTCTAAATCGTTGCCCAACAGACAGTCTACCGGCATGGCTGGCCTCACAGCTACTTGAAGAGTTCCTGAGACCCCCCCACTCAAAGGGAACCTGAGCCACCTCACACTGGCTCTCAGAGTTGTCTGCTGACACTACTGGGCAGAATGCATGGGGGACAACCTGCTCTTTGGACACCAACCGGGAGCTGACAGCAGTCACACTAGCTCCGGTGTCCCTCAGAGCCTCCACCCTATGGCCATTGATGGTCACCCACTGCCTGTACTTCTTAGTGTTATCAGGCAGCGTGGGGTTAGGGACCTTCTCAAAGTCTCCTAGCGAGACAAGGGTCAATTCCACGGGATCCCACCCACCTTGGGCACCCATCTCCTCCCCTCCCAGGGCTACACTAGCAAGCTGGTGGGGTGGTGCGCGGGGCGGGGCATTGAGGTCCCTCTGGGGACACTGGGGATCATAATACCGGTGGCCCACTTGACCACATTTAAAACAAGTAAGGGGCCCCCTATGAACAGGCCTACCTGTCGGGGGCACTGGCTTCTTCTCCGGGGGAGACTGGGATGCCACTCCTTGGTTCCCTTGGGAATTACTTTGGGGCCCTCCCTGGAACTCCCTCGGTTTACCCTTGTCCCCCCCACTTCTCTGCTGGGGACCTTGCCCACCTTTGGCGAAGTCTCCCACAGGACCCTTGCGAACCCGGGTGCTCACCCAGTGGTCCACCTCCTCAGCAAGCTTCCTAGGGTTAGTTAGCTTGCTATCAACAAGGTGCTGGCGTAGCTCTGGAAAACAGTTACTAGATAAATGCTCCCATGCAAACAAATCATACAGTTGCTCAAAAGTTTCCACTTTGCTACCCTTTACCCAGCGATCCATTGCTCTGCAAAAAAAGACACATATTCGACCCAAGTGGTACCCTCTAACTTCTTACAGGTTCTAAATCTCTGCCTGTACATTTCTGGGGTCAAACCATATCGCGTCATCAAGGCCTCTTTCATATGGGCGTACACCATCCTGCTCTCTTCAGGCAGATCCAACAGGGTATCCCTCCCATCACTCACAAAGCGTCCCCACAACCCCGCTCCCCAATCCTTCTCAGGGACCCGGTGGGACACCATGGCTATCTTATATGCGGCAAACCATTGCCCAATATCCTCACTCTTATGGAAATCCTTGATGACATCCTTGGGTATATACACTCTACTCTCGGTAGGTACTAACGGTAAGCTGCCACCAGAGGGGGAGATCTCTAAGCTCTTAGCCTTGATCTCCAGCTCCCTCAATACTCTCTCATGCTCCAGTTTCATTTTCTCAAGTTCAAATGCCAACCTGTTATTCTCAATATCCAATTTTTTACTCTCTAGGTCCTTCTGACCTTCTAATTTGGCCATCTCCAAACTATGCCTCCCATCTCTCTCCCTGTCCTCCATCTCTTCTGGAGACAGACCCTTTGAGGACACACTAGTACCAGGATTGGAAAGTGCTTTACCTCCCACTAAATCCACTTCGTCATCCTGCTGCCCTCCAGCATTCTCTCCCTCATTCCTAGCGGACTCTCTCGCTTCTACCCAGGCCTTAAGGGCCTTCTGATACTCCTCCTTCCTAGAGAGTCCCGCAACAGGGACTGTGAATCGCTTGCAAAAAGACTTTAGCTGTTTGGCAGTGTAGGTTTGTAACCTCTCTTCCTCAAAAATGAGATCCTCCGAAGCATTGGACGTTGGAATCCCATTGTAGACATAACTGGCAATTACAATCGACAATAGAACAAAATCAAACCGTACGTGGTTGCGCCTAGGCCTACACTCACTAGTAGCGTACACTGGTTATTGTATGTGGATCACAAATGCAAGTCCTGATCCTCACCGCTGACCACCAATGTTAGAAATAGGGATCTCTAGTTGGCCGCGGCTGGCGCCGAGGTCCAAATAGGGATCTTTCTTCCTAAGTCAGAGTAAGGGGGGCTACACCCTTTGATAACCCCTGCTCAACCCTGTGGTAACGTAGCACGAGCAGACAGGCCTATCTCAGAGGCAGTGTGTGAAGCATTTATGACCATACACAATAACACAGGAGAGACGCTACAAACAGACACCACAAGTAGTTATAGAAAAATAGTTATCTTTATATAGACTGAACACGAGGCTAAAAGCACTCAAGGAGCCACAATGCACACAATTACAGATTCACTTCAAAAGCAATAAAGGCACTCGAAACGGGGGTGGAACGGACTTAGTTCGGGGCCGGGGTCCACGCGACCTGGTGATGCACAATGTACCTGAGATGCAAAGGGCGACGGCACGCAGCCTCACAAGGAAGCCGCAGTGATGACAGGCAGACTCGCAGCGGCCACAGCTCCCGGATGTAGCGGTCCGCGGCGTGCACTCACGATAATCCTGGGACGGGGCTTAAAGGCGGGCACCCAGCGGTACCCACAGGCAGTAACAAGATCCTGGAAGTGGTGACTAGTGCGGGCACTCAGCGGCACAGCTCCTCAGCTGCAGGGGCCCACAATAGCGATAGCAATGATTTTCGTATGATGGCAAATGTGGGCACTCAGCGGCACAGCTCCTCAGCTGCAGCGGCCCACAATAGCGATAGCGATGATTTCCGTAGGATGGCAAATGCGGGCACTCAGCGGCACAGCTCCTCAGCTGCAGCGGCCCACAATAGCGATGATTTCCGTATGATGGCAAAGGCGGGCACTCAGCGGCACAGCTCCTCAGCTGCAGCGGCCCACAATAGCGATAGCAATGATTTTCGTAGGATGGCAAATGCGGGCACTCAGCGGCACAGCTCCTCAGCTGCAGCGGCCCACAATAGCGATAGCAATGATTTTCGTAGGATGGCAAATGCGGGCACTCAGCGGCACAGCTCCTCAGCTGCAGTGGCCCACAATAGCGATAGCGACTTTCAGCCCGCGTTCCCCGCAGTAGAACCAGAGGCTCTGGAATTCTCAACAGAGGCCTCACACCTGCGGGTAGAATCCCCCTCAAATAGGAATCCAGACGGCTGATGGGTGAAGTCTAATGTCCCTGAGACTTCAGCAGGAGGCGAGCTCAAATCAGGCCCTTGGGTAGTTGCTTCAGCAAGATGGATGAAAGTTTCAAAGTCCTTTCCCTCTAGTTACACGGACAGAGGTTCGTCTTGGCATCCAGAAGTAACACACTTGTGCGGGTTTTCGCGCACATCTTTATACCCCCCTCGCCTTTGTTCTCTCAAAAGTCACAAGTCACTGAACCCAGTCAGAACCAGTTCGGTGAGGTCCTGGGGGCACGTTGTTTACGAGGCGGCATCCTGCCCTTTAGGAGAGGGGGTCTGCCATCAGACGCACCGTGGGAGGGGGAGCCATCATTCACCTTGCCAGGCGCAGCCCTGCTCAGATCAAAGGGTCACCTCTCCCCATACTCCAGCTGCAGAACTCTCTACTTGACCCAGGTCGGGTTCAGCCTACCCTGTCCCTCCAAAACCAGACGGCCAATACACATAACAGCAGAGCACACTGGAAGACTTAGGCAAGAAAATACCCACTTTCCCAAAGTGGTATTTTCAGACACAGAATATAGAAATAACCCTCACTAAAAGATGTACTTTAATATTCTGAGCTCAGGCATACTAAATTTGACTTTCCACTTTACAAGCTGCTTCTGTGGGTGGCGCAATCAGCGCTGCAGGCCCACCAGCAGCATTCGGTCTACCAGCCCTGGGCACGCACGGTGCACTATACTAGAGACTAACAGGTAAACCAAATGAGCCAATTATGGGAACATCAATTCATACAGTCAATTTACTATAGGGAGCATTCGCGCTGTGGCACGGAATGGCCGTGGCACAGCGCCCAGAGCATCTAACCGCAGCAAACACAGAGGAGACAAAAAGCGAGAAATGGAGGGGAGACCCACGCCAATGGTGCCAGGTCTAACAGTTCTCATTATTATCTTTTAGTAAATGCACAGGCAACTAGTTCATTCAACAAAAGCCATAGAAATATTTGACATCTTATGCTATTAAGTGTTTGGATTGCAGGAGTTTATGAACAATATCTACTGAATTACCTCAATCTGAGTACACATTTTAGAAACCGAGGGAACATATAGCCCTGTCTTGAGAGCTGGATAGAAGTTTTTTTTTTAAATGGTATTTAAATTCGTTTGCATTTTATATTGCAGTGATGAATGTATTTTGACATTAACATTTTATTCCAACTTTGTCTTTAAGATGTGATCAAGCATCTAGTTAAATGGTATGCATTTCTTTTAGTAAGGATTGAGATCCTACAGTATGTTTGTTTCAATGTTTTTTGTTATACATTTTATTTTTACGTGCGAGTATAAACTAGGTGTACATAAGTGCATATTTTGTCAGGCAATTAGAGTCTATCAATCGCTACCTTTGGACTATTTCCATATAGTCTCCATAGCAACTAGTTGTTTTTTCGTTCACTTGCAATTATGAGTCAAAGAGGATAAATATAATTTCTTCCATTATTTTGGGAGTTCTCATTGTGAGGTCGAAATTACTGATCTCGAAAGTGGGGCTGTGCCTAATTAAAAACCAACAGACATAAGTGAGTGAAATGTATTTTTACAGTTTCATAACATTGTGAAGATTTTGCATTTTCCTTTCAGTCACATCTTTGATAAGATTCTCACTCTTTGCAGGAAAATTGTTTGAGGAGGAGAAGGTCGGAGCAACAGATTTTCCCAAAAATCAGCGAATTGATGTTTTTTTGATCTTTTGAGCACAATATTCACTGAACAAAATGAAAAAAAAGCAAATTCCCGGTAAAACCTACTTTTTCAAACCTCTGACAATTTTAAACAAGCAATGGCAATACGTCTGGTTTCTTATTTATATTGTGTGTAGTAATTGTTAGTTTTGTTTAGTACAATATTGAAAGGTAAGGATCTTGCTTTATTTTTATTTAGCTGCACAATTTATTTGAATTGTAATAGACACCTATCTACAACAGTATACTGTAAACAATACAATTAAATGTTAAGCCTTTTAAGGGGAATTGAATACACATTAAGTTATATTTCTATTTTAATTATGCATTACTTAGTACAGGAACGTTCCCTACATAATGTTACTTGTGAGCACCCTTGCCGTGTGCTAACCAAATACAAGTCACAGCTATGTTGTTGATTTTTTGGGCCTCAGCGCACACGACCATCATGTGTATGCTGAGGCAGTGTAGGCGATTCGAGAGTTGGTCCGCAACAAAACTCTAGGTCAGGACGGGTTACCACTGGAGTATTATGCTACTTTCTTTTCGATCCTCGCCCGCGTCTTGAAGAGATGTTTGAAGCAGCACTCCAAGTGAACTCCTGCAGACGCTTCGGGAGGCCCTCCTCATTTCCATCCTCAAGCCTGACAGGGACCCCACTCACCTGGGATCCTACTGACCTATTGCAATCCTTGATGCGGGTAATAAAATATTGACGAAGATCCTCATCAGCAGGTACACCCAGGTCCTCCCTGAGCCTATGCACTCGGATCAGAATGGGTTTGTCCCAGGCCAGAGCACTTCCCAGAAGATACGGCGTCTTTTTCATGTCCAAGATCGGGTGCAGGGTCGATTCCAGCATGCTGCCTGCCTCATATAAGATCTGGAGAAGGCATTTGATATGTTGATGTGGGATTTTCTTTTTCTAACACTGTCCCGGATGGGTGTCGGGAAGAGGTTGCTTGCTGATACCGACTCCTTTATACCAAGCCATCCTCTCGGATTTGCCTGGGTCATCTCATTTCGGCCTCTTTTCCAGTTAGTCGAGGCACTAGGCAGGGGTGCCCTCTCTACCTCCTGCTCTTTGTGATGGAGTCCCTGGCCATTCATTATGCAAGGAGGGCCGGGATGGGATATACCCCTTAAGGACAGACACATGCAGTGTCATTATACACGGATGATCAACTTCTATGTCTATGAGACCTTGCGACTGATCTCCCTCCACTTGGCGATTCCTTGACTGCATTTGTTGACGCCGTGGGCCTCTGGGTTAATTGGATAAAGTTGTGAGCTACCCACATTGCCCCAGTCAGGCGCCACGAATTATTCACCTCGAGGAGGCACAGCTTCGTTGATGTGAGGCAGTGATCCGCTACTTAGGGGTTCGCCTCTATCATACCCTTCTCGATCTTTATGAGGGGAACGTCCGGAGGGCCCTGGTCAGCAACCTTTACTTTTGGCATCGATTGGCCAGATTGCATTGTCCCAGCCTCATTTTCTTTGCCACCTACCTGTCAATCCACCAAAGTTGCTCTTTAATGAACTGGACTCTCTTTTACGTGTTCTTATTTGGGGCAACAGACGTCGCTGCATCGCCCTTAAGAAATTATAACTGGGAACGGGGAGGTGCCTCCTCCTTCGAGCGTACTTTTTGGCAGCTCAGCTGCAGTGGCTATCAAGCTGGACAGCTGGGCGTTACATGGGCGAAACAAGCGATGAGCAAGGGGTCATGACGGTGGCCATGGTGCGAGGCTTTCTCCTCCCGAATGTTCTGCCCTCTTCACCTTGGCCCTTACAGGTGGCGGTGGCTCGCTCCTGCATGCTCCACATACATCATCTTGCACACGGGATGCAGGTGTATGCCCCGGCCCTCCCCTTTATCGGCCTATCCCAGGCTTCTTTACATCTAGGGACTTGCGGGCCTGCATTGCATGTTCACTGCTTATGGTGGGATACTTATTTTCTGATGGCCAGCCCCTTTCCTTTGACCAATTGATTACGGACCATGGCCTCCCTCCGGGACAATTTCTCGATCGCTGGCAGCTTCATATCACGCACCGAGCCCTCAGAGGCGGAACCAAGCACATCAGAGGCGGAACCTCTCGCCCATCCAGTGTTGCAGGCAATACTCTCCATGGGTGATGGACACCACCTAATTACATGGTTGTACAGGGCCATTCCTGAATTTGTGGATGTTCCTCTCACTGCACTGAGACATAAATGGATGACTTCAGGAGGGCACTTCATGGTCGAGAATGGGAACAAGCATTGGAATTCCTCCAACAGCTCTCCCTGAACTTCCAGTTTAAAAACATCCAATTCTTTATGTTACACAGAGGTTACCTTACCCCTGCCCAGTTGAACTGATATTTTCCTGACGTGCAGGTTTGCTGCCTCGATTGAACACCCCAGATGCAGACCTCACACACGTTATGGTCCTGTTCAGCCCTGAAAACTTATTGGCAGTCTGTAAATTCCACCCCTCGGGAGGTCACAGAGCTGCCTGATCTCCACACATGGGAAGCTTGTGCCTTAGGCATCTTTTAAGCACAAAAAACAATACAAGGTGTGCGTGTTCTTTGCAGCTCTGGCGCTCCTCCTTCTTGCTGAGCGCATGCTTACTCTCCAGTGGCAATCATCATCGGCACCACCGGTGGCGACTTGACACTGGTAATGCGCAAATGGGGGGGAGGCAGAAGAGGAGGTTCTCAGTTATGAGGAGGTCCAATATCTCCACAAACATCCTATCTCCCCCCAGTGAGCTACCCTTCTCACACAATTCCTGCAGGAGATAGGAAATGATGATCTCCCCCCTTGAGCTCCGCTGGCCTGTTTAATGGCCGTCACCTGACGTACACACCGGCTGGCCTCCCTCTCTCAAAACCTGGATTATCATGTTACTTCCTTCCCTCCCTAGATTATATAACGGAAAGGGAACAGCACCCCAGGACTATCTCTCCCATCCCACCCCCTCCCCTCTTTGTTGACCTACCCCCCATAGTATTATACCCAGCCACACTCTGTGACGTCACCTAAAAAACTTGCCTTTTCTCTTGTGTTCCATTCACAACAGTTTTGGACTGCCGCCTATGCCTTCCTCACCTGCCCACCTCCTTTCCCAGTTCCCATTTTTCCCCCAGTTAGCGACACTGCGATGGGGTTCAAACTAACTCCTCACCACATACTGAAAATCACGCTACAATCTTTGTTTAACTTTATATATGAGGAAAATACCATTGTATGCTTTTGATGTATCACAGTTTATTTGCCAAAGATGATTGTTTGCATTGTACTTTTGGACGACAATTTTTGTCGCAACTGTTGTATATAATGTAAAACTTAATCAAAGTATTTTTTATTAAATGTGTGTATGCCGAGGACTACCATAGCAAAATTCAATATGCGATCCAGACCATGGATCTGTGATCTGGAGGGGGGAGTGCCTTCTTTAACTAGTGGGACTACTGTCCCCTTGCTGGTTCACATGAGCTTGGAAGTAACAGCAGTGTTTATTTTTAATCATAGTGCCAGAGCAGTCCTTTTTCCTGCTTGCTGCACTTGTGGAGATGCCCTGCTAGGTGTCATCTTTCTTAAGGTCTGCCTAATCTGATTTAGCCAGGCACACTGCTACATCCTGTGTTCCTGCATGGTATGTATATGTAGCAAATCTGTGTCGAAGTATGTACCTTGACTGTGTGCACTGTATTGTTGAGAGTTCAGGGAAATTGATCCTAAATTGTCACTAGAAGCATGTTGTATATGATGGACAATAGAGATAGCCTGCCAGACTGACATTGTGTACAACCGGCATTTTGATGCTTTCGTGTAGCATCAGACTCTAAAGTGTGGGGAGGATGGAGACATGGTCCCCTTTATAAGTACAAAGGTGATCTCTTCCTGTGTTAATCCCTTTTTCCTTCCTGGAACACTCCCACTAGAATAGACAGAGGGTATGGGAAGTCTGGAGACTTCAGGCTCCTCTGAAGTGCAATATTAACCTTTTGAAAGGGCCTGCCCATTTGTTCCTCCCGAGGTGTTTCTCCCAAAAGGTTAGTTGTGCCAGTTGTGATGGCTTTTCTACTTTCTATGCTCCTTTTGAGATTTTCTCTCATTTGGGACTCCCAGTGTAACCCCCTACTGCCTACCATAACCTGGAGTCAAAAAGTGTGTCTGCTCTGGAAGAAGAGGGATACACAAAGTGAAGGCACAACCTTGAACTCATTCCAGGACAGCACATGTGGAATGCACAAAGCATGTCTGACAAAGGAGTATAAAGGAAGGTCTCAAGCATCTCGTTAGCTTTGCAGACCATCTCACTGACCATTGTAGGTGACATCTTCTAGGATACTGGAGAACTATTCTGATATCCAGGGTTGGAGTCTTTCCCAGCAAGCGTGTCAGAGGTCAGAGAACATCACCTGAAGGAGTCTACAAAAATCTACTGGAGGAGCAGTGGATCTGCTTGTAAGAGGATTCTACCTGGTCCTATTGGAGAGAGGTGCAGTGAAGAGTCTACCTTAAGAAGAGGACCAGCCATAGCTGCCTTGAGGCGGTTAAAGCAGAGCAGAGCAGGATAAAGCGACCCCCTCCTTGACCTCGGGGTAATCAGTGGGGTTGCCAGAGAAAAAGCGGAAAGGCACTGATGAGAGCAACTTCGAAGTGAATCCTATGTGCCTCAGCGCACTGCACCCATTCAAGACAACATCCTGTGGTTGCAACTGTGCCTATAAACTAAGCTCTTTGGGCAGTTCAGGCCCAAGTGCTAAAGAGGGACCAACTGATTGCTGTGTCACTGTTGAGTGCCTGGAAGACCCAGCGACTCCTGCTACAGCAAATGGGATTCCAGGGTGGATGCTCTATACTTACTTCTAATCCCCATTCAAACTCCCACGGGTTGGCTGTGCTCCCTTTTTGACTGCGGCCTGTCTGGCTGGCTGGACTTCTCCTAGAGGAGGCGGAGTTGGGGAAGAACAGACTGTGACATGATTCCAACAGAGACAGCCTCACATCTGGAGTTCCCACTGCAGCGACAACCAGTAAACCTGGCTCCCTCACCCTTGGGTCACTGAACTTGTAGAAAGCTGCTCATCTTCTAACCATGAGCAGCACCTGTCTAGCTTTCCCCCTGAATTTCCTTAAGACCTCAATGAAATCTTTATTAGAGCTCTTACATTCCAGTGTTTCATATCTTGGTGCAGTACTAAGTAGTGGCATACTAAACTACGTTTTCATATCCAGGAAATGCTCCGGCTGAACATTGCATTATTGGGTACCTTGTTGGGTTCTTACTCTCCAACCCCAAGCCACTGTCCGGAGTAAGCCTTGGACTACTCGTCTCACTACCCTGAGAGTCGAGTGTTAAAGGGGTGTACTCGGTGTTCGGTTATCAGTGTTAATAGTAGGCATGGGTCTAGGTCTGAGTCAACCACCTTGAATGACGCCCAGTAAAACCTGTGTGCCCAGGGGCCACAGAACAGGTTCTGACGCGTAGGTGTGCGTTCATTTAGTTTAACAACGCTAACCTTGTAATTACACAATACTAGAAAGTTACTGAAATAGAAACAGAGTAGCGCAAGAGTGTTAGGAGACATTTGTAGGCTACATTATTTTATTTTTATTCTATTTTTGTTATCTTTTAAAACAGGGTTGAAGTGTTAGTAACTTTAGTTAGTAACTGTGTAGTGTAAATGTTTTGAGGAAGAGTGGTTGTTGTGAAACTATTGATAGGTTCTTAGTTTTATAATCATATAATGTGCATTGTGTATCATCTTTGTGCTTGTTAGTTTATAAGATGGTACTTGAATATTAGTTTGTGTTTAAGTGCAAAAGGTTAAGATCTGAGAAGTATGCGAGTAGCACGTGTAGGTTGTATTAGTTTAATGATGTGGTTTAATAATTTTCAAGATGCAACAATTTCAAAATACTTTTTCAGATTTTACATAGAATAGTTTGATTATTTCTTCAATGTTGTCAAAATCGGCATTAGGATGACTTGCCTGTTTTTCACAAAATTGCCACATATGGGCAGATACTACACGTTCAATAACTGGCATAAAACTGACCATAACTGTTTATAGTTCGCTATGTTGTTAGTGTAAATCGAAAAAATAGTTATTCGTAGAGTGTATCAAAAAGTCTTTTAGTTCAAAATCAAAAGTTACTCACGGAACTTATTTTCTCCTCTCTTCTTATTTGATGTTCCGGCTCGAGCAAACGCATCTAGTAAACTGGAGCATGGCTTCCTCAACCTCCTGACACCTTTAAAAGAGCAGAAGGAAATTGTTAATAATTATGTGGGGCAATTACAGAGATTGTATCCCCACTTCTCACTGTCTTATGCCCCTTTCCCTTCTTTCTGTCCCCTTGCTCCTTTGGCCTGGCTTTTCCTCTTCTTGCCTATCTTGGCATCTGCCCAACTTTTAAGGAACAACTGTTTAGGCTGCAGCCTTTCCAAACCTTCCCGACTTGTTCGCCAATCAGATTCCATTTTTTTAAACGAGTTTCACAAAACGTTTTAGAAAGTGTTTTTGGATTTTGCTCCAGGTTTTCCAGAGTGGATATGTTTGTTTTGAACTCCACCCTCTTACCCGTGTGGGTGATTTTCCAGTAGGAGCCAGGGTAAACAAACAAAACAAAAATAAATAAATAAAGATAAATAAAAAACGAAACCAACCCAAAGAGTGGAATGCTGGCGTCCATCAATTCCCCTGTTCCCCTACTTCAGTGGTCTCCAACCTGCCCTGATCCCTCGAGGTCATCCCTAGCTCCTCAGTGCTCATTGTAACTTCTGTGGTGACAGAGCTCAGTTTATTCTGCCGCAGGTCTGAATGATTATTCTCCTCCGGCCTGCTTTCCTCTGCTGCTAGGGTTCTCGCTGGTCCCCTTCGTGGTTTCTCCGGTGTCCAACTCCTGGAGAACATAGGTGCCTTTTATTCTTGTCCTTTTAGAGTGTTATTCCCCTATCCTTTATTTAGTATTGTTCTCTTTCTAGTCTCTTCTGCTCCGCCTTCGAGTCTTTCCTTACCTAAACTATTGTCCCTTTTCTGTTTCATAGACTCCTGATGCCAGCCGACTTAAACATCATAGGAGCTTTGCGACGCACTCAAGTAAGTATACCCGCCGTCCAGTAGCCTCTTCACATGCCACCTCAGCATTGGCATAAGATATACACTATACAGGTGCAGCATAGGTAAGGTAAGGTCATTTTAGGTAAAATATTGTATGTTAGGTTAGGTTTAGTTGGGTCAGGTTAGGTTAGTTTGGCATGAAATAGCATTGTGTGGTATTTTATGGTAAGGTGAGTTATGTAAGGTACAGTAGATTAGGTTACGAATCGTAGGTTAGCGTATGCAAGGTACGGTAGGCTTGAGTAGCGTAGAGTTGGGTAGAGTAAGGTAAGGTAGGTATGATTCTTTTGGGTAGGGTACCATTGGGTTGGTATGTAGCATATAGTAAGGTACGAAAGACATGTTAGGTATGGTAGGTTAGGTATGGTGGACAAACCAAGAGATTACCGAAAGCTGCTTTCTGAAGATGTTGTCTGGTGTGTGTTGTTGGGGATAGTGTCTAGTGGTCTAATTGTACCTAAAGCTGTGCCCTCAAAGAAGAGTGTTGTGAAAAGGAGTCAGAAGCTGAAGTATGTGTTGTAAGCGATTAAACTAACAAGCATTTGCAATGCAATAGGTCTCGCATTTACGCGAGTTTGAGCTATTGGCATTGTAAACGACAATGCCTTTTATTTATGTTTTGGTTTTTAAAACATAAATAAAAGACATTGTCATTTACAATGCCAATATCTTAAACTCGCGTAAATGCGAGACCTATTGCATTGCAAATGCTTTAAACTGACCTCAGGCTTCAGCAAAAAGCTGCTGGCCTCTAAACTGCCATGCCTCAGGGTACTGGGGACTTCTAGGTAGTTTCAATCCCCTGCCCTATTATATACTAGGGGCCTATGGGGTAGGTCATGCCAATTACAGGGGTATCCCACCATACCATAGTGTACCCTAGTGTATGTTGGGTGTTTTAACTGTATTCTAATGTGTTCCTTTCAGCTCAGCACTGGCCCTGGGCCTGGTTAGGCAGAGTCCAGGGTCAGTCAAAATCAGTTACCACCAGCATCAGTCAGCAAAAAGTTGGGGGGTGCCCAGGGCACAGGATGACTTTGCAACATAGCCCTACCCAAACGAAAGGTGATGGGTTACTAACCTACACCCTGGTAGTCCTCATCAGCTAAGTGGAAAATCCTGGAAAGTCCATCTGCATTTGCATGGGCAACCCCAGGTCTGTGTTCCACTGTAAAGTCCATTCCCTGTAGGGAAATGGACCACCTTAACAGCTTGGGATTCTCCCCTCTCATCTGCATGAGCCATCTGAGAGGCCTGTGGTCAGTTTGAACACGAAAGTGAGTCCCAAACAAATATGGTCTCAACTTTTTCAGGGACCACACCACAGCAAAAGCCTCTCTCTCAATGGCACTCCACCTCTGCTCTCTGGGAAGAAGCCTCCTGCTAATAAAGGCAACTGGCTGATCAAGGCCCCCTTCATTTAGCTGTGACAACACTGCCCCAATCCCTTGCTCTGAAGCATCTGTCTGAACTACACATTATTTTGTGTAGTCAGGGGCCAGTAACACTGGTGCTGAACACAAAGCAGCTTTCAGAGTGTCAAAAGCCTTCTGACACTCTGGGATCCAAATCACCTTCTTGGGCCTCTTTTTAGAAGTGAGTTCTGTTAGGGGCCCCACAATGGTCCCATAATTTTGAACAAACCTTCTATAGTACCCTGTCAGTCCAAGGAATGCCCTGACCTGAGTTTGGGTAACAGGTGCTGTCCAATCCAAAATAGTTTGGATTTTAGCTTGGAGAGGCTGTACATGGCCCCCACCTACCAGGTGGCCCAGGTACACCACAGAACTCTGCCCTATTTGGCACTTGCTTGCCTTAATAGTCAGGCCTGCCTGCTGCATGGCCTGAAGCACTTCCCTTAGGTGGCTTAAGTGATCCCCCAGGTAGAACTGTATACAGCTATATCATCCAGGTAAGCTGCACTGAACTGTTCCAACCCAGACAAGACCCTGTTCACCAACCTTTGGAAGGTGGCAGGTGCATTCTTTAATCCAAAGGGCATTACTTTGAACTGATAATGTCCCTCTGGTGTGGAGAATGCTGACCTCTCCTTTGCTCCATCAGTGAGGGCAATCTGCCAGTAACCTGAAGTCAAATCACAGCTGTTAACTAGAGAGCTGGGCTCTGGGTTGCCATAGCGTTGCCACATCAGTTTTGATGCGCTCTGCTGCTACGGCCTGCGCTCTTAAAGGGGCAGGTGCCCCTGTACGGTGAGAGCCGGTAGCATTGCCCTTCAGCATCCTTAGCAAACGCATAGGGCTTTAACCATAAGGTCACTGGGTCCGGTGCCGCTGCACCTGCTGCACTGTTACCAGCTAAGCCTCTGGGATAATAATTCGCTTTTTCTGTAGTGATATAGCTGACAACACTATCAATCACGAGGGGGATTTTTTTTTTTACCCAGCTCATGTATGTCAGCCAACTGCACTAAGCATGCTGGAACTTGTAGTTTCAGTTGCCCCTATGAACATCAGCTGAAACTGGATCAAATGTTGGGGTATTTCAACCGCCAAGACTGAAAAGTGTGTTGTTTATGCATTTTAGTGCATCATTTTTTATCAGCAGCTGTCTGCGTGAATGGGGGATCGGCACGCGGCCTTGACAAGTGAGGACGGACTTCAGAGGTCAAATCAAAGACTACCTAGAGAAAACAATTGTTGGATGAAAACTGCGAGACAGTCTGCATAGCACCTGGCTGCATCTGATGTGTAGGTGCCTATTGGGCTGGCAAAGACTTGTAGCTGCACGAACCCTGCAAAGACAGCAGGTGTGATGTGTCCTAAATATTTCATTTATTTATGAAGCACCGCGAAAAACCCTTGGGACACACTGGATCCAACGATGGGTTAAGATATTTCCATGTCCGACCAGGCTTCGGAAATACTTATTTAGTACCCACCCGCACCCGATTTTCAAAACTAAGAACTTGGCCATAGGCGAGACCTATTGGCTTTGCCAATGATTGCTAAAGTTAGTCACTTCACAAAACGTGCTAGGTAAAATTTTTATAGCAAACAGCACAACTTACTGCTGTTTTTTCAACATTTCTTTGCATGAATATTTCAAGTGAGCAAACGGCTGATGTTGGTTATGTAATAAAAAGCATCGTCTCAACATGGATATTTGATGCAGAGTAGTAAGGCAGCTAATCACGGGGAGTCAAAGATTTTCAACTTATTGTGCCAAGCGCCACACTGCCGTGACCTAAAAAGTGTTAAGTGACAAGGATCAAACCCTAATACTGGACGTATTGGTAACCCTCAGATTGTACTGTCTCAGGACAGAGTAAGCATCAAACTGTAACGTATTCTACCTTAGAAACATCACTTAAACCAGTAGGGCAGCTTAGTGAGTTCATGCACTTACTGCAGAGTTCTATGGCAACTTCCAGGTTTTGGACAAGTCCCGGCAGGCCTGACACAGTCTTAAGCCATATGAAGTTATTAACGCAAGGATTAGATCTACTGAACACTATAAGTTGTATCTATGTTTTGTAAAGCGCCTAGGCGCCGTTCGCGGGAGTATTGTGCGCTATGTCATTATTACCAATGGGGCAGTAGCCTCAAATAAAATGATATCCCCTCCCCCGCCGCCCGCTCCCACACAGAACGTAGTGAGGGGCCCCTGAGACACCCGTATCTCAGCGGTGCTTATAGTCTTTAGGCTGAATAGAGGAGCCCCCCTGAAGCCCTCGCCGCAGGGGCTGTAGGGGCCCCGTGTTACGCCCCTGCATTTAGGTTTGGCGCCCTCGTGCAATTGAAGGTAGAAGCAGCATCAGTGTTTCCCTGCCTCCAAGGACAACATTTGCCAGAACAGATGGCACCCTGTTATCTGCGTAATGAAGAAAATAATCAAAATCCAGCAGATAAGAGGGGCACAAAATAACATATCAGTCTGTCCAGTTGTCATTTAGGTGTTTCTTTTCTTCAAAGCATTCACTCGGCATCAGTAACAACTTTTTCCTAAAAGTCGAGTTCTACTACACTCTTTGAAAGAACTGCATATATTGATAAGGTCTCTGAAGACCGGTAAATATTTTTTTACACATTTGCGAAAATGTGACTTGTTCAGACTCGAGGCCCGTAGAGCGTACTCCTGAGTGATGCCGGCAGGACACAAACCACAGACACATTTGGCGATAACTTGTAGGGTTGACTCCCGCCATTTCTAACTGAGGTCGTTGTGTGTCTAGTCCCAAATGCATTCTGGGTGTCGAAGTCTTGTTCGCTTTGAATAAACCAATTGCACGAACACCCCCAATAACAATGGAAACAGGGAGCTCTGACAACATATCACTAACATAACATATCACGCTGTTCATTGAAGTGGGTGTTAGTTGTTTTGTCTTTCTCCGGCGGATCCTTCAACAAAGGGGCCTAAAATCTCTCAAGGTTCCCAGGGCGAACAGTGATCGTTTGATGTGGGTTTTAGTCCCATTATTGGCAACACACCCCACCCACACCACAACAGAGTATGCATGCATAAATAAATACACAACACAACTTTTGTTTGGGAAAATATTGCTGCAGGTTTATTCCATACAAAAGTATGCAAATATGATGGGTTATCTTACGGGCGATCCAAGGGCAGGCAGCTGTACCACTCTATGCTGCCCTGCCCGCCTGATGAGCCAAGCACTGTGGAGAATCCAATCAGCGCTACCCTTATGGGGGTGATCCCCTTACTGGATCACGTGACACATTGGTCCCTTATTACTCACACCCCTTTCAGGGCGGAGCGTAGCAAGGCAAGCCCCCGGTTGTTCAGGCCCACAACCGCCCGAAGGACTAACGGGGCGCCGACGTAATTGTTCCAGGACCCTCCCATGAGGCTCCTGGGATTTGGCTCTGGCACCCCTATTGTACCCATCTGCTTCCAGATCGCCCTGTAACTCCGCCTGCAACGACAAAAGAAAAACATTACAACGTTCTATGTACTTCGCCTGCCAACCCCACGCCGGGTAAGCGGTAGGGTGGGAGACGGCGTGTCCGGCGCAAAGAGGACGCCAAGATGGCCAGGGGAGGCATAAATACCTCCCCACCTCCTCTGCGACCCGGAAGTGACGCGTCTGGAAGGGGGCTCCTCCTCGAGCCCCGCGTTCTTAGTGGGGGTGGGGACGTGCCCAAATGGCACTAAAGGGGCCGCCCGTTTAGGGGGCCCCCTGCGGGGGCCGCGGGCAGCCGCATTCTTTGCATTTTGGGACTAGTAGTTTTGCTGATGACAATATTTAATCGGGACTACATATAAACAAATCGCGGACTGGACGAGGTACTCACATATGGGCCTGGGAAACCTGAGAGCGCTGACAGGGTGGTTTGGGGGAGGGTTCTCAGCACATACCACTCACTGGGGCAGGTGATTTTAGGGCATAATTGTGGCTTCGGCAAAAGCTGAGGAAAGTACATTTTCACAAGGAACGCCCCCTCTTAGCTCAGCGAACTTCAAAGAAACACATATAAAGATGCCTTCATCTATAGGGGCTTTGCACCCCTGCCTCGCAACTCTAACGCTCCAGTAGCCTTTAAAGCAGTGGGTGCAGTAGGACTCCCCACGGCTATCTTAACCAATGCAAGCCCCCCCCCCCATGGGCTCAGCGTCCCTCCCCAGCACAGCTCTTCCCTAAAACATAATTAATCAATAAATTAGGAGAATATAACTTTTATGGCCTGCAACGCCGGTCTCCCTACCACACACACAAAGTGTGATTAAAATGAATGAATGCCCATGCCTCCTCTGCCTACGCGTCAAACCACAAAGTAACTTCAAGCCAAAAAAATCATTCAAAAGCGACGCAGTAACATCCTGAGCTGCGGGTTACACCAGCCCTGCAAGAAATAAGGCGCAGCGCTCTCAGTGAGACCTAACACGCCCCCACAGCTCGCGGGACCCTCCATTACACATGCAGCGCCTTACCCACTCATTCCGGCACACTCTCCCCCAGAAGGCAGCCAAAATAATCCATATTATTTCTACCCTCTTTTATCTTTCACCTTTCTGCACTTTTCTGCATCTCTGCTCTTTTGTGCCTTATTTCTGCTCATTTTCCCTTCCTCTCGCTCTGCCCTTTCACTTGTCTTCACTCGTTTTTCTACCCTTTTTATCTTTCACCTTTCTGCACTTTTCTGCATCTCTGCTCTTTTGTGCCTTATTTCTGCTCATTTTCCCTTCCTCTCGCTCTGCCCTTTCACTTGTTTTCACTCGTTTTTCTACCCTCTTTTATCTTTCACCTTTCTGCACTTTTCTGCATCTCTGCTCTTTTGTGCCTTATTTCTGCCTATTTTCCCTTTTTTCTTTATCCCTTATTTCCTCCCTTTACCTTTCCCCGCCGCTGCTGCCCCTGGGGCCCCTCCCCCCCAGCGCGACCGGCCCAATCCAGCTCCCTTCCCGCCTCCCAGCTGTCCAGCCCTCCCCGACCCCTACTTAATGGCGGCCACTGCGGGGACAGGCGAGCAAGACCACTGACTCATTGTCAGTGAAATTGCTCTCCCACCCTCGCAGCTCCACCATTAAGTGAGGCCTGCCCCTGTCCCTGCACTCTCGAGTGTTGGTGATCGAGGCCCTCCTCCACCCGCAGGTTTCCCTGCGCCTCATCCCTGGTGGTCCAGTGGACCTCGGTCTCCTCCCTCTCACTCTTTCACTCGTTTTTCTACCCTTTTTTTATCTTTCACCTTTCTGCACTTTTCTGCATCTCTGCTCTTTTGTGCCTTATTTCTGCTCATTTTCCCTTCCTCTCGCTCTGCCCTTTCACTTGTTTTCACTCGTTTTTCTACCCTCTTATCTTTCACCTTTCTGGACTTTTCTGCATCTCTGCTCTTTTGTGCCTTATTTCTGCTCATTTTCCCTTCCTCTCGCTCTGCCCTTTCACTTGTTTTCACTCGTTTTTCTACCCTCTTTTATCTTTCACCTTTCTGCACTTTTCTGCATCTCTGCTCTTTTGTGCCTTATTTCTGCTCATTTTCCCTTCCTCTCGCTCTGCCCTTTCACTTTTCACTCGTTTTTCTACCCTTTTTATCTTTCACCTTTCTGCACTTTTCTGCATCTCTGCTCTTTTGTGCCTTATTTCTGCTCATTTTCCCTTCCTCTCGCTCTGCCCTTTCACTTGTTTTCACTCGTTTTTCTACCCTCTTTTATCTTTCACCTTTCTGCACTTTTCTGCATCTCTGCTCTTTTGTGCCTTATTTCTGCCTATTTTCCCTTTTTTCTTTATCCCTTATTTCCTCCCTTTACCTTTCCCCGCCGCTGCTGCCCCCGCGGCCCCTCCCCCCCAGCGCGACCGGCCCAATCCAGCTCCCCTCCCGCCTAACAGCTGTCCAGCCCTCCCCGACCCCTACTTAATGGTGGCCACTGCGCGGCCGCGGGCTGCGGGCGCGCCGCTGGCGCGCCGAAGGCGCGTCAAAGGCAAGCCCGTCTGCACCCGTCCGCGACCAGCGCCAGGAACCCTGGACCTCCGCCCCGCCAACGCTACGACCCAGCAGCACTCCACGCACTCAACCCAGGCCGCAACAACAACTGCAAGCTAGCATCACCAGCCGACTCCCACGGACCCTTCAGCTGTCACCGCTGCCGGCACACCTGCAGCACCGCCAAGAACACGGATCCAGCACAACCCGCCCACAAGAACACAACCGGAACCGAAGACCCTGCAATGCATCCTCCTCAACGTCCGATCCCTCCACAAACACGCCACAGAAATCTGGGACCTCCTCGACAGCACCACCCCGGACGTAGCGTTCTTCACCGAAACCTGGACCAACACCACCTCGGGACCGGACATCGCCATCGCCATCCCCCAAGGATACAAGATCTCCAGGAAGGACCGCCCCACCCGCCCAGGAGGAGGAATCACCATCGTCCACAAATCCAGCCTCCGCCTGAGCACACTCCCTGACGAGCCCACAGAACTGATGGAACACCTTCACTTCAAGATACTGGCCAGCCCCACCGCCACCCTCCGAGGAACCCTCATCTACCGACCCCTGGACCCCGCGGACCCTTCGCCAACTCCATCACTGACATTATCTCCCGCAGGCCATCGCATCCACCAACTACACCCTGCTGGGAGACCTCAACTTCCACCTCGACAACCAACTGGACCCCAACACCACATCCCTCCTGGACAACCTCCACAACATTGGACTGCGCCAGATCGTGACCGAGCCCACGCACTCAGCAGGACACACCCTCGACCCCCTCTTCACTACAGGAAACTTCATCACCTTCAGCCACACCACCGAACTCCCATGGACCGACCATCGTTGCGTCCACTTCACCTTCAGAACACCCACCATCCACAGACACCAGCACCTGCTTCCATGATGAAACTGGACCAAAATCACCGACGACCAGCTCACCTCCTCACTCAACAACTCCACCCCAACCATCGCGGAAAACGACAACCCCAACACTGCAGCCCGAGCCCTGCATAGATGGATCTCGGACAGCACCAACACCATAGCCCCCTCAAGAAAAACAACAATACCCGCGCCAAGAAAGCCAGATGGTTTACCACCGAACTTCGAGAGTCCAGAAGCACATGCCGTCATCTCGAAAAGGCCTGGAGGAACACCAAATCCACAGAAGCCTACGACAACTTCAGAGCCGCCACCAACGCCCACCATCAACTCATCAGAGAAACGAGGAAAAAAGCGATTGAAGACAGAATCTCCACCCACACGCACAACAGCAAGGAACACTTCAGCATCATCAAGGAGTTCGCCCAACCCACTAGCGAGTCTACCGACATCCCTCCCTCACAAGACCTCTGCGACAAACTCAGCACCTTTTTCCACCACAAAATCAAGAGCATCTACGACAACTTCGACGAAGACAACCAACACACTGAACCCTCACCAACCACCCCCAACACCTGGAAACCAGCGATTGACGACTGGACAGCCCTCACCACCGAAGACACACTGAAGACAATGAAGTCAATCCACTCAGGGGCCCCCACGGACCCCTGCCCCCACCACATCTTCAACAGAGCCGCCGACACCATCGCACCCATGCTCCGCCACACCATCAACCGCTCCCTGGCGACCGCCTCGTTCCCCGACGACTGGAAACACGCCGAGGTCAACCCCCTCCTAAAGAAACCCTCAGCGGACCCCACCGACCTCAAAAACTACAGACCCATCTCCCTGCTCCCGTTCCCAGCAAAAGTCATCGAAAAAGCCATCAACAGCCAACTCGCCACATTCATTGAAGAACACAACATCCTCGACTCCTCCCAATCCGGCTTCAGAAAAACCACAGTACGGAAACCGCCCTCCTCGCCGCAACAGACGACATCCGCACCCTACTGGACAAAGGAGAAACAGTAGCCCTCATCCTCCTCAACCTATCAGCGGCGTTCGACACAGTCTCCCACCGCACCCTAATACGCAGACTCTACGACGCAGGAATCCAGGACAAGGCCCTCGACTGGATCCGCTCCTTCCTCTCCGGCAGGACGCAGCGGGTCAGACTCCCCTTTCCTCTCGGACCCCACACCTACCACCTGCGGAGTCCCCCAGGGCTCCTCCCTCAGCCCGACGCTCTTCAACGTCTACATGGCTCCACTCGCCCCCATCGTCAGAACCTACGGACTCAACATCGTGTCATATGCAGACGACACCCAGCTCATCCTCTCCCTATCCAACGAGCCCAACACCGCCAGACGCAACTTTCGAGAAGGCATGGAAGCCGTCGCCAAATGGATGAAAAACAGCTGCCTACAACTAAACACCAACAAAACAGAAGTACTCATCATGGGCCCAAACCCCGATGCCTGGAGCGACACCTGGTGGCCCCCCGCCCTCGGAAACCCGCCAACCCCCACGGACCACGCACGCAACCTGGGAATCATCCTGGACTCCGAGCTCAAAATGGACCGCCAGATCAACTCTGTCTCGTCTTCCTGCTTCCACACCCTCCGCCTCCTTCGTAAGACCTTCAAATGGATCCCCCTCGAACACCGAAAGACCGTCACTCACGCCCTGGTCACCAGCAGACTCGACTACGGCAACTCACTCTATGCCAGAATAAACAAAAACCTCACCCGCAAGCTACAGAACATCCAGAACACCACCGCAAGACTGGTCCTCAACCTGCCAAAACACTGCCACATCTCCCAGCACCTGCGCACACTCCACTGGCTCCCTGTCGAGGCGAGAATCACCTTCAAGATGCTCACCCATGCACACAAGGCCCTCCACGGCACCGGACCAGCATACCTGAACAGCCGACTCAAATTCCACGCACCCCAAAGGACCCTACGATCAGCCCAGCTCTCCTACGCTGTGGTCCCCCGCACCAGAAAGACCAGATCGGGAGGCCGCTCCTTCTCCTTCCTCGCGGCCAAAGCATGGAACGCCCTTCCGCTCCACCTCAGACAGACATCACTCCCCATCTACGCAAGAAACCTCAAAACCTGGCTCTTCGACAGACCCCCTCCTTGATGGATGGAACCTGCACCCCCCCACCCCCACCGCCTTGAGACCCTTACGGGTGAGTAGTCGCGCTTTAACAAACCCCTGATTGATTGATTGATTGATTGATTGATATTCAGGGCAGGCAGGGAGCGTGGAGAGAGGGGGCTGAGCTCTGCATGTGTGAGAGCCCCATGAGTGTGTGTGGGACCCGAGGTATGTGCGTATCAGCGCAGGGCACTGGGTGTGAGGTAGCTAGCTGTCTGCGTGTCCGCGGAGGGCTCTGTGTGCGAGGGACGCCGGGTCGGTGCTTGCTTTCAGGAATCTGTGTATGAGGGAAGCCAAGTGTGCCTGTGCAGGGCTGTGTGTACGAGGGAAGCCCTGGGTCTGCAGAGGGCTCTGCATCCGAGGGCGCCCGGGAGCCGTGTGGGTGGGGCGGGGCGCTTGTGGCCAACCAGCAGTGACAGTGTGAATGGCTGTGTGACATGCTCAGCTGCACGGACAGGCCACCGCCACCCCCTCCCCGCAGAGCCGGGGAGGGAAAGGACCAATCCCGCCCTCTCTGGCCTCAGTGCCTCGGGGCTGCCGCTCTCCGAGGGAGGCAAGAGGGCTGCAGCTCGGTGGGAGGGGGAGGGAGCACTGTGCCTCAAACCCTCTGGGGTGCATGGGCTCTTCTCGCCGAACAGGGCCTGGCACTGCCCAGATGCGGGGCAGTGGTAACTGCCCCTTCACAGCTTTGGGGACACTGCTCATCTGGAGGAGAGGACTTCCTCGTAAAAACCCCCACTGTCCTTGTTTTCCCTCCGTGGGGTACTGCCCTGAAAATCACGGAGGGAGAGTGGCGGTTCTGCCATGCGAGGAAAGCCAGAGATGAGTGGGATAGTAACATCCCCCAGCCTCAAAGGAGTGAGGGAACAAATACCCCTCTTAAAGAAAGAGCCTGGGGAAGCGTTGGGCCCACTGTCCTTCAACCGCCTGGGCAAGAGGGTTAATGTTTTTCAAATTCGGGCAGCCCTGTAAACCCCCGGAAAGGAGGAGGAAGGGAGGCCCTTTGTCAGACAGATCCCTGGAGCTCTCCCAGGGCTGCCTGGCCCGTCACACATCACCCACAGGAGGAGGGCTGGCGTTTGATGCTTTTTAAGCCCACAGACGTGCACTGCCTTAAAGGCTAAAGGCGCATTCTTCACCAGGGTAACAGTGAACTACTGCCCACCCACGCAGGCCACATTAGTTATCTGGGTAGACGTGAGACATTACCCATCTGGGACTGGGGCTTTTCTCAAACACGATAAGTGGTAAAAAAAAAAAAGCGTGATCGATAAAAGAGGAATGCAGCGGTGGTGGGGGGCAGGCCAGTCCGTGGGGGTTGAGAAGTCCTGAGAACATTTATTTACCTTGGAGGTTGCAACACTGGCAAGACAATCGACCTTAGTCCGCTCTGCATTCATGCAGGACACTGAGGGGCAGGGTGCTGGGACCAGGCGCCCTCGGAATGCCTGTGCGCCGTGGCTCTCTGCTTCACAGCCCTCGTGAAGACTTTTCTTATCTGCTTGTTAAATAAACAAGCAGATAAGAAAAGTCTTCACAACAGCCGTAAAGCACAAAGAGAAAAAAAAACGCTCGTCTGGGCTGAGTGAAAACAGATGCGCTTGTCACGGGCGGCATCCGAAAACTGCAAGGGCGTCAACAAAAGTGACAGCCAGCAAACCAGAAGCACAGAAAATACATTAATCACTACCTAAGCCAATGGAAAAAGGTTGTGACAGAGGGGCGTGGATTAAAGTCCCCTTCTTCATACTGTTTACTATAGCTCTCGCAGGCGAGGAGCGCATGCGCGCTCCAACGCCAGGCTGAGACCTAAAAAGCATACACAGCAAAATATTGCACTGTAGAGATACTTTTGACAAATGCCCAGTATTTTGATTATAACTTTATGAAAGACTTTGCATGGAAGCCTTTACTTTGCAAATAAAAAAGCTGTAAACTCAACAACATTTCATAGATTAAAATACAGAAAGGTACAAGCACGATTAGCGAACAGCACTGTCTTTATGAAAATAAAAACAGACAAACTGAAGGCAATTCCTAAAGACAAAAGCCCGGGCTTTCAATTGCAAGCTACACTTCATGTTGCATCTGCCGTTAACAAAAGGACTACTTGATCCCCAACACCAAAACACACATTGGACAATGTAACTGTCCACAATTGACATGGCCTTTATGAATATCCCATCCAAGCAATGGCTAACCAAGAAAAACATGAGAATGCAAAAGATTTATTGTACTTTTTTTGAAGAATTGATGACATGAGCGCTTCCAGACAGCTAAAATACTGGATGACTCAAGTCCTTCCAGTAGTTAAAGCTATCTGTAGCTAAACCTGTACACTGCCAATTTCGTGACATTACATGAAATATGTAAATTCTATAGATTTTTATGATGTTTGTTGGTATGAAGTCCCATAATTTCACACATGCCTTTTCAAACATTTCCTAACATATTAGTTCCTCATATCTAAACATCTGAAAATTATTTCCTAGTCTGAGTGCCCTCAACACTCAATTACTGAGCTGTTTTTTTGGTTTTGAAAATCCTTTTTATTAGATTTTGTAGATACATCAACAGATACAAATGGCAATATTTAGCTGTTGAACATACACAGTCATACACATTTTGGGATATTGGACACAAGTAAAAGAACAGCGAGTTCATCTGACGGGGAAGTATATTGTGAACAAAGCTGTGATCAATGTATGTGTTAGCAAGTTAAGGTTGGATTGCCCCACCCATGAAGATTGGGATCCGGTTCGTGAGCTGGGATGTAAAGGGGTAGGAGAAGCAAGATGGAGGGGGGTATGGTGGGATATGGCCTTCAAAGGACAGGACGTGTGGGCATGGTCCGTGTGGCTGGGGTCTGCTGGCGAGGGGAGAAGGATGGGATGTGTTGGGGGCAGACAGGGAGGAACATTCGTTGTGAAGATAGCATCATGTAGTGAGGTTATTGTGGACCACTTACGGGGGAAGATCATCGTTCCCGGTGTGTTGCAGAACCTGCAAAAGGGAGGTAGCCGAGTAAGAGGAAATGGGGCACTTACAGAGATTACGCACCTCCTCATATCGGAGGGTTTCCTCCTCGGCCATTCCCCACTTGAGTACTGCTCCGTGCCAAGCAGCTAGTAGTGGGGTTATTGGAGAGAGCCAGTGTAGGGTGAGCATGTGTTTGGCAAGTAGGAGTGCTAGGGAAGCGAAGCGAGTGCACACTTTGTGTTGTTTGCACCGCTTGAAAATGCCAAGTGAGCATGCTTCCCAGGTGTGGATGTCCGTGAGATCTGTAACTTCCGCAGAGTATCATGTACCTTTTCCCAAAAGTGATGAAGGGCAGGGCAGGACCAAAGAATGTGTGCAGGTCTGGGGAATTTGAGGCGGCCAACCAGGGGCAATGTGGAAATATAGGCCAGTGATCCTGGTGACATATGATATATTCTAGCCATGCATGTCCAGGCTTCCGCCGCCTTAAGAGACCGTGGAGAAGGGGGCACAACTCTCGGGAGCAAGAGACCACAGATTGCTGGTAAAGAGAGGATGCCTCCCTCACCAAAAGTCTTCCCCATATATTTTCCAGCCATTGAGCATGAAAGTCACTGTAACTGGACAGACAGATGATACGCCTTGAAGAATGGGGCGCCCAACCCTATTCGATTTATGGGAAGCAGCAATTTTCAAAGAGCTACGTGGTGTCGCTTTTTGCCCCAGATGAGACTGGCTAATAAGGAGTTGAGTTCCCTAAAGAAAGAGCGTGGTGGAACTACTGGAAGATTTATAAAGTAGTGTAGGAGGAGAGGGTAGTATAATCATTTTTGCTAGTGCTATCTTGCTGATTGGGGCAAGAGGCAGCGACCACCAGAATTGTATTTGCGCTTTGATGCACATCAATGCTACATGAAGGTTCCCGTCGTTTATGTCTGAGGGGGTGTGATGAAGGCGAATCCTCAAGTAACGGGTAGCCGCCCCTTGCCAGCAAAGGGGGTTTCACCCAGGTGTATGCGCTGCGGTGATTGATTTTGGTTGAAAGGGTGTATGGCTGACTTATCCCAATTCACACAAAGCCCAGCGGCCCCTGCAAAGGTAGCTCATGTGTTCCGCAGCGGGGACAGTTCTGACATGATGTCTTTCAAGTATAAGAGCAGGTCGTTGGCATATAGGGACACTGCGTGTGTCCTAACATCTAAGATTATTCCCCACTCGTGACCCTACTCCCGCAAGCATATTGCCAGGGGTTCTATTGCAAGCGCAAAAAGTAAAGGCGAAAGTGGGCACTCCTGTCTAGTTCCTCTGCTCGCCGAAGATGGGGTGGAGATGAGACACCCCAGGCATATTCGTGATATCGGTTTAGTGTATAGGAGAAGGGTGTATGCGAGGAGTCGCCGTTCGACTCCCAGTAGAGTTTGGAGCTGGGAAAGGTAATGCAACATCAGTGTGTCTAGCGCTTTCTCCAGATCTAAAATTAGACAGGCCACCCGTGGGATCGTCCTATAACACAGTCCTGTCTGTGAAATAACTGGTGACTATTTTGGGAGATGCTGCACCCGGGGACAAACTTGTTTTGGTCTATGTGGATTAATTCCAGGAGGATCAAGGCGTAGCGGTCCTCCAGTATTTTACTCAATATTTTGTAATACGTCTCTAATACTGCAGTAGGCTGGTATGATGACAGCTTTGTTGGATTTCTGCTCGGTTTAGAAATCAACACCAGGAGTGATTCTCAGAGCGATTGAGGACGCTTGCCCGCATTCAACACCGTCTCACACAGGTCTGCTAGTCGGGGTGCCAGAAGATTAGAAAAGGTACTGTAATACTCGAGTGGCAGGCCATCGAGCCCCAGTGTTTTGGTGTGGTCCAGGTCTCTGATTGCCTGTGTGATGTCTTCTGTTGTTATTTTAGTATCAAGGGAAAGTCTAGTGGGGATGAGGGGTAAAGTTATGTCCACAAGAAATGTGTGGGATTGCTACTCTGAGGAATGAGACGGGGCACAGTATATTGAGGAGTAATAAGTGGGAAATAGTTGCAATATTTCCTCCTGTGTACGAATGCAGGTACCCAGAGGCGCAATCTGTGATGGTGGCTGTCTCGCGTTCTTGCCGGGTTAGCCAGGATAACAGTCGGCCAGACTTGTCACCTTCCCTATGAACCTTTGCTGCGTGGGCTCTGAAATGAAAGCGCCGGAGGCACTCCTGGTGCAATGTGTATTACGTTTTCACTGCTGTGAGTTGTAAGGCCTTCGCGGGGTCCCAGTCTACCATCTTACTCAGGTCCGCAATGTTTTTTATAGACAACTACTATTTCTCTATCTAAGTTTTGCAGACACCTTCTATCTGCTATATGCAAAGGCTTTAAAGGTATCCCATTCCAGCATTCTCGTGGAGGCTGTGTTATGATTCTCTGCAAAGTAAATATGATTGCCCTGTTCGTCCCAGAAAACCGGTTCATCTAAACAGTCACATTGTAGTCACCAAGTGGGAGTCAGCGGCCTGGGGGCTGCCCATTGCAAGTCGTGGTCTGCTTCTGGGCGGTGTGCATGCCACACATGTTCAGTGTAAGAAATCAGTTAGAGTCATTCGCAGGCTTCATGATGAGTACTGACTGTGAGGGGTGTGGGTCCTCGCCACATCTGCCAGTCTGTAGGCCCAGCCGTCTCTTATTGTTGGGATTATGCATCCAAGGCCCTCTGTGCCATGGGTAGAGAATGGGAATAATGCAGGGTGCGGAACCACCTGAAACTGGGTATGTTTAATGGGGAGCCTACTGCAAACGGCAGTATTCTGAAATGGTAAATAGTGGTGGAGGCTTTAGAGTAGTGCGGGCGTGACCAAGAGCTGGAGTGTGGTGCCATGTCTCGCATGCCCTGATATGTGGAGTTTAAAGGTAGTTGGATCCTGCATAGACCGACGGGGGGAAAGGTCAGTGAGAATGCATGTGATCTGAGCACAGGCAGGCGGGAGGTCCCTAGACGCCTGAGGGGTCGCGTGAGGGTGCTGCGCAATAAAGAAGAGGGGGTGGGGGGAGGAAAGGAGTGCTGTTGAGTAGCTGTTTCGCAGTTAAGGAGGAAGAGCGTGGTGCTAAGGGTTAGAAGGGGCGAGGGGAGTATTGCAGCGTCTATGTCATCATCGGGCTATGAGTAAGAGGAACATTCAAGCAAAGAAAACATTAATTGAACATGCTCATTTGTGCAGTCACCCTCAGAGGAATCAGGGAGCCTTGCCGTGAGGCATCTCAAAGGAGCATGTCAACATCGGTTGCGAAAACGTGCGGGTCTTTTTCATCATCTGTGGTGAGAGTATTAGTTCCTAGGTCCACTGCCGCCTGTAGTGCCTGCTGTCTATTTTCAATGATCTGTTCAAGGATCAGGGGTGTTGTCAGGGTCGGCCGCGGGGTGTCTCCAGCATGTTTTTTTTTTACACAGATCCGTTTCAATTTGTACAAAGGCTTGGGGGATCCAGGGCAGCCTGATGCCGTGGTTTCATGTTGTCGGTCTATCCAGTCCCAGGCTTCTTTTGGATCAGTAAAAAAGAGTGTAGTGCCGTCAGCAATGACGTTTAGGCGAGCCGAGAATAGTACTGGACCCCCAGTTGACGTAAGCCGCATTGGTCCTCTAAGAAAGAGATTCACTGTTGTCGAACCTCCTCAGTTTAATTGGGGAAGAGCATGATCATTTTGTCCTCCACGATGAGCGGGCTGGCATGGCGAGCTGCTCAAAGGAGGGTGTCCCTGTCATTAAAGTGTAGAAGTTTCGCTAGCATGGGAAGAGGGGGGACCCCGGAGGGGGATGGCAGCCTGGGACACGTTAGACTCTTTCCAGCATACAAGAAAAGTGTGAGTTCTGAGGCAGGTATAAAGTATTTGAACCAGGTTTCTAGGTATTGTACGGGATCCTGGCCCTCCACCCATTCTGGTAGGCCCAATAATCGTGTGTTGCTTTTCTGGGACAGACCTTCAATATCATCCGCTCTATCTTCCAGTTATTGAACTTGTTCCCGTAAGTCACGGGTGGTGCGCTGGTTGTCTATCATGATGGGGTGCAGGTTGGCCAGTTGTTTCTCTCCATCTGACACCTTTTCAGAGAGCTTGCAGTGATTGTCACGGAGGAAACTGTGTTCAGTGGCTAAAGCACCCAGGAGGGCCTTTACAGAAACCAGGAGGGTTTCTACAGAAACATGCAAGTGTTCAATGGCAGCTAATACTAGGCCTGGGCGGTGAACTCCGCTCCGCTCGCGGAGTTTTCCGCACTCTGCGTTACGCGGAGCTCGCTGAGATCTGAAAAACTCTGCTTCGCGCAGCGTAGCAGAGTTTTTTTCCCTCGCTCGCGTTCACCAACGTCAAGTTGGCGAGCGCGAGCGAGGAAAATCCACCTCCCGGCGAGATTTTTCCTCGTTCGCGATCGTCAACATCAAGTTGGCGAACGCGAGCGTGGAAAATAAACCTCCCGGCGAGATTTCTCAACGCGGGGGGGTCAGGTTTCTCATTGCGAGTGGTCGCGTATGCTCGCGACCGCTCGCGACCGCTCGCGTTGAGAAACTGACCGTTCGCGTTGAGAAAGCTGCCGCTCGAGTAAAAATCTACTCGAGTGGCAGAAAAGGAAAGCTTGCGCTGTGCATGGTGCTGTTCGCAATGATTGCACAGTGCAGACAAGAATCCGGCACTGTGCAATCACCGCGAACAGCATTTTTCTATCGCACTCCACCGCTCTAGGAGCTCTGTGTAGTGGTGCGGACTTTTTTTACCATTTCGCGTAGTGCCGCGTAGTGCAACTCCGCGAACTACGCCCAGGGTTAGCTAATACCTGGTCCAGCTTGTCCGATGTAGACGCCGCTGGAGTAGGTCCCCTTAATGGTGTGTCAGGGATAGCAGTGGGTGAAATTGCTGTTGCTGAAGACTGATCCGGGGTGGCAGAGCGGAGTATGGCCATGTTGTGGGGCTTTGCTAAGGATCACCTCTGTAGACTGGTATAGCGCCACATATACTTGATGAGCGGAGAAGCTGGTGCTGGCTCCTGCTAAGCAGAATGAGTCGACAGTCCTCAGGGGTGGCACCGTGATGTAAGGGGGGAGTTCTCGTTGAAGGAATGTGGCACTGTAGGTTCTCTCCCACCTGTCTTGACCCCAACGTCATGGCAGTGTATTGTTTTAGATACAGTGGCACAAGAATAGTTGTCCTGCCAAGTTGAATCTGTGCAATGTAGATATCCACCCTGGGGGTCAATGGAGCAACCCTAGAGTCACATCAGTGTTATGCCATAGGCAGCAAATTTTAGAAGATGCTACTGCTGCGTGACACAGCGCAGCCATCAGGGCAGGGACAGTCAATGGGTTCGGCAGTGTGGGCACTGGCCTGGTAAAGCTTAGCAGTCCTGGACGATGGAGGGGCCCCCGTGGTGGGACCTTTGGGCTCCAGATCCCCAGTTATGGTCCACAGGGATGTGCTGTTATGCAGATGAGGTGAGGAAGGAAGGAAGTTGCTCCCACCCACGCTTGCTCGTTGCTCCTGGAGGAGACCCTCATCGGGCCCCCAGGGATGTGCCACCACATAGTGCGGTGTCAGGGTGCAGGGAACTTCAGTGATGTCTTGGCCTCAGGCCCCACCGGTGCACCTTGATGGTGGCATCAGGGCGGGGGGTTCTGTTCACGGCAGATGGAGGACCTGTAGGGAGCCTGTTGGAGACAGTGGATGCCGAGTGTTGTCCAGTGTCTATGGTGGTGCAGGCCTCCCTCCCCATTACAGTTTATGAGGAACCCCTCATGCGTTATGATGTGAACACTGATGCGGGGGGGCTCCAAAGAAGGAAGCAAGCTGGAGAGGGAGGGCAGCTTGTTAGGGGTCAAAGAAGGCCAAGCGTCCCACATGGAAGCTAAGCGGGCTGCTCCGAGGAGGCCGGTCAGCACTTGTAGGGGGGGTTATGTGCAGCCCCCTGCGCATCCCGATGAGAATACTAATGCAAGGGAGGTGGGAGTGGGAGGCCCGCTGGGGAGAAGCTGAGGTGGGTAGAGGTGGTCAGCGGGGGGAAGGATGATGTGGGTTGGGCGCTCCATTAATAAGGGCCGCAATGGTTCACTTGATTCTCCTGGGCCTCCCTGGGCCCCTGGTCGCACCGCGGTGCAGAGCAGCTTGTCTGGGCTCTGCGGCATGCCTCCAGAGATGAGTGCAAGGCCCCTCTGGGGGTAGGAGAGATAGTCACTGTGGGGGGAGGAAAGGGGCTGCAGTTTGGCAGGTCCCACACTCTCTGGTCCGGTTCTAGCCCACGCGGTTCGGCCCTGAGAAAAGCCGCCGCCAGCAGGTTCGACTGCACGACTCACGCAGGCGGGCCCACCGAGACTGGGGCCGTCATGGGTGGGTGTTGCTGGCTGCAAGTCTTGGCCCCTAGTGGTCAACATGCGGGGTTCCAGGCCTGGATAGAATCCGATTTGCAAGCCGGCGGCCGGAGCTTCAATAGATCACATCTGCCATCTTGGCTGACTTGGCCACGCCCGGTCACTGAGCTGTTATCCCTGCCATTTACCGCATTTCAACAAGAGGGTTTGCTATTTGAGAACATAAAATGGCTAAACAATTCTAGGATCTGACTCTTGAAACCTTTTTTATTTGTAAATCCCTTGCAACTTCTTACAGCGGAAATCTCAACTTTGCTACCGCAGAATCAGTGACTCTTTGCCTGTGGAGATGTCAATATTAACTTGGAAGTAGACAGGTTTGTCTGCAATTATAAGTGGCTCTCAGTGGGTGTTCCAATGGAAGTGTTAGGGGAGTAGTCCATGCAAAAGAAATTAACATTATGGATTTTCAAAACATTTGACCTCCCTTTTGCTCACTTTTATTTTAAACTAACAATTTTAAACTAACACCTGAATGAAGCATGCATATGAGGTACAGGAACTGTTGAAATGTGCATGAAACACCCAAATGTCTTCAAAGTTTTCCAAGACAAGTGAATGTTTTTCATTTAAAGATTTTTTTTTAAAGCTTTTGAAGAAGGTTCCACATCATGAGTAGTCTCCCATTCATATCCTTTGCTAGAGGTGAACCAACCTTACCAAACTTCCTCCTATATCAAACAATGGTTAATAGAACTCCTGGTAGGCATCCCAGAAATTTCTTGGATTCTTATCTGGCAGCAAGGAACTAAATTGTCTCTGTTCGCAGTTTAAAGAAAATGCATACAAGATAATGCTTGCTGGTACTTGACACCGTTGTTTGGGGTGTTTGGGGCGTGAGCAGAGGTTGTGGGGAGACTGTGTCATGCTCCGCGAGACGCGCTGCATGCGGCAGCACTTCCTCCTGCTCCTGAGCATGTAGGCGCAAGCCCCGCCAGCTGCTTTCTGTCAGCGAGCGAGGGCGGCGCCTGAGGCGTATTTAAGGAAGGGATCCGCGTCGGTAACGCGCTTCGCGTTCTGACACGGATCCCGCCAGGCCTCCTGATTTTGCCGCTGTTCAGTGCCATCTTACCTTTACTCCGTTGACAGCAGTTGGCTCTCTGCTCTGCTCCTGGGTGCAGGGCTTCTTCTTCCCAGGTTCTTTGGTGCTCTTCCGAGGCACTCCGTCACGTAGCCTCTTGCCGAACTGCAACTTTGTTTCTTGCTAGTCCCAGTTTGTTAACCCTTGGCTTCCTGGCAGTTTGTTTCTGCAACACAAGAAACAGCAAGTATTGTAAAGAATCGCAGTTTCTTCGCCTTCATGGTTATTTTGTTTATTTGCTACAGACATAAGGCATACTTATCTGATGGTATGCTTCTAGAGGTGTTCTTCTTTTGGTCTTCTTAGTTTCTGTTTAGTCTCTTCTTGCTGCAAAAAGGGAAAAGAAGGAATATTATTAATAGTGGAAATACTACTTCTGTTTTGTGTTAAGCAACCCTGCACTTTTTGCTCTATTTTTTCCTTGCTCTCTCCTGTCTAGGGAAATGAGTTTTTTGGTTTTTCCCGAATTCAGGAGTAACGGATAATTTACTTTAAAGGGTCCTAAGTACTCCTATGGTTCTTCCAACTTAGGTTTGTATATCAGTGTTCATTTTCTTGTTTGCGGTCAAACTTCTGCAGTCCTTCCTCATACAGAACGTTGTCTTTTTCATTTTGACACTGAGAGTATTCTACAGCCCATGGGAGTTGTTCCCCCCCCCCCCCCGAGTACTTGGCATATTCTTTTACAGGTATCCCAGTAGCAAATAGGGAGGGGGTTCACATACAGCCACAGTTACTTGTATTCTTGATTAGTACTTACCTTGTGTTTTCTCCTTCAGGAGTCCTGGAGATTATTCCGCTGAAGATCCAGTGGACGTCTACCCCTTCTCCCTACCCTTGTTTTGTTTCCCTCCTTCCCCACCTTCCCTCTTTTGCTTTGACCTAGTTGGGCGAAGGAGGTGGGTGAGGGACGTTGGGACCTAGCCTCGCTTCCATTCATTTCGTCCCTGCAGTAAATCCAGGTGAGCCTCACAGAACGCGAAGCCCACGTTTTACATTACTGCCCGGGCGTTATGGAGGAACATCCGATAAAGTTGGCCAATGTGGCGAGTATGATAGGGAATTTACAAAAAGAAACCCAGGCTCTAACTCTTAGAGTTGATGCCCAACAGGCCTCTCGAACTCCTCATTCTCCTGATTTGTCAACGGACTCTCGCACACCCCTTTTTGCGTCACATCCTTCAGCGTCTAGCACTATGCCTCCTGTGTATCATATCACAACTCCCTCTTCTATACCTTTAGCACCCCCAGAGAGATTTTTGGGTGACCCAGCTAAATTTGCAACCTTTGTTAACCAGTGCCAACTGCACTTTATGTGCAAAGCTTCCTGCTCCCCCACTGAACAATCCAAGGTGGCATTTGTCTTATCGTACTTAGGTGGTACATGGTCAATTCCCTTAGTAGACAGAAACGATCCTCTGTTGTATGATTATGGGGCCTTTAAAGAGGAGCTAAGGCGTTTATTCGACAGACACTCGTTTATGCAGTCTGTAGGCACTGAGTTATTAAACCTCAAACAAGGATCTAAGGATCTTATGTCTTACATCTCCTGCTTTAACAGATTGGTGGCTGAAGCGGGTTGGCCAGAAGCCAAACGAGGCGCCCTTTTTTTTATAAAGGCCTGAGAGAGGAATTAAAGGATATGTTAGCACAAGTGGTAGACCCACCAGAAACCTGCGCCGCATTGATTTATTTAGTGGTGAAATTGGATCACCGTTTGCATGAGAGAAAAAGAGAGAAAAGGTGTAACGAAATCAAGTACCCTACAGTTAGAGAAAGGAAACCAGAGACAGATAAGTCAGTGGAGGAGCCAGAACCTATGCAAATAGGCAGTATTAAGGGGCCTTTGAGTCAGGAAGAACGGCAGATACGACTGGTTAATAATCTGTGCCTATATTGTGGCAAATCAGGCCACTTTCTAAAGGAATGTCGTGTTAAACCTAAACGACGAACGGAGTCGGGAAACTGACTCACCTGGGCATGGTGGAGACAAATCGCTCAGGTGATACAGGCTTAACGGTCTCCCATCTGGTAGGGATAAATCCCTCTTCCTATCCTCTACGACATTTTTTTTATATCGGCCCAGCTTAGTTGGGGTGATCAAAGCATAGCCGTCCGGATCATGTTTGACTCAGGTGCCACTGGAAATTTTATTGATTCCGCCTGGGTTGAGAACATGCATATACCTGTGGAACCAAAACAGACAGTGGACATAGTTAAGACCATTGACGGAAGTCATATGAAGTCTGGGCCTGTTACTCATACCACCAAACAGCTCGGTATGCTCCTTCTAGATATACACCACGAATCTATTCATTTTGATATCATCTCCTCACCACAGTTCCAGGCTATCATGGGTCTTCCTTGGTTGATGAAACACAACCCTGACATTAATTGGGAAGACCATACAGTGGCTTTTACTTCTGAGTTCTGCAAGAACCACTGTCTAAATCCTTCCACGATAATGCAACAGGTGGCTGGTAGTACTGATTACGATTTACCTGTACTACCTGACTGTTACGAAGAGTTCAGAGAAGTGTTTGATGAAGAGAGAGCCTCTGCCTTGCCACCCCATCGACCCTATGACTGTCGCATAGACCTGATACCTGGGCCAAAAACCTGTGTAGTCGCATCTATGCATTGACTGAAAAAGAAAACACGTATTTGAGGGAGTATCTAGACAATATGTTACAAAAGGGATTCATTCGCCCGTCTAGATCTGCAGCATCTTCCCCTCTTTTTTTTATACCAAAGCGGGAAGGGTGTCTTAGGTGCTGCATAGATTACAGAGCCCATAATGGCGTGACAATTAAGAACAGATACCCATTGCCTCTGATTCAATAGCTACTCGATCAAGTGAAACAAGCCTCTATTTTGACCAAGTTGGATTTAAGAGGTGCAAATCACTTGATCCGTGTACGTGAAGGGGATGAATGGAAGACTGCCTTCCGCACGAAATTCGGGTTGTATGAGTACCTGGTGATGCCCTTTGGGCTGTGTAATGCCTCCGCAGCTTTTCAGTTTTTTATTGATGACGTTCTAAGAGAAACCCTAGATGTAAATACCATTGCTTATATTGATGATATTCTGATCTATTCTTCATCTATTGAAGAACACATAAGACATGTAACAAGTGTTCTAACACGGCTCAGAGATAACCACCTTTACGTGAAGTTAGACAAATGTGACTTTCATTCTTCTGAAGTTACCTTCTTAGGTTTTGTATTGTCAGCAAAGGGAGTGATCATGGACCCCCAAAAGGTTGCTGCCATCACCAAGTGGCCCTCTCCCCGTTCAGTGAAAAAGGTGCAGAGCTTTTTGGGCTTCGACAATTTTTACAGGCGTTTTATACAAGGATTTGCATCTTTAACAACACCTATCTCCTAGCTCCTCAAAAAAAGGGATGTTGTTTAACTGGACACCAGAAGCTGAAAGAGCTTTTTCCCATTTAAAAGAGGCTTTTGTCACAGCTCCTATCTTGAAACATCCTGACACTTCCCAACCTTTTCTACTGGAGACAGATGCATCTCAAGTTGCTATAGGAGCAGTGTTGTCACAAAGAGATAGACTGACAGGTCAGTTACATCCTATAGCTTACTATTCTCATAAGCTAAACCCCTGCTGAAGTGAATTACTCTGTAGGAGATAGGGAGTTGTTGGCGATAAAAAGGGCCTTCGAAGAATGGCGTCAGTACCTACTCGGAGCTTTACATACTGTCACAGTCATCACTGATCACAGAAATCTGCAGTTCTTAAAGGCAGCTAGGGCCTTGTCCATGAGACAGTTGAGATGGAGACATTTCTTCAGTGATTTTGACTACGTTATTCAGTTTCAGGCAGGCACTAAACATAGTAAGGCTGATGCCCTATCCTGTTTCGGATATGAGACTGTTGATGCTCTAGGCACACAAGATCCACCTCTCATTCTGAGTCCTGATCGTATTTTGGGGGTACCTTTTCAGAAGAATCATTTTTGAAAGAAGTGGCTCATACACATGAATCCGAAGAACTCAAAGAAATAGAAACCAAACACAATGGGGTCCGGTTTCACAACTTAGTCTATGTTCAGTGTGTTAGTTCTCCCTACAAAAGCCCTTCAGTTACAAGCTCTGGAATGGTGCCATATGCATGTCTTAGCAGGCCATCCTGGTCGTAAAAAGACTCTTGCCCTACTTAAAAGGTATTTTTGGTGGCCTTCCATGAATCAAGATACCCAGATGTTTGTACAAAATTGCTGTATTTGCGCACAGAGTAAGTGTTCCCATCAGGTACCAGCAGGACTGTTAACTCCTCTGCCTACACCTCCTACACCATGGCATTCTATATCTATGGACTTCATTGTAGAATTGCCCCCTACAAAGCAAGGGCATACAGTCATATTTGTAGTTGTTGACATGTTAACTAAAATGTCCCATTTTATACCCTTGAAGAATCTACCAACTTCTAGAGAACTAGCTTGTGTATTTCTTCAACAGGTAGTGCACCTTCATGGCCTGCCCTCTGTCACTGTATCAGACCGGGGCCCTCAATTTGTGTCCCGCTTTTGGAAAGGTTTGAACAAATTGCTGGAAATTGATATACGGCTCTCTACTGCCCATCACCCTTTTTATTTATTTATTTTAAAAGTTTTATATAGCGCTGGCTAGACCCAGAGGTATCAGAGCGCTTTACATGAGAAGATAATATAAAGCAAACATGGCATACAAGTAGATAAAAAGATAATGAAACAACATATGAAATATACAAAACAAAATAAATATACAGGTGCAAGAGCTATACACTTCAAGTAACTAGGTATATGATGTTCGCGAAATGGACAGATAATACTGAACAAAATGTAACATGGTGATTGGAGATCAGGTGCAGGTCACAGGTTAGGACCCCCAATAATAATTGGGCCAAACATGGCGTATAAGTAGATAAAAGATAATGACAACAACATGTGAAATATACAAATCAAATAGATAAACAAATCAAACAAATAGATAAACGAATCAAATAGATAAACAGGGGCAGGAGCTATACATATCAAGTAATTAGGCCGATGATGTTCATGGAATGGACAAGTATTACTGGACTAATATAACATGGTGAAATTGGAGATCGAGTGCAGGTCACAGGTTAGGATCCCCAATAATAATTGAGGAGGTGGATTTTGAGGTCTTTTTGAAGCTGAAATAGGAGGGGTTGCAGCGCAGGTTTTTGGGAGGGCATTCCAGATGATAGGGGCATTACCAGAGAAGGAGCGTGATTGTGTGGCTTTCTTTTTATGCAGTGGTGGTATAAGGAGGAGGGAGTTGGTGCTTCTCAGGGGTCGTGTGGTACCCGCAATGAGGAGTTTCTTGGAGAGGTACTGCGGAGTGTTTTGGTGGAGGACTTTATGAGTGATGCAGGCAGTTTTGTAGGCAGATCTGCCTTCAATAGGGAGCCATTTAAGAGATTTGAGAGCCGGGGATATGTGATCGAAGCGTTTGCAGTCTGTAATGAGCCTGGCTGCAAGGTTGAGCACTGCTTTGATTGGAGCAAGGTGGACCTTGGGGGTTCCGTTGAGGATGGCGTTACCATAATGAATACGTGAAAGAACAAGTGACTGAACTACAAGTTTAAAATCATCGGTGGGTATAAAGGGTTTGATTTTCTTGAGGTGACGGAGAGTGAAGAGGGCTCCTTTAGCAGAGTTTTTGATGCGGACGTTAAGGGTCAGGGTGTTGTCGATAGAAATACCAAGAGATTTGACGGAGTTGGAAAGGGTGAGTGAGCAGTTGAGTGCGTTAAGGTCAGAGATCCATGATTGAACAGGGAGAGGGTTGTTTTTAGGGGAGAAGAGAATGATTTCAGTTTTATTAGGGTTAAGTTTGAGATGATTGGAGTGGAACCAGGTTTGGATCTTGGTGAGGGTGTTGTTCAGGTGTAAGATGTCGGCATGAGTTTTAATCTTGTAATAGATTTGGGTGTCATCAGCGTAGAGGTGGTAGTTGATGCCTGCTTGTTTAAGAATGAGGGCGAGGGGTTCCATAAAGAGGTTAAAGAGGGAGGGAGAGAGAATAGACCCTTGGGGGACTCCAAGGAGACAGGAGTGGGTTTAGAAAGACAGTTTTGAATTTTGATTTGCTGAGTTCGGTGTTGTAGGTAGGAGACAAACCATTTGTAGGCAGTATCATTGAGGCCGAAACGGGTCCTAAGCACATTAAGTAGGGCTGAATGGTTGACTGTATCGAACGCTGCAGAGAGATCAAGGAGGATAAGAAGGCAGGTTTCGCCATTATCAAGTGAGTGGTGGATGTCATCGACGACATTGAGCATTGCCGTTTCGGTGCTGCAGCCTTTCCTGAAGCCTGATTGAAAGGGATCAAGTAGGTTGAAGTTTTCGATGTGTTTGTCTAGTTGTAGTAGGACACATTTTTCAAGGACCTTTGAGAGAAGGGGGAGGTTAGTGATGGGACGGAGATTGTTTAGGTCATTGGGGTCAGCATTGGGGTTTTTGATTATGGGAGAGATTTGTCCAAGTTGAAGGGAGGTGGGGACACAGCCAGTGGAGAGAGAGGTGTTGATGATTGTGGTCCAGTATGGGGTGATGATGTGCTTAAGGGCAGGGACAAGGTTAGAGGGTAAGGGGTCTTTTGTGTGGGAGGACGGTTTAAGATTACCAATTATTTTAAGGACTTCTAGCTCAGTCACGGGGAGGAAGTTGAGCAAGGAGGCATTGTTCTTTAATTGTGAGTTAGGGTAGTTGGTTTCCGGAGAGGTAGCAGGGTCAGCTGGTCGAGGGGATGTGGAGTAGGCATTTGAGGTGAGGACGGGTTTGCATTGGGAGTTGGAGGGGAGCTGTGTGGAACGGAAGGATTGATCAATTTTGTCTATTTTTTCCGAGAAGAAGTGGGAAATTTCTTCACATCTGGCTGAGGAGGCGATCAGATTTGGAGGTGCAGCGGAAGTTTGGTTACGAATGATTTTGAAAAGTTCCCTAGGTCTGTTTTTGGCACGATCAAGTTGAGTGCGGAAGAAGGATGCCTTTTCTTTGAAGATGTGTTTTTTGTACGTGGATCTAGCGTGTCTGAGGAGTGCAAGATGGGAGGGAGAGGGATGGTGTCTCCAGGTTCTTTCCGACAGTCTGAGTGACCGTCTTTCGTTGTTAAGCTCGGTATTAAACCAAGAGTTGGAGGGGGTGATTCTTCAAGCAGACGGTCAGACAGAAAGGGTTAATCAGTGTCTCGAGCAATACCTAAGGTGTTACCTCTTACAGGGAGATAGGGATTGGGACACGGTTCTATGGACTGCAGAGTTTGCGTATAACAACAGTGAACATGTGTCTATTGGAGTTTCGCCGTTTTTCTGCAACTACGGGTTTCACCCTCGTTGTGGTTTTGTATCACTTATAGTTCCTACCGACTCTCCTGCTGCTTTAGATTTGGTGTCTCGTCTCCAAGACATTCATGTTTCCGCCAAAAAGTCCTTAGAAGAGGCAAAGGGCAGGTACAAAAAGGTGGCTGATCGTCATCGTCAACCACCACCAGATGATGCTCTAGGAGACAGGGTATGGTTGTCCACTCAGAACATCCAGATCAAAGGCACTAACAAATTCAAACCTCGCTTTATTGGTCCTTATGTTGTTTCTAAAGTGGTCAATCCGGTTGCTCTCAAACTCGACTTGCCTGACTCGTTGCGCATCCACCCTGTCTTTCATGTGTCATTGTTGAAACCTGTTGCCCCTGGTACTATTGTTCCTGCTCAACCCACCCCTGTTTTGGTGGATGACGATCTCGAGTACGAGGTGGCATACATTGTGGACTCTCGCAGGGTGCGTCGTCGGTTGCAGTACCTGATCCATTGGAAGGGTTATGGATTGGATGAGAGGACGTGGGAACCGGCTTCTAATGTACATGCTCCCCGGTTGGTTCGCTTGTTTCATCTGCGCTATCCGCGCAAACCCAAACCTGTTGGGGGAGGGGTCTTGGCGGGGGTGTACTGTCATGCTCCGCGAGACGCGCTGCATGCGGCAGCGCTTCCTCCCGCTCCTGAGCATGTAGGCGCGAGCCCCGCCTGCTGCTTTCTGTCAGCGAGCGAGGGAGGCGCCTGAGGTGTATTTTAGGGAGGGATCTGCGTCGGTAACACACTTCGCGTTCCGACACGGATCCCGCCAGGCCTCCCGATTTTGCCGCAGTTCCATGCCGTCTTACCTTTACTCCGTTGACAGCAGTTGGCTCTCTGTTCTGCTCCTGGGTGCAGGGCTTCTTCTTCCCGGGTTCTTTGGTGCTCTTCCTGGGCACTCCGTCATGTAGCCTCCTGCCGAACTGCAACTTTGTTTCTTGTTTCTTGCTAGTCCCAGTTTGCTAACCCTTGGCTTCCTGGCAGTTTGTTTCTGCAACACAAGAAACAGCAAGTATTGTAGAGAATCGCAGTTTCTTCGCCTTCAGGGTTATTTTGTTTATTTGCTACAGACATAAGGCATACTTATCTGATGGTCTGCTTCTAGAGGTGTTCTTCTTTTGGTCTTCTTAGTTTCTGTTTAGTCTCTTCTTGCTGCAAAAAAGGAAAAGAAGGAATATTATTAATAGTGGAAATACTACTTCTGTTTTGTGTTAAGCGACCTGCACTTTTTGCTCTATTTTTTCCGTGCTCTCTCCTGTCCAGGGAAATTAGTTTTTTGGTTTTTCCCTAATTCAGGAGTAACGGATAATTTACTTTAAAGGGTCCTAAGCACTCCTATGGTTCTTCCAACTTAGGTTTGTAAATCAGTGTTCATTTTCTTGGTTGCGGTCAAACTTCTGCAGTCCTTCCTTATACTGAATGTTGTCTTTTTCATTTAGACACTGAGAGTATTCTACAGCCCATGGGAGTTGTTTCCCCGAGTACTTGGCATATTCTTTTACAGGTATCCCAGTAGCAAATAAGGAGGGGGTTCACATACAGCCACAGTTACTTGTATTCTTGATTAGTACTTACCTTGTGTTTTCTCCTTCAGGAGTCCTGGAGATTATTCCGCTGAAGATCCTGTGGACGTCTACCCCTTCTCCCTACCCTTGTTTTGTTTCCCTCCTTCCCCACCTTCCCTCTTTTGCTTTGACCTAGTTGGGCGAAGGAGGTGGGTGAGGGATGTTGGGACCTAGCCTCGCTTCCATTCATTTCGTCCCTGCAGTAAATCCAGGTGAGCCTCACAGCCTTGGTCCTATTTCCATTTGTGGTGGAGATGTGGGCACATTAAAGGGTTTTAGGGAGAGGTAATTGATATCCCTGTTCAAAGAAATCCATAGCCTTCAGTTACCCCTTAATCTACTCATAATTGTATTGGGAGTTGTAGATTAACAAAGGCTGTATTCTCTATCTTACTGATAGCTACATTGATGATAGCCCCAAAATAGAAAGCCCTTGACCTCCCGACCATTGCACTATGTTGGACAAACTTTGACATTTATATGCAAAAACAGAAACTAACAGCAACCATTAGAGATTGAATGGCCCAATACAAGAACTCGTTTACACCCTTCCACACTTATATTAAGAGACAAACCTGAAATCTGAGAACAAGTCCCCCACCACATCTGATAACCACAGCAGGGCAAGGAATGTCCCATTGATCGATAGCCTGGTGATCAACCCGAAATGTACACATAAAGTGAAACTGAGGGCCACTGGATCCAGAATCCAATGAGAGACATTGATACTCTCCCTTTTACTATTGTGGTAATCCATATGATTCACCACATAGCTGCTCGCTATGTAGTTAAGAACCTACCCAATATATGGTAACATGTTTAATCAAAGAAACTGTTATTTGGCTATTATACTCTTTGCATGAATGTAACAAAAATAATCCATACTTGGAGATATACCGGATGTTGAAAATGTAAAATAAAGTTGATAAAAAATAGTGAAATTTCATAAATATCCTAATCTTACATGAATGGATTATTTTGCACAGTAGAGAACCCGCATGAGTAATGACTGGGTAGGCAGGTGTACAACACAAATGGTAGTCTTCATTTTCTGTCACCTATGGTTGAAACTTTTTTGGAATGAATAACCAGGCCCATATTACAGCAACTTTGCACGTGTCCAAAAAATCAGGGTAACCAAACCATATTTGCATAGGGCACACTTGGCATACATTTGTTTCACATTTCTTCTGCTGTGTTTACATAATAACAAGTGGAGATACACATTCTCCACTTTTTATAAGTGGAAAGTCCTACTGTGTTTAATGTTATATTTTTATGATTATATAAATAGCAAAATCAGAGCAAACTCAGATTATTAATGTTTTTGTTAAAAATAGGAAAGGGCCTAACTTTGCTCTCTTTACATAAATGCCCCTTGTTTTTACACATCTTATTCACCTGACATATTGCCGGACAAGATCTTTCCCTGGCAGAACAACATCTAAAACATACATTTTCCTTCCTCACCCCAACTGGTCCTGTAGTACTGTGGGAGCCGAACCCCAATAATTATGTAAACCCCAACATTTTATGCAACCCAATTTTCACCTTAGGAATTTCGGCTCTGGGGTCTCTCATTGATCTAGCGGTATGAGACTACCCTCCCCATCAATGAAACATTAATTTAGCAGAGTAAAAGTCAGAATAGAAACTGGGACCATTTAGTACTGAGTTCTAGATCAAAATTAGAGTTAAAAAGATTTATTACAGGAATGTAAACAAAAATGATAAAGAGGAATGCATATATTTGCCATAAAGGCTCAGATGCAGAATACAGAATCAATAATCATAGTAAAATCCCTAGACAATTAAATCTCTCTAGATTCTAAATGTCAAACTCATTAAGAGTACTGACAGCATCCTAAGGGAAGAAAGAGAAAGCCTCAAAATAATTGGACAGAGTCTAGAGAGGAAAATGAGAAGTCACCCCTCAACCTTCAAAACCAGGGGTTTTTAAACACACTATTTATGCAGAACAATCAATAAAACTGGGGATACAGCAAGGTATGATCATGGTTCTGTCGCACTGGCAAATCAAAAACAAATACGTAAGTAATAAAGTATCTTAACACTAACCCATTTCTTAAGGTAAGAGAAATCTTCTGCTTGCTTCCTCAGCAACTGAACTCCGGAGATGTGCAACATAATATGAAATATTTCTCAAACAATAGCCCATAAAATTATGTTCCTCTGCACACCTGCATCAGAATTTCCAAGGAAATTCTTCAAAATGATACATCAGGTGAACGATGGAAAGTTTCATTTACAATACATGCTTTCTAAAACAGTTCACCCCTTGCGTCATAGCACTCTGTGCTCCACAGAAACCATGGGAAGAGATGGCTTGCAGTGGGTCACTGATTGGGAGGGGGGAATGATAGTAGCAAGAAGAGCTGAAACCAGAAACGGCATCCATATTTAAATAAATGCGACATAACTATACTAAATTATTAATCATACTTCTAAACAAAATAATCACATTGTTTCAAGTGCAACATCATTAGTTCATCTGTTATGACTATATTCTTCATTAAAATTATTAATTCTCACTAAACATGTTACCCAAAATTCAGAAAAAACTTCACATGGACTATTTTTTTCTGTTGCTTTGCAATGCCCGCCACATTTTACTTCACCAATCCTAGCTGTTCCTGATTTCCTTTCTGATCATTATTTAATGTATTGGTTTGCATTTTCAAATTCGTAAGGTAACTCAGGTGCTTTGGTCAGTGATAAATTGTTTATGAGTAACAACTTCGCATGCACCTTGTTATTATGTGTTTATACACTATATGAACTCTAATCATTTCTTTGTGAAATGAAGTGCAATTGCAATTGACACTAAAGAGTTAAAATGTGCTACAAGGCTGTCTATCAGTTCCCCTGCCAGTTTTCCTCTCCCCAAAATTTGGGCCTGATTTAGAGTTCTGGCAGGTCACAGTTTTGATGGATATCCTCTCTCCTATATTACAAGTGCATTATGTGTCTCCCATATTACAAGGGCATTATGTCCTGTGGCCCTTGCAATAAGGCTAGCAAGATAACGATTATGTTCATGCAGAGTATCCCATCCGCCAAACTCTAAATCTGACCCTTAGAGTCTAGGAACTGCCTCATTAGCTTCTTTGACGAAGTTATTGTCCCATTGTTTCAAGGCAGTTTTCTACTCATCTAGGACCAGATGTATGAAACATTTTTCTGGTCGCAAATGGCCCGATTCTTAGAATTGGGCCGTTTGCGACTGGAAAAATGCTTTTTCTGATGTACAAAATGCAAAATGTGATCCGGTAACTTGTAACCCAATCGCAATCAGCATTTGGGATTCGGTATTTGGAAGAGGCGTGTTTTATCCTTAATGCTCACTTTACATTTGGGTGAACTTTTGACTCCACCTTCTTCTCCTTCTTCATCACCATCTTTTACAGACAACACCACCCCTCTATTCATTATCATCTCCTGCATAACAAGCACTCTCACTCTCACACCTCCCTCCATCAACCAACCTCCCACTACTCAGGTATGACACCTTACCCCTCTTCAAATCTCCGCACACACGGGCAAAATGTCTAATCCTGCCACACTTCATACATGTTTTACCTATTTCATGACGAGGTGATGATGCAATATGACCTGTGCTCCCACAAAGATAGCACGAGAACCTATCCATTTTCCCATGCTTATCACCATCGTTACCCCCTTTATTGTACTCCTCATATCTCTTTCCGGGGACCCTACCACAGGATTTGGGGCTACAATTACTACCCATAGCACACACAACTTCATTGTCATCCAGGTTGAACTTTTCAGACTCATGCACCGATTTCATCCATTTTTCTGATTTCTCCAACGTCTTTGCTGTAGTAATCACATCTTGCAACTTAGGATCTCCCATTACCTACAGTTGTTCTTGCACTTTTTTACTTTTCACATGAACAATTATTTGATCTCTGATCATTCCATCTGTTATCGCTCCAAAATTACAATGTAAAGATAACCCCCGCAAGGCAGTCAGAAACTCATAAAAGTTTCCTCACTTCTTTGTGCCCTGGTATAAAATTAAAATCTGTTCAAAGCCACACTTGCAATAGGTTTAAACAGACTTTCCAGTCTCAACAAAGCCTCTTGAAATACATCAACCTCCTCCTTTTCTTCTCCTTGCTCAACTTGAACCTATGGCAAAGTTCGAAACACCATTTCACCTTCTGAGCCCAGGCAATGTAACAGAATATTTTTCTTCCGTTCATTAGACATATCATCATCATCAATTGCTCTCATATAGGTTAAAAATTCTTCTCTCCATCGTATCCAAGGAATGGGCGGACCTCCTTTGTTCTGTAGAAATTTGGTTGGCGGTTCGAACTGCATTTTAGTAAATGTAGATGTGCATATAAAACGTATTAATTACTGAATGCAGACACAACATGCATGGACGTCATTTGGAGGTAACTGGTATATAAAGGGGGTCACTGTTCCTTAAGAGGAGAGTTCAAAGTGGAGAAAGGAAAAGGTGTCCTGTGCTACTCTATGTGTGGGGACAGTGTGTCCTCATCATGATGCCCTCACACACCCCGAAGGATGTCATGCTTCATCATTGGGCTTTTTGCTCCTCGTCGGGCCGGCGCTGCAATGCCCTACTGGTCCCCCGAAGAGTCTCTTTTTCGGATATCTTTTGATGAAACAAGCCGTTAGGTGCGTGCGTGTGAGTGAGTGGAAGTGAGGTCTCAACTAGTGTGTTAAAAAATGACTGGAGGGAGAGTGGCTATTATTTATTAAAGTGGTCCCTCTGTCATTAGTAAAAGGTGTGTGGTGCTGCTAGTGGGATATTATGTCCCTCAGTAGCTAGATATGAGTCCTTAGTGGGTGTCTCTAGTGGTCGACATGTTTCGCGCTATCTGCGGCCTCTGGAGGAGATCCAAAGTGCTTCTTCAGGACCAAGGTGAGTTTAAATAAAGTATCACTAGCGGCCTAAATTTTTCAGTGCCGCCAGGTTGATGGAAAGGAGTAGCATCTCTGAAAAGAGAAAGGGGTAGGACAGAATATGGGTATAGCTCTAATATCAAAAATGTGTATAGTCCAGGTCTGCCATTGGGGGGGCCTGGTGCATATTACCATTAGCGTGAGACTTATCGCTATAGGTCAGCATGGGTGAATGAATATCTATATTGTGTTATTATTTACAATGAAAAAAAATAGAAAATATAATAAGTAAATGAATACAAAGAAAGAAAGAACATAATCAACATGTAGAACATCGAGGATGAGTTTGTCACTCTTTGGTCACAAGTATCATGCAGTGCTGTATCCAGTAGTAATTGGTCTATACACGACTTATACCGAGTGGATAATCGGTGAAAAGTTGTCTTGGTAAGGAGTATGAAAAAATGTAGTTAAAGGTTAAAAGTAGAAACTATGAATATCACTAGAGGGGCCCCACCATTGATGGGAAAACCTAAGGACACTGTTCCTGTTCATAATAAATGAAAAACATAATCCTCACCCCTTGTTTCTATAATTATGGCCTCATGAGATCAGTGAGGGCCAATGGGAACTGTAAAAGAACAGGGAAGGAAGCATTGTTTACAAATTACATTCATTGTAAAAATCAGGTTATCAATGTTCACAAACAAAAAAGGAAAATCACACAGTGGTCCTCATTTGTGATTTTTATCCTGCAAACTAAGAAAAAAATAGGAAAATTCTTTGGGTTCTCATATTGTATTGATGTCATAGATCGAGAGATTCACAAATTGTGCATGTCACACTCGGGCACTGCAAGGGAAAGGAAGGAAAAGGAAGAACATACCGGCATATTGCTAGCGTTATATTTATCTTACTTCTCTCACATTTATCCTGGGAGTGGTTGAGAGTTTAGTTCAGGCCCAGTGTTTCTTTTCTCAAAGGAAAAGATTTAAAGACTAGGAAGTGACAAAGCGCAAGTGTTATCCTTGTAGTACTCACGGTTCTCCCATTCAGCTGTGCTGCTCCACCTGCATGCCTCTCTCTGTCTCCGCCGGTATTCAAGCAGTTTTTGCCGCCCTTTTTATAGTGGGAGTATGCTACTAATTAAGGAGTTAATAGGAGAGTGTATAGTGTTGTGTTTGGGCGCCATCTTGTAGCGGATGGTTTTATTGTAAAATCGTCTTAAGTCCTGGTATATTGTGATCATCGTTGGCCTTGTATGTCACGTGACTCATAATTTATGACATTTAAATACTACCGGAGTGGTTTCTAGGAGATTGATCTAGATTTTGGTTGTTATTGACATAGTTGTTTTTCTACTACGCTAATCCAAAATTGGTCGTTTTCTTGGGGGCCATTTTGAAGTGGTGTTTCTGGTTACTATATTTGTTCATAGTTGGGCATGGAGTTGTCTTTTTCAGATTCCGCTTCAGGTTACTTTGTATGTCCAAAATTTCGGATATATGTCATGATAAACTGCTGAGGTTTGTTAAAATATTGATATATACAGGTAGGGTGATTATGGTAATTTTACCATCGGTATGTTTATCGTACTAATTCAATCCAGGGTATTTCATCATTTAGGCCCTTGGTGTTAGTCCGTAAGCGGTGGACCCATCTTTGTTCTTTTTGGAAGAGTGTTCTGGTTGACCATGCAGGATTTGATTCTATGATAGTCCACAGTTCTACATGTTGATTATGTTCTTTCTTTCTTTGTATTCATTTACTTATTATCTTTTCTATTTTTTTTCATTGTAAATAATAACACAATATATTTATACACCCATGCTGACCTATAGCGATAAGTCTCACGCTAATGGTAATATGCACCAGGCCCCCCCAATGGCAGACCTGGACTATACACATTTTTGATTTTAGAGCTATACCCATATTCTGTCCTACCCCTTTCTCTTTTCAGAGACGCTACTCCTTTCCATCAACCTGGCGGCACTGAAAAATTTAGGCCACTAGTGATACTTTATTTAAACTCACCTTGGTCCTGAAGAAGCGCTTTGGATCTCCTCCAGAGGCCACAGATAGCGCGAAACATGTCGACCACTAGAGACACCCACTAAGGACTCATATCTAGCTACTGAGGGACATAATATCTACTAGCAGCACCACACACCGTTTACTAATGACAGAGGGACCACTTTAATAAATAATAGCCACTCTCCCTCCAGTCATTTTTTAACACACTAGTTGAGACCTCACTTCCACTCACACGCACGCACCTAACGGCGTATTTCATCAAAAGATCTCCGAAAAAGAGACCCTTCGGGGGACCCGTAGGGCATTGCAGCGCCGGCCCGACGAGGAGCAAAAAGCCCAATGATGAAGCATGACATCCTTCGGGGTGTGTGAGGGCATCATGATGAGGACACACTGTCCCCACACATAGAGTAGCACAGGACACCTTTTCCTTTTTCTTTCTCCACTTTGAACTCTCCTCTTAAGGAACAGTGACCCCCCTTTATATACCAGTTACCAATCGGGAGCAAGGGTCACTGACCTAACAATCAGCTCCCACCGTCCCCCCCCTCTCTTTTTGATAAATAGGTCATTTGGAGGTAGTCAGGGGTCGCAGCTGTGACCTATAGCTTGCTCCCTGCTACTCCTGACACTTCCTTTGCGAACCCTGGCCTCAGAGGGGGCACAAATGTTGCCTCCTCTGAGGCCAGGGGTCACAAAGGAAGTGCCAGGAGTAGCAGGGAGCAAGCTAGTGGTCACAGCTGCGACCCCTGACCTCATCCAAATGACGTCCACGGCAACATGCACATCCAGAAACTATTGTACTGAGATATGCACAAGAGGTACCCAGTGTGCAAATCGCTGCTGATAATAAGAATAGTGTGCAAATCACAGAAGAAACAAAAATATATAATCATCAAAAAAAACTCCTCATATTCCTTTAAGCTGCAGGATTCGGTTTTTTAAATAACTCCTTCTTTAGTAGTAGAGAGATTCCAAACGATAAAGAAATGATAGAGTTCAAACAAATGCTTTCCCCAAACTAAAATGGCCACTTAAGACGTTGTACATGTAAATTTCTAACAGAAATAGGCCATGTGCTGTCCAGGAAGTACACGTCAGTGTGCAGCACGTATTGAATGCCCACACAGAAAATGCCAATAGAGATTCCCACATGCCAAATTCTGCACGCTCTGAGGTAACACTTCTGCGCTTTGCCCTCGCGCTTAAATCCGGAACCAGCGCACACTGAACTGCATGCACTGATGGAGATTTCCACACGTCGAATTCTGCACGTGCTGAGGGTAATTATTCTGCGCAATGCTCACATGCTTAAGCCAGAGTGTTTAAAATGTGAATAGCATTCTCCATAACCAACGCTCCGATCTAACAATGCATCCATCAATGAACTCAAAGATTTGTACTCCACAACTTTACAGACCAAGGTTAACACACATTAAGTGATCGAAATACTGGGCTCCATTTAAAACAGAAATAGAGTACTGCTCCAAAGTGATGAGTCTTTAAGTTCATTCGAGAATGTATAGGAATCCCTTGGTGGTCAGGTACTCACGAGTTCCACTATAAGTGAAAACAGCCAATAATAAATGGGTCCTAATGGAGAAAACACTACGCCTGTGCTGTGTGGAAGTGGCAAGTGTTTCTCCAGCTCGTCGCCACTTGTTAAAATCAATCCATACCCAAGGAAGATGAAGTCCAGGAGGTATCTTTATTTTCAACAGCACAGTACTCATCCAAAACGATAACAGTACTGGTTTACCCTCCCAGCTCCTACATTCCATTCTATAACATCTACATCTCATTCTGCATGACAAAGACTAATACATGCACAGTTAACAATGTCCTATACCAATGATAAGATACAACACATTTGTCTTCCCTTTTAAAGACATCTACCTGCCAGTATTTAGTCATTGATTAAAGATGCCAAGAATCAGTAGCGGCCCGCAAAATGCAATGCAGTGCGTGCAACGAAATTCGTTTTATTTATTTAATTGTTTACTTACCTCCGTTCATCCATATTCCGGTGTTTACTACCCCCCACCCTGCCCCTCCCCCGCCCCGCCTCACCGCCCCACGGAACTCCCTCCACGGGCCGCTACTGCCAAGAATATTCCCCACATTTCCCTTTAAGCATCAGTGTTATATGTATTGTAGTAATCATATAGTGCCTCAAATCCCACTGTGGCAGGCTGAAGTGCATTTTCGGACAGGCAGCACACTACACTGAGGCAAAAGTATTGTATTTGCTGGCATCCTGAAGAGAAGGCATTTGGTGTCATGCATGAGTGACCAGAGGGGCTCATTTCTTGTCTTAAGGCAAAGTGTATAGCGGTGTGATGGAGGAGGAGGTGTGGCAGATAGGATCCTAAAATACAACTGTAATTAGTTGCCATTTATAATTTATTCTGCTGGTTCCGTGTCATGTTTCATGGTTTCTATTATGCTCGAGACAGGGGAAAGGGGCAGGTATCTATCTGGATAGTCTGTTCTATGTAGTTTAATTGGGAGGTGTGTGGGGGTTTCAGGGAGACAAAGGCATGTAGGGCAGCTACACAGCACCAACCAACCAGAGACAGCACAGTGCTGTGTGCATGTACACCAAAAACAGTAGAGAGGATGATGGGAGAAGATCCAGTAATCCAAATGGCAATATGTGCGAGGCAGGTACTTTGCCAAATCAGCAAATGATGCCAAGGACAAGAATGGGGGTTGGTGACATGAGCAGTAGCCAAAAGCAAGGATACTTCCAACAGTTGCACAATTAAATCTTATATTTGAAGTATTTCCAGCTAGATGTTGTCTCCGATTTTGCTAATTTTGCTTGGAGTTAACAAGTTCCTACTGCTTTTAAAGGTTTTCCAAAGTGACTGCCCGTAGCCTAGCTACATTCTTCACATCCTCAGCACAGGCTTTCAATGTAAAACTAAGTTCAGAAGCACAGGTCGTCCTAGTCCATTTGTTTTCACTGCAATAAAAGAGAACATCATGCTAATGCAGTTTAATTATATATGTAATTAAATAGAAAGAAAAGCCCATTCCACACAGTTTACAATTAGAACTGAATGTAAAGGAGAAAGAGTTGTTTGTATTGCAAACAAAAGGAGCATTAGGCACAAATGAGTATTAAAAATGAAGGGACATAATTGTACCTAAATTCCACTAACAGTTGTCAGATTGCAGTTTGCTGTCGTTTTGACTGGGCATTATTAGCTGACACAAAGAGCACCAAAAGAACAGCTGAAGTAAACAAATCCGACTTCTCAAAGCAGGTTTTGAGGGATTCTCACAAGAAAAGTTTGAAAAATTGTGAAAATGGTGCATTTTACAAAGGCTAGAGGTCTCCCCAAAAATATTTTTAAAGATGCAGAAATATGTATGAGAATATTTCTCCAGAGATTGATTGTAAAAATCCTTATGTGTTACCAGATCATTGTAAATAACATCTTGGAATTACGTTTCTAATTGAAACAAAGCTGGAAGATACTAATTCACACTCAATTGAACATACACACACACCCTCACAACACACGCACGCACGCACACTCTCTCTCACTCTCTCTCTCACACACACACACACTCTTTCTCTCTCTCCCTCTCTCCACTCCCTCCTCCCAAAATGTATCTAGAAAATTAAAGCTGATGCTTGTGGCTTCACAGTTCTTCCTTAAGGCACTGAAGTGCTGTTGCACATCGCCCAGCCCTGGCAGGGCTCCTGTTCCTGTTAATGCCGCTCAAGGCACATGGAGTGCCTAGAGTATTGAAAATAGATTGAGGACAAGTACATGTGGCTCTCCTTCTGTGTGCATGTGTTCTACTTGTCACCTAAACAAGAACTACTTTGTGGCTATTCTGCATGTATGTGTTTTAGTTGTATGATGTACTAATTATCTAAAGATTGATTTAGGGTGTAAGTGGAGAACTTTTCCCTGTCAAGCAGTAGAATCTCTACACCACTGATATGTTTTAGAAAAGTCATCATACTTAGATTGCTCACCATTGTTTTCTGTGTTTTTTCCACTGAAGTGATGTTATGTGCCAAGGGAGGATCCATTTCATGGAGAAAATACCTGGAAAAGATTCCATCAACACTCATCACTGTTGGTGAAATGCCAAGGCTGCCCAGGGGGGCCACGTAGGGGACCCTCCAACAGGGCGGCCGCCTTAGTGCCACAGGAAGGCACAGAAGTCTGCTGACTAGGCTCCCTGGGCTAGGGACCAGGGGGTCTGCTGGCCGCGTCACTTCCGGCCGTGGGAGGGGGACAGGGGTACAAAAGCCTTCCCCCGCCCACTGTACGGTCTCTTGACCGCTACCCGTCTCGCTGTTTGGTCGTGGCGAGAGGAGCAGAGGCAGGCAGTTTCGTTTTGTTGTTTAAGGTGAGCAGGCTTGGGGTTTTCTGTTCGTCCGTCTCTTAATTAGTATTGTGGCCTCTGCTCTTCTTCTGCGTGTATGGTGTAGACCGCCGGTAGGAATACTTTGAGGTCTAAGTCCACTGTGCCGGACCGGTGGTAGGAGGCATTGGTCGACACCGTAGTTGGGGCGACCATCTTTGTAGGCTAAGGTGCAGCATTATCGAGGGAGACATTTGGGTAGAACGGCGCTCACTGAACACCAGTCTTTGCGGCACTCGTATCTGGATTAGAGGTCATGGAGGGGAAACCCTTGCTGGGTCTGCTTTGTCCGTGCCATTATAGGTGCCTTGAATTCTTGGTGTTGTGCCGGCTTGAAACACGGGCAGCTGTTTGAGGCCAACACCGGGAGGCTCACGAAACATGGATTTGTAGGACCGGCCCCTCGCCTGGGAGGAGGAGGTTCAGTACCGGGGTTAAGGAAGTTTCCAAAAGGGCACTTTCAGATTGCTCGTTAATGTTTACTCCGGGTGCAGTGAGGTGTCTAGGCCACCGGATGGCACTGCCACTCTGTTTTGCGTGTTCTCATTCCTCGCCAGAGTTTTGTCATCCCCAATTAATGGGTTTTCTCCTGGATTTCATTAAAAGGCGTAACCTGGGCCATAGAATCACGTTTGTAGTCGGAGTAAGAAGGGTATGGATATTTATTGTAGATTGGCAGGATTATTGTATACAGTTAAAGGTTATAGCACAGCGACACTTGATTTTATGTAGAATGCAACAGTCAGCTGAAAGTTAAACCCAAACCGAGAGGAAGCATCCCATTAAAGAAAGTGGTTGAGTACTTTCCTATGAAGGGATCACTTTTATTTATGCACAGCTGAATGACCTGGGGAACACCCCCCCCCCCCTGTTTATGTACACTTGCTCCGTGTCAGCTGGCAGTCAGGTTAGCAATATGCGGAGTATAACCGTATTATGGGAGCCACCATTACAATTGAACTGGAAAGTGGCTGAACGGGTGAGGTATGGGAACCTACGATGAGCATCCAGATAGACACGTCAGTTGCCTTCCGCACACAACATTCAATTAAACCCAGGGTCCAAGGGGTCATCACCTAAGTTACATCTGGTCATGGTAGGGGTAGGTTGGTCATATACACAGCAGCCGTTGGCAAACTCCGCAATGGGCTACACCAACAGGATGTGACCACGTGCTTCATCCAGCCGCAGGGGGGGTTTCTGTAGAACGGGGCTGTCTGATCGGGGATTTGATAGCAGAGGAGCAATTGAGCAGTGGGCTGTGTGGCTCTCAGTTCCCACGTGACACGGAAGGAAAGATGTGGGCACTGCGTGGCGGGCGGGTTGGTCACCGTACAAGCGATTGTGGGTGATGCCAGGGTCGAGGATTTAACCACAGCGGGCCGGTGCCTACCCGTAATGCAAGACGGGCAAGTCGAGCAGTACGTTTTCAGCCCAGGGGCTGTGCTCCTAGACAGGGGCTTATTTATTGGTTGTCACAGGCCCCCCTCTTTAAGGCAGATTTACGGTGCAGATTCCCAGTTATGCTGGAATAGTATTTTGTGTGTTTCCAGGCATAGGGTACTCCGCGTAAAGCACCATGATCCCAATCTCGAGGAGGTATAGGTGACCCACGGGCCAAACTTATGTCATGGAATGGGGGGCTGAGGTTTGAGTCCCGGCTCCAATTATTTGATTTTCCGTCCCCCAAATCAAGAGGGGCCCAGTCCACGCCAGACATTAAACCTAAATTACCTCCCTGACGGGCTTAGGCTTCTGTGTTTATGGCTGTCGTCGGTGTGGGTGAGCATATTGGCGCTGGGCTGCATGGGGGTGAAGGCCTCACCCCTCCATCGTTCTCAGGTGCTTGTAGTTATTTTCGCAGTTTTTTCGCAAGAGCATGCGGTGAGCGTTGCCATGGACCCGAGGTCCAATCTTCGCAGGGGGACGAGGCACAGAAGGTTAGTCGCAGGTTCTCTGCACAAACTGGCCCGGTAGAACCTGGAATGCGCATGCGCGCTGCTAGCGCCAGTTGTAGCGGGGCAACCGCTGCCTGAGTGGTTACCGTTGAAGGAGTGTGTCTCGTGGTGCGCTGTCCTGCGCCGGAGTGCGTCCGGATTGTTTAATTTATTTGCAGTCTTATTTCGCGCGGAATTGGCCCGAAGGCATCAGAGGGCTTTACAACGAGCAGGACAACAAGTGTACTGCGTGTTAGTCACAATGATTTAACACAGCTGCCAAGGCAGATTGCTACGGGTGATATGCTCCAGATTTAAGTGTAATAATGTGACGTTTCAGCGACTAGGGGTGACACTTCCACCATTACAACAGGGGCACGCATGATTGGTTAGCAGCCCGGGCCTCTTCTGTTTGTTCGCTAAAAGGGTTCCGCCCATGGTTTAGGAAATGCCTTCCGGTGTAGGTGCGGTGACTCCGGAAGTGAATTTTGATTAACTTGTAGCTGGCAGTGTGGTGCCGGGAGAATAGTCTGGTCGTATTTGCTCCCCTTTACCCATTGAGCGCCTAGTTTTGACGGTAACCATGCCGGAGCTCACTGTGGAGAGGCACGTGATGTGTGTTCATGGGTAGTATTGCGGGCTTGGTGGTAATGGTCGAACGCAAGCAAATGGTTATTATGGTTTCGGGGGGCGTTTATTATTACAGCGTTATTGTGTTGTCTGCGGGTAAACGCAACCAGAGATCGGAACCGAAAACGAAGTCTCTTCGTTTTTCAAATATAGAATGTATTAGCATATTTGGAGTGACAGTAGGGGGTGTTGTAGCCAGCGTTTTGTGCGTTTGTGCATTTCAGTACAAGGCGTACTTCAGGCCACAGGCTTAGAATCATGCCTGTACTTGTATAGGGGGAGTATATATATTTTAATTGGTACCAGCAGGATTACATAAGATGGCAAAGGTTACAGCACAGGAACTCTGTTTCATCCAGAATGCAGGGTCATCTCTGGCATATAGGTGTAACGTGACTAGTTCATAGGGGATGGCACGTTGTTTCAAGGTTTCCCATGGGTGCAAACAGGCCTGGTTTGCAGTTATGGGATAGGCTAAAGGAGGACTTTTACTAGGGTGTCAGCAGTGGCCCACATGCAGCAGGCACGCACTGGAGCAACTCTGCGACAAAGTTGTAAGGGTGGAGTGGGAGACAGATTATCCTCTAACATTTGCAGTCTAGATCTTGCACAGTCTCATGTTTCAGTACTGCAGCGATTTGCAATTTCTCTCTAGGAAGCCATATCGGTTTCTTATTAACCTTTGACAAAGGCAATGTTAGGACTGGCGAGGGGTCCAAAGGCTACAGATTGTTTAATTAGAGGGAAACTGGACAGAAGGGCCAGAACTGTGTGGCACACTATGCTAGGAAAAGATTGCAGCTTAATGTTTGAACCCAATGCCTAGGAGAGGCCCATCGCCCAGGCCAGAATCACGGGGCCAGCGGGTGGCTTGACAACGTACGTTCTTCTTAGAAACAAGCAGGTACTCTGGTCAGAGTACCTGCACTGCTAAATTTCCAATTTTAGCACGGGGGATACCGGATAACACTAGTGGAGCATGGCCGAGTGACATTGCATTCCAGATTGTTCAGGTACTATTATACTACCCATATGTGCCTATGCTCCACCTTTACCGTACTCCTGACGGTTAGGGCAGTCAATTGTGGACCCGAAATGACATTACTTGGTGGCATTTTGCCCACAGCCAACCTAGCAGCTTTGCACAGGCACACATGAGGATCCTTACTTGGTGTCAGTAATTTAAGGCCCAGGGCTAGGTGCACTGGTAATCTTTTGTTCCCTTATACAGTATTCATTTAGTGGTTAAACCTGTACTAAGGTGGGGATACCTTTGGCAGAATTTTAATGCTTGAACGCACGTAGTGATGAAGTAATAGTGTCCTAAATGGCACAACAGGATAAACTTTTGTAAAGGGAGATGGTTAAAATTTTCATTTGGTCTAACAGTGCCAGGCTAACGGGGACGACTTGAGCAAGAAACATACTTGAGTGGTTACTCAACACTGTTGGTTAGAAGGGATGTTGTCAAGAGCAGAACTCAAACTAATTAGCCTAAAAACATGATGGAGACGATTTAAGTGACATGCCTAAAAGCTGTAAATGTTGCGCTAAAGGGATGGCATGCCGAGGGAGATATCTTCCAGATTTCACTGGATCCCCTCAAGCCAACAAGCCTAAAGTAAGCGGAGGATGCTCGATTGATTTGATAGACCTGTTATTAGTTTTATTAAACGCACCAGGTACTATGAAGTAGACATTTGTACTCAAATCATCGGTACGGCCAGGACACATGTCGTTCAATACACACACCTCCAGACAGGACTGCCCCCCCCGCCTTGAGCAAAGGGAAGTAAAACACTATATGGGTTGGCATGCTTTTACAGACGTTTGTGGCAAGCTCGCACATGTGGGTGTCCCACTGAGTTTGGGGGCAGGTTAGCAGGCTTCATCTTGTCACTGCTCTGTCAGAGCCAGCAGACCCCTAGGGTGACAGCGCGCTAAAATACACGTCATGTTGGAGGTAGGTCCAGGATAAAAGGTTGGGCTTGGTGAGGCTCAAAGCCAAAGCGGTTGTGGTATCTTTCAAAGGGGCACATCGGGTTGGGCAGTACAAAAAGTTTCAAGTGCAACTGGGGATCCCCTCATTTATGTCAGATCCTGCTCATTTGTTCCCGCAGAGTTTGGGGCAGGGTAACGGGCCGCACCTTGTCTCTGTGGGTTTGATGCGTGGCCGGGTCGTTTGACCGAGTAGAGGCAATAGAGGCATTATCGCTTGGTATTCTGGGCATGAAGGAATGCCAGGCAAGAATCTAGCGAAGGCAAGTAGAGGTACTTTTTGGGGCATTTGTTGTATTGTCTCTCTGGCAGACCGCCATGCTAGGGGACTGTCTTAGGTCACGCACATCAGGCAGAGGTGCCCAGTGGAAGCACATGAGGGGGACTGCACAGAACAGGACACTGCACAGGTTAGATGCCGGCGAATGGTGGCTACACTACTGCACAGGGCAAAGTAAACCTGGACTGAGTCTCATGCGGGGAGTGGTGGTGGTGGTGGTGGTTGCTACCTCAGTACACAGGATCACTCCCTGTTGGGTCTATCGATCATCTCAATGGGCATTAAATTTACAGCCTCTCTAGTCTCTGCCATACTGTGAGTAGGTTAGCCATGGACTTTAATAAAGTGCTGCAATGGCCCTCTATTACTATAGTACAGCATCTAGTTTACCGGTGCTTACTGGACCATCGTTACCACCAGCAGCGACTCACACGGGCAGCGGTATAGCTTCCTTTTATTTCGCCTGGGTTTGGGGCTGGCAGGGTCATCAAACTTTGCAGACAGAAACAGAATAGGCAAAGATAGGCATACCTGGGATTGTACAACGCGCACTCAGCAGTAGGTTTCAGCATAATCTTGGTATATTGTTGGTAAAAAACGTAAGATTATGGGCTACACACGAATAGGCACTTTCTGTCAGCTGGGGCGTGAGTGTGCCATTCCCAAGAGGGTGCGGGTTGCCTTGATAGTACTGATATGGAGGGGATGGAGCACTAATACGGACAACTACGAGAGCACATTCTGCAGTCATAGTTATGGTTAAATTGATTGCATGTTACCAGTTGCTCCAGTTAAGCAATTTTCCTTGGGAGTTGTCAGCAAACATTCGGACTGCAATTTTGGTGGTTAGCCGGTTGGCAGGCCTTTTAGATGTGTGTTTCTAGCTCAGGCATGCCCAAGTATGGGTCAAGGTGCTTGAAGTCTGCCCTGGGAGACAAGTTCACAGGCATGTGGAGCGGTAGAACTGAAAGGGGCTTGGGTTCGATCTCTGGTCACAGGTTCAGATCCTGGTAGGTTCACTTAGCATTTCATCCTTCTTAGGTCGATATATCGAGTACCACTGAGTGGAGTAACAATAAACATGTGCAAATTCTCCCGCCCTTTAGCCTTGGCTGACAGCCATGCAGGTTGTGGAAGTTGTCATCCAACAAGTGTGCTTTGGTCCAACGGGTCTCCAGTTACAAAGTTTCAAGTAGACCACATCATGCAGGCAGGCATGCTTGCAATTGTCAGGACAGACGGGGGAGACAAGAGTTCAGCAGCCACTCCTTCAGGATTGGGGCGGCAATCACAGCCTTCCTGTCAGGGATGCCGCCAGAGCGAATTAAGCAGGTAGGGCGCTGGGAGTCGCAATGCTACAAACGATATATAAGGCCTTGAGCTGAAGGATATGGCGAGAGGACTCTTAGGTACTATGTTGCAACCGACAGTCAGGTGCCTAAAGGTGTACGGTTTTGGCCCGGATTGACTAATGATGTTGCAGTGATGTGGTTTTGTTGTGCAATTGTAGATTATTAGAATATAAACGTTACAATAAGTATGGTTTTCAAACACAACATCTCTTTATTTACCAGGAACCAAGGTCTGGGTAATTGGCCATTCAAGTATCGTTAGAGTGGCACAGTGGGCTGAGATAAGAAAGTGGTGACATGGCTTCTCCGCCACAGAGATAACGTGGCTAGGTTACCCGGGTATGCGCTGGAACGAGCTGATGAGGAAGCTGCAGCAGAGTCTTGGGGGAGGGATCGCTCCACCTCCTATTCTGGTCATACACTTGGGAGGGAATGACCTGACGACTCTGGGGAGGAGAGTACTGCTCCAAGACATGAGGGAGATCATGTGTCAGTTGAGTAATCAGCTTGGGGCATGTGAACTGTGGTGGTCTGAAATTTTACCTCGCCCAGTTTGGCAAGGAGCCCGATCTAGAGACGCCATTGAGATATCACGTAGGAGAGTGAACAGCGCCAGGCGTAAATTCACGGAGCAAAGGGGATTTGGCTTCATCAGGCATGGTTTTCTTCATGCCAAGTCTACAGGATGCTGGGAAGTGGATGGGATTCACCTCTCAAGGGTAGGCATGGACTTAATTTTGCTGGGCCTTGGGGAGGCCTTGGAAGCAACAGGCTGTAGGTAGGAATATCTGCCTTGGTGGGGGGGCCCTGGTGGTGACGGTGGCCACCCCCAGAGCTGTGGAGGAGTTACAGGGCGATCCAGAGTCTGCAAGGTACAGAAGGGTACTATATTGCAGCAGCACAACAAGGGTGCTAAGCCAAGGATACCCAGGGATGTCTTAGCGTGTCCCCTGGAAGAACTACGGCGCCCCGTTAGTCCTACGGGCAGTTGTGGGTCTGAGCAACCGGGGGCTGCCTGGAACGCTCCGCCCACCTGTTGGGGGGCGTGAGTAAGGGAGTCGACTGGCGGTCCACTGATGGGAGAGGTGGCCTCTCCCAATAATTGGTAACCACTGATTGGCGACGGCCACGGTGCAATTTGGCTCATCAGACGGGCAGGCGGCATAGGGGCTGGCCTGCCCTGGGATAGCCCGTAAGATAACCCACCATGTTAGCATATTGGTTATGCAAATAAACCTGCATCAAATTTCTCCACTAAAAAGGTGTCGTGTGGTTTATTTATGTATGTTGCTGTATGAGAACTGAGTGTTGCCGATATTTGCACTATGCCAAGGCTGCCCAGGGGGGCCACGTAGGGGACCCTCCAACAGGGCGGCCGCCTTAGTGCCACAGGAAGGCACAGAAGTCTGCTGACTAGGCTCCCTGGACTAGGGACCAGGGGGTCTGCTGGCCGCGTCACTTCCGGCCGTGGGAGGGGGACAGGGGTACAAAAGCCTTCCCCCGCCCACTGTACGGTCTCTTGACCGCTACCCGTCTCGCTGTTTCCCACCCTACCGCTTACCCTGCGGACGGCCAAAGGGTAGTACAGGGAGGGGAAGAATCTAACTTATTGTTTTGTGTTGCAGGAGGAGTTACAGGGCGATCCAGAGTCTGCAAGGTACAGAAGGGTACTATATTGCAGCAGCACAACAAGGGTGCTAAGCCAAGGATACCCAGGGATGTCTTAGCGTGTCCCCTGGAAGAACTACGGCGCCCCGTTAGTCCTACGGGCAGTTGTGGGTCTGAGCAACCGGGGGCTGCCTGGAACGCTCCGCCCACCTGTTGGGGGGCGTGAGTAAGGGAGTCGACTGGCGGTCCACTGATGGGAGAGGTGGCCTCTCCCAATAATTGGTAACCACCGATTGGCGACGGCCACGGTGCAATTTGGCTCATCAGACGGGCAGGCGGCATAGGGGCTGGCCTACCCTGGGATCGCCCGTAAGATAACCCACCATGTTGGCATATTGGTTATGCAAATAAACCTGCAGCAAATTTCTCCACTAAAAAGGTGTTGTGTGGTTTATTTATGTATGTTGCTGTATGAGAACTGAGTGTTGCCGATATTGGCACTATTTCCCACACCAAATGTGGTGAATGGAAATGCACCCCAAAGCTGAGTACTTTGTTTTTGACAATAGCTATTTCCAAGTATTAAAACTGTCCTAAAGCGCACCGTCACTCTTTCAACCACTATGGTGGTTTAAGAATATATATGTAGTGTTAACACGATGTTGTCCATTAGTATCACTGATGAATTCTTTGCAGTAGATTGAATATCCTCAATAAATCAGGTTTTCAAAAACAAAGCTTATCATTATCTAAATTTAAATCTTCAATCCAAAACAATTAGACATTGATCTGCATTTTATGAGTGAATAATAGTGACCTCAATGCATTTCAGAGCTAGATGGTCCTTTATTAGGGAAGCAGGTACTAGCTGCATTCCAACAGGTCATACTCGCTGAGTTAGGTGCTTTGATATCCTGGTTGAGTACATTCCCCCTGATGAAGGTCCAAGAGAAGGTGTTTTTAAGGCTAGTATATACAATTGACTTTTGGACTTTAGAAGAAATAGATTAACAATTGTTGGAGCAGCACACTCTGGGGTCATTTCTATGAACTGCTGTGGAGGAGAACATTATAACTAAGAGTTCCAGGGACTGAAAACCAATTCCTAAAGGAGAACTCTAAGGGAAATTTCACAGCTGAGTAACTAGGCATCCATAAGGAGCCAGATTTGGATTAAGGTTGTAGTCTTTCTAAGTATAGTAAAGATAACTGTATTTGTTTCCCTTCTAGGAACCCACATAAAACAACACAGACCAGAGAACCCAGAGTTAAGGATAATAGTAATAAAGTGTGACAGAGGTACTGTTAAGGTAAGGCCAGGGTCATAACAACTGGGAAGGGGTTACAGAAAGGGTATAGCAAGGTTCCTTTTCACCCCTAATCTGTTCCTGCTTTACAGTAAAAATAACACAAACACAAATCATACAATCACTACAGAGGATGAGCCAACATCACATGAAGGACATCACTCGCTGTGTATAGGCTAGTCAAAACGGACCAGTTTGAACCCAAATACATCGTCTGTCTCTCTTTCTCACTCTCTATATGTTCCATTCCCCTTTCTACAGTGGGGCTTTGGGATGGTGGCAGTTTCATAGAAGTTTGGGAGCTATCTTGTGCGAGTCTACCTCACTGCTACAGGATTGCACACCCTAACAGCTTAGTGCTCATCATTCCTGACAATCCACACATTTCCCATCTGGACTGTTGTTTGGAGAAGGACTCTATGCAATGTTGGCTCATCGTTAATTCCTAATCCAAAACAGAAGTTAAATTATTTTCATAGAATCTTAAGGAGTGTCAAAATAAATTAACTTTTTAGTTAAAAAGTTGTTACATACATAATGAATAAAATGAATGATTAAAATGAGCTATTTCTCATATGATTATTAGAAATTCATATTGTTTTAACAAACCATACATACTTCACTTTTATTTTAACATATTTGCTACCCATTTAATTTACACACACAATAAACATTTCATGAAAATACAAAGTAAGAATTAATAAAAGCTTAGTAAGTACAACATCAATTGTGATTTCTCAAATTTGCATTTTAATATAAAAGTGTTAAACAGTCAAAAGCCCAGCAGGGGGGAAGGACACATCAACAAAGTTTATGAACACCTCTCTACATTCAAACCATTCAGACCAGACACAACTTTTAGAAGTACAGACAAAAATATAAAAAGTTGTTTGAGGCAGAATGACTATGAAATTATGGCTTTTACAAATCCAAATCATAAAACAATTCCACCTATAGTGAAGATATGTAGGGCCTAATTTAAATGTAGGCGGGCAGTCCGTTTTATCGTCAGGGAGATGGCGTAAATTACTCTGTCGCCCTGATGGAGGTGCCATGCCCCTAATTTAACAAGCATTGGCATAGCCAATAGGTCTCGCCTTTGGGACCTTATAAGTGTTTGGTTATCCAGCACAATATCCTTGGTGCAACAACATCAACTGTTGCATGGCTAAACACTTATAAGGTCCCAAAGGCGAGACCTATTGGCTATGCCAATGCTTGTTTTATTTTTCATTGGTATGCATATTAAAACTACATTTAAGGCTAGACCAAAATCTTGTTTCTGTTCATTAACTTGATGCATTGACCCTATTGTCCTCAAAAGAATGAATTATTTTAATGAGTTCCAGGTGAACCACTGTTCTCTTTACAGAATACATGCCCGAGTTCCCACTGCTGAAAGGGCGGCTCTTGTTTTTCTTTAATGGACTCCTATTCATTTAAGCAAGCGAGTGTGGACGGAGCACACCAATATGATGAGCGTTTGTAATTTTGTTGCGTGCTATCTAGGGTATCACCCTCTGGTCAAAGGGTGTAAAAAAACTGAGAGAACAGCGCCACCTGGGTAGGGGGCGTCGCCCAGAGCACAGCTGTGTCCCACAAGCAGTGTGGGTAGAAAACGATGTATCTAGTTCTGGTCAAAAAGATGATTAGCACAGAAATGATGACAGCATAAAGATGTTTTAATGTGCATAAATCTTTGTTGATATTGTGTTCTTCATATCAATATTAGATTGCACATCCTAATTTGATCCATTCTTTATGATCAAATCCCAATGCATTTCGGGCTATCGGAGCCCTTCATCAGGGGCCAAGCATCTGAAATTGATGAGCAAGGGTACAATGAGGAAACGTACAGTAATGCAAGCCAATGTGAAAGAAGCTAAACGCGGTGGTGAGCAACATGCAAAAGGTGAAGTTAAAGCACGAGCGTAAAACAAGCCAGTGTTAGTGGTGTTGCACTGAACTGGGTCCGAGGTTACCATAAGGTGTCATTACCGGTAGTGAAAAAAATGGGCTGTGTACGAGATAAGAACGGGCTGTGTACAAGATAAAAAGACCCACATGTAAAAACCAAGGTGAATGACACTCTACTAGAAAAACGAGTGCAGAGCAAACAATAAGTGTTACCATGCTAAAGAACACAAACAAAAATACCAACGTACGTTTTGAGCGAGTGTAGTGAAACCCCAGTGCATATAGACTATGAGAATTGTGAAAACAAAACAAAAAGGTCACCGTTGTTATCAGTATAAACTTACTTGTCCCGGTGCTTCAAGAGCAGAAAACGCTTCGCGTGTATGTCGGAGCTTGTGTATCGCGAGGTTAGTATATGGTGATCAAACAGTATAAACGGACTCAAGCAATACCGACGAGAGGGGCGGCCATGATAGAACATGTTAAAATCGAGTACACAAACGTGAAGATCTGTGCAAAAGGCACATTAATCTAAATGTGAGAATGATGAGGAAAAGATAAATACAGATAATCCAAAGTGGCTGCTTGTGAAAACATGTAATGACCTAAAAGGCTAAAAAAACGGCGGAAAGGAAGAGACAAGGTAAAGTAAAAAAAAGTGCCTGAAAGTGAAGACTGAAAAACGTATAAGCATGCTCGATTGACAAAGTTAAAGATCACAGCAACAAAACGTGGAAAAGGTGCCAAGACTGAATATAAAGATGAGAAACATAGATAGTCATGCAAATCAGTAAGGATAAATACATAAGATGGTCAAAATAGTACAGCAGGTCAGAAATATAGATTAAAAAAAAAAAAAAAAAAAAAAAAATCGAGAAAAGTGAACCCAAAGGGTGAGAAGTAAGGTTACTAAAACTGGGTACAAAATAATGTGAAAAACGAAAATGGAGTGAAAAAAGGTTTGGTGCACCAAATGGAACCAACTGAAACAGAAACATATGCCCTGGATGGAAGCGGAGAGGTTGTGAGAGAGAGGAGGAGCAGGAGGTGAGCCCGCGAGTGGTGCGCGGCCATGGGAGAGCAGTCTTCACTTTTCAAGCACTGCACTTGTGCTTGTGGCGCGCCGCTGCTCGCTCCCGCAAGGTGGATGCCGCCACAAGCACGAGTGCAGTGCTTGAAAAGTGAAGACCGATGGCTAAAGGTCCTCCTAGTGCAGCGCATGCGCGCTGCCTAGGCGAGACCTAAATATGACAACCAAGCTGGCGGTTATTCCTAATGCATTGGTAGGAAGTGCAATCATCTGTTTACAATTTGGTGCAGGGCTCCGTCAACATGATGGATCTTTGCACCAAACTGTTTTCTTTTTTAGTTTCAAAAAGAAAATTCAAAAGTAGGATTTTCTTTTGAAAAGAAAAAAAGAAAATGTTCCTTTCATCATGGGAGTTCTCTTCCATGGCCAGAGGTGCATTTTGCAGTTTTCTGGTGTTGACAGGCAGTGAATACTGACCTCTAATTCTGCCCATCTAAATTAGGTCCTTCAATAACATTAGCAACAGAAATGGTAGTGTTCAGCCACACATTGGGCTGTCCTCATGTTTTACAAATACATCATTTTATTCAAACAGTCATGAACTACATCACATTTCCACAGATATGTCACAGCTGACAACATCAAGTCATATATCGGTTACCTTTGATGAAACTCATTTAAATTGGCATAAGTCCATGACTGAGAAGAAGTGCACTTCTATTTGTTTGATAATGATTCCACCAATGGCCAGGCAACATAAAAATACAGATCTCTCTATAACAAGTATCTGTGCAACACTCCAAAGGATCTACTTATGTATTGCTAGTGCTGCAGCAGACGACAGGAAGGATTAAGCAGCAACATAAATAAGTTTGTGCCTAACATTCAATTGTCATTTGTTACTTTTATACAATTTCTGATTAGCAGACATCAACAGTTGTAAAACATAAATTAATGGCCGTCATTATATATAAGATAGTGCAAAATTACTAGTCTACATACAAAACAAATATAAAACCCTAGAATACTTTGAAAATAATGAAAACAAAAATCTGAAATAAACTAAATCTGAGGATCAGTAGGCAATATTCTAGCAGAGGATATGTCTATAGAGAAAACAAATAAACAACATTTTCTTTAAAGTCACCATTATACACAGATTTTTTCAATGAGTTCATACCTCAGGTCACTGCCTTCATCCTCATCATTGTGAGCTTGCTGATGCATGTCACCAACATTACTCTGGGGTTCACAGGGGTATTTGGTTTCAGGGATGAAAGGAATGTTTCTTCAAGGGGCAATGTTGTGAAGCTTACAACATAACACAGCAACCTTGCCAAGACAGTAGAGCAGCGCCCTTCTGGTTTTGTTTAGGCATGTGAACCAGACCTTCAGGATCCCAAAAGTCAACTCCAAAGGAGCCTTTGTTCACACATTGACCTTATTTGAGTGGACTTCCCCTGGCGTTGTTGGGTTTCTCAGAGGTCTTAAAAGCCAAGTATAACTTGGATAAGCTGAGTACTCTGAAATATATAACCACAAGTGCATATATAAGTGAAATTATATTTGGAAGGGTACACCTTTCCTACAAAAACTTTCATCAACATAATGTTTCAAACTTGCCAATAAGTTAGGCCATCCTCAGTGCAATGTCTGCCATCTGTTGTGCTATGCAACTGTTGCACAGCACCAGCAAGTCATGGGTAGAACCTAGAAATCTTGCTTGTATACACACTGGTAATGTAGACATCTTCTATGCAAACCAATTGCACATTAATGGAGTGAAAATGCTTCTAACTGCTGTACACTTGCACACAGGCATAAAGTGGTTCTAATTTAATGTGGCTTCCATTTATGGCACCAACCACATATGGTATGCCTCCCAATCTACAGAACGTGGCCTTGATATTGTTCAGAGTAGCATTATCCATTCGAAGTTAGATGTAGTCATTCACACGTCTGGGCATAACATCCAGGACCTGATTGAGGACAGCTAGTTCACTGAGACATCCCATTGGAATTTCTAACTGTGTACCAGAGGGAGCCAGTAGCACAGAAATGTAACACTGCGATAATCTTCACAATAGCTGGGATGGCAGTCTAAATACTGATGTCTGGCAAAGGTTCAAATTGAAATTCTTGTGCCAAAGCTTTAATGATGTTGCAATTCAGCCTGTACTGATTAATTATGTGTCTTTCCTGCATGGTTTCTAGATCCAGATGTGGTTTGTACATACAGTCATTACGTTGACATATACTGTAAACCACTGGGTGTGCTGTTCCTCACCAAAGAAAAGTAGGTGAACGAGAGGGAGAATAGATCTTATAAGGAGCAAGGGCCCTCACACAACCCAGGGGGTGTCATGCTTCATCATAGGGCAGCTCCTCATTGGGCCAGCGCTACAATGCCCAACGGGCCCCGGCGGCCATAGAATATGTCCCTAGATTATTATACTGTGGGCATTTTCTGTAAGGATTTTATGTTGTGTCATCTGGCACTTGCATAGTGGTGACACATTTTACCACGATCTCCTTTCTGGTAGCAGCTGTAAGACAGAGCTTTCTTCTGTGTGGGAAGGTGCGTGGCTGGAGTGTGCTCAGTGTGGAAACATTTGGGTATTTTGAGTGAGGAACAGAGATGTTCTCCTATCTTGCAGTGGCAGAGTTGTAGCTGGAATTATGTGTTCATACATCACAGAAATGTGTGTTAGACTGTTATAGAAAGTGCAGTTTTGACTCAAACCCTGGTGAGGTTAGTTTGTTCTATTTCTTTGGCACAGTAGTCTTTATTTTTCTTCCCTTTTTTTCTTTTCTTTGTAATTGTTAGTTTCTTGCGACTTTAATTACAGCAGTCTTCATATAGTCTTCCTTAACCCTACTCCGTGTTCTTTGAAAATGTAATCCCCACTCTTCTACTGCAGCCTCTGGCCTAAAAATCTTCTTAATTCTTCTTAGCAACTTTTTTGGTTTTTACTTTTAATCTATTTGCACAGTTCATTCGACGAGTTTGTCAACAACTGATTTTCTTTCACAAAGGCTTTTTCGAATCCAAATGTCAAATATTTCAAGAGGTTCAGGCAATTATCCGCTCCTGTCAAGTAAATTTTAAATTGGAACATTTAGCACTTACCTTCGACTAGGTACTTATGTTCTTTTGGAATTGTATGGCACTTGATCCCTTCCGGTGTCACTTATACCACTCGACTCTGTTTCTTCAGTGATTGTGGGTGGTATTGATCCAATTGACAGACTTGATTTCAGCTTCTTTCTCTCATAGACTCTTGGCCATTCAGCATTGAGAATTCTTTCTGGTCTTGATATAGTGCTGGCACATTCATCTAGATCTTCCTGCTGCTCTGGGAGTATCTTGACTGTCACTGTTGCTGCATAATTTGCTCCTTCTCCTCCCGCATGGGCTCCAATGCCATGCTGTGAGATATCAGGAAACTGATTTTCATCACCTGCCAGCGGTTCTTCATCCCTTTTTCCTAGCTACTATGCAAATGTGGCAGTACATTCACTAGGGTTCTCGGTTCTGGCTCATAGAACACTATTTCTTCATACGGGTCTCTTGTTCTATGGGTATGTTAGGCATGCACCCAATTCGACACTCCAATGCACTTAACAGCAGTATTCATGACAAAAATCACCTGATAGGGACCTTTCCATCTTGACTCCAGACAGGACTTTCCCACATGCTTCTTTATGAGTACTCAATCCCTTGGGTTCATATCGTGACACTGTTCTTGATGCGGATTTGCAGTGAAAGATTCAACCTGTCGAGAAACAGTAAACACACTGCATCAATCAATCAATCAGGAGGTTTGAAGCGCGCTACTCACCCGTGAGGGTCTCAAGGCGCTGGGGTGGAGCGGGGGGGTGCAGCTCCGGATCAGCCGAAGAGCAAGGTCTTGAGGCTCTTGCTGAAGGTGTGCAGAGTAGGGGAGCATCTGATGCTGACTGGGAGCTCGTTCCAGGCTTTGGCTGCGATGTAGGAGAAGGCTCTTCCACCCGCTCTGATTCTGCGGATGAGCAGGGTTTCTGCCAGGGTGAGGTCGGCGGAGTGGAGGTTCCTTGCCGGTACGTAGAAGGAGACTCTTTCGTTTAGGTATTTGGGTCCGCTGTTGTGGAGTAATTTGTAGGCGTGGGTGAGTAGCTTGATGGTTACTCTCTTCGCGACGGGCAGCTAGTGGAGGTCTCTCAGGTGTTGAGTGATGTGCTCATGTCGTGGGATTCCCAGGACGAGTCTGGATGCGGTGTTCTGGATGGTCTGGAGTTTGCGTAGCAGGGATTTGTTGATTCCAGCGTAGAGGGCGTTTCCGTAGTCAAGTCTGCTAGTTATGAGTGAGTAGGTGACGGTCTTTCTGGCTTCGGGGGGGATCCACCTGAAGATCTTGCGGAGGATGCAGAGAGTGTTGAAGAAGGTGGAGGCGACTGCGTTGATCTGCCGGATCATGGTGTGGGAGGAGTCTAGTATGATGCCGAGGTTTCGGGCGTGGTCCGTGGGGGTACGGGGGGTGCCGAGTGCGGAGGGACACCAGGAGTTGTTCCACACGGCGGGGGAGGATCCGAGGACTAGGACTTCTGTCTCTTCCGAGTTGAGTTTCAGACAGCTGCTGCCCATCCAAGCTGCGACGTTCTTCATTCCTTCTTGGAAGCTGAGTCTGGTGGTTTCGGGGTCCTTCGTGAGGGAAAGGATGAGCTGGGTGTCATCGGCGTAGGATACAATGCTGAGTCCGTGCTGTGTGACGATGGCGGCGAGAGGGGCCATGTAGATGTTGAAGAACGTGGGGCTGAGCGATGATCCTTGTGGTACTCTGCAGTTGATCTTAGTGGGTTTGGATAGGAAAGGCAGGAGTCTGATCCTTTGGGTTCTGTCGGCGAGGAAGGAGCGGAGCCGGTCGAGGGCGGTTCCCTGTATCCCGGCGTCGTGGAGTCTGGCTGCTAGGGTGCGGAGAGAGATGGTGTCAAAAGCTGCGGAGAAGTCGAGTCCTCAAATTATTTTATCTAATTCAGTTTTAATGTCAGGACATTTAAAGGTCTTTCTCTTTCCGGATTCAGACTAACTTTAGAACCTCCCGCACATTCTGTTTTGGTGCTAGCTCTGGCAGCTTCCTCAAACCGTGGTGGAAAATCCCATCCTCAAACAAGTTTGTGTCACCCTGAGTCATTTGTGTTGTAAAGACTAATCGTTGTCCTTCTCTTAATGATTGGATAGTCTGTGAGTTGCCCAGACCACAGTCTGTGAATTCTGTGAAGTTGGGATACATCTGTTGCTGGTGCTCCTCCAACAGCTTCTTGAGCTGCTGTATTTGGGATTATACTAATCAGGGCATTCGGCAGGCACATTACAGCACAGCCAGTAGCAATCACCCAGGGTGCTGGTGCAGTTATCATTGAAGCAGCAACACCTGTATGCATTACAGACTGAACTGTCCCTAATAAAGCTAGTATGTTATTTGTTATAATTGGTTGTATAACAGGCTATCTCATAACAGGCTGTGTCATTACAAGTTGTATTACAACAGGCTGGGTTATTGGCAATGGTCTATCAATTTGATATGCATTTGTATCAACAACGGCTGTAGCCACTGTCACATCACTAGTTGTCGATATTTCAGTATCAGTCACAGGACCCACATAAGGTAGTGGACGTGTAGCCAATAAATCGTCCAAAATGTAATCTCCTGAATCAGTATCAGATTTTGTTTCCTCTTTAATCCCTTTTTCCTCTTTGGCTTTAGCCTTTTTGGGTTTCTCACTTGCAATAGCTGGATATAATCTAGATCCTTCCACTAACGCTTTTCTCCACCTTTGCCGTCTTTCATTTCATATAGCATCTGCAAAGTTTTTCACAGCTCACTTTGTCTTTGCTATTTCTTTCTCTGTCTATCTCGTGCCATCTTCTCCCAAGCACTTAAGGCTTCAAATTGTGTAGGTCTAGGAGGTGGATTCATATCACAAAGTAACTCTCTCAATTTTATTAATAATTCTCAAATTGAAGGTACCCAATCTAGGAAATCTCAATGGACCCTCTTTCTTAGTGATCTTGCACCATTGGCAAAGGCATACCCACGTGTGTAATCCTTCCTCAATCATCATATGGTAAGCAGGCATACCCTCAGGGGGTGCCTCTTCACCTTGCTGAACAGCAATATTCACATTACCTCTCATTAAGTCTTTAATAGCTTTGAAAAATGTCATGATTTCAATTTCATTCAACAGATGGAAAAGCACAAAATATATCCTTCAATGTTTTGATTTTGTTCCGTACACATCAGATTTTAATAAGCCCTTCTCCCAATCTCAGCGCGACTCTATACACCAACCAACCAATGGCAGCGTGACTGTTCATACAGCTCTACAAATTTCAGCACGGCATTTCACAGCTCCTTGCAGTGACTTATCCTCCTTTACAATTTTTTCATTCACACACACAAAGCTTAAATTCTACAATTCTATGTGACATAAAATAGCATTCTTTGCCTGCTTCTTCTAAACAAATCAATGAAACAATTCAACAACCGGACATTTCAGGTTTTACACTTTCAATCAAAAGAGTTCGACGCACACCAATAAAATCTTTACCAGTGAGAAATCACCAAATCAATGCGGTGTCACCTTGGCGCATCAGGTTTCACTAACACTGATCAATATTAGTACAATCACAACAACCTGTTACAGTCCCTATCTCAATTGTGCAGTTGATGACGTCTCATGACTTGCACTTTAAATCATTAGCAGACAAGAATAGCAAATCAACTCTTTGTTTATTTCTCTATCCTGGGATCTTAGACTAGTTCTTAGTCCGATAACCTCTTTATCTTCTTCGACAGAAGCACATGAATATCAACAAATCGCAAGTTCATTATTTCAATTCAACACATCAATGCCTTTTCGAATTACAAATCACAATTGCCAACACAAATTGAAATGCATGACCCTATTAATACTGACACCTTCAATTCAGCACCTGCAACCGCCTCAGAAAACCACACTCCGTCAATCTTCAAACTCAGGTTTTGAGCATATGGACATTGAACTTTTATCTACCTTGGGTACTTTTTATATTTTGAACCTCCACTTTTTCACAACGTAAATCGTCCTCTACCACCAGCTTTGGTGGAGCAGAGGACCTTAATAAATAATTGGTGTACGACTCAAAAATTATGTCTCAGTATACCTGAATATACAGACCCTGGTCTTACTGAGTCCTTGGGCTCTAGACCTTAGATGTAGGTAAAAATTAATCAGAAGCTGCAAATCAACATTAAAATCATGCATCACAATTATAAATCAATTATTGGGAGTCAATGATGAGATTTTGGTTTGAGTTTAAAGGGTTTTATTAAAGACTTTTAGTAAGTATTTTCTTTATTAGTCATCAATAAGTAACCAATTCATCAGTAATACAATACAGAACAATTGCCTAAAGTGTGTTCCATATAAGCAAATCCCTATTCTAAGTCTATAAAATGAGATAAAATGTACCTTTTAGAACCAATAAAGAGTTCCAAATCCAGAGGTGAAAGCTTAAAGCAGTCCAGATAGTACTTCTCATGAAGAGAAGATCAGAAATTCAGTGGAGTCTCAGAAATATAGCATATATTTTGGCAAGGGGAAACTAATGGGTCTCAGCTTATAACTCAGCAAAAAGCTTAGAAAAAACTGTTCACAGCACAGAGCTTTAGAGTGTCTGAGTGGATGTGTGAAGAAAAAGCTCTCCTCTGGTCTAGGAACATGTACTAATTTAACATTCTGACTCCATCCTTTCAGCCAATAGGAACATGATGGCTTCATGGGAATGGAAATCTTCCACCGTCTACGCTGTCTTGAAACAAAGACTTACAAATATTAAGTGTTACATGTAACATTACTAACAGCATTTTACGAGTTGTGGTTTGGTTCCCACTGGATATTCTTCTACAAAACAAAATCATCTTTTTCTCACATATTCTAACTTATGAATCTTATTCACGAAGAAACATTTAATTGAATTTCTAAGTACATTATTTAATACACTATCATACTCTATGAGAAATATCTCAATGGGAAGGTTGAAAACTATCTTTTTTCTATTAAATCATGTTAGTTCAGCACATTTTAACATTGAACTCTTCACTTCTTCACATTACTAAGAATGTAAGCCTAACGTCAGTGAAAAATGATAAAAGAAATCTGCATTCAGAAGCATTGCTAACTTAAACATGCCTTGCTATGGAGGCCTAGTTTTCCCATTTGCCTTTTAAAATGTGATGTCTCATTTTAAGCCTAGAAGTTAATTGCCTTAGTTTATGTTTATTAAAACACTCTGGGCCAGATGTACGACCAAGGAATTTGCGACTCGCAAATTGTGTCGCAATAGCGACTCGCAATTTGCAACTGCCCTCTAGCCAGCGCTTGGCGATACCGGGTGACAGACCGGGTGGGAACTGCAGGTTCGCAAACAGAGGAGTCATCGGGGAGGGGAAAGACGAGAGCCCAGCGCTCACCACCACCTTGTCCCATATTTTCAGTGTAGAGCTGGTGACAGGAGATGAATACAGACCCCAGGATCTATTGACGCGGGGGAGCCAGACCTCTCACCAACTGTGTGACCCCGCTACTGTTTGATCCATGAGGACCCAATGCTTTTCTGCCATAGGGTGGTTCCACTCGATCAGATAACGTAGCTGGGCTGCTTGGTAGTACTGCAAAACATTAGGAACCGCTAGACACCCCCTCCTGTTTGGAGTGTTGTAGCAATTGTTTTTTGAGTCTGGGTTTTGTCTTACCCCAGATAAATCTATTGATTTCCCTTTGTAACTGGCAAAGCTACCCGAGGGGGGAGAGAGAGGGAGCGTCTGAAAAATGAAAAGAGCCCGGGGCAGGACGTTCATTTTTACGGCGGCTACTCTACCCAGCCAGGAGAGAGGAAGGTGCCTCCAGTGATCTAGGTCTTTGCAGATTGTGGTCCTGAGTCGGGAGTAATTGGTCTCTGTAGTTTTTATGAGACTCCGATCCAACACCAATCCCAGATAGGGGAGGTTGGATTCCACCCACTGGAAATCAAAATGGGCGCGAATAGTATGCTCTACGTCCGGGCAAGAGGTAAGGTTTAGTATTTGTGATTTGGACGGATTTATCTTGAAACCCGACACGGCCCCAAATGCCTCCAGCTCTGCAACAATAGCTGTAAGTGAGGAAAGAGGTCTAGTGATGGAGAATATGATGTTGTCTGCATAGAGACTAATCAAGTGTTGGTCTGCCCCGAATGGGATACCAACAGAGCTGGGGTCGTCTCGCAGCCTCTGTGAAAAGGGTTCCATGTATACAGCGAAAAGGAGCGGGGAGAGCGGGCAGCCCTGCCTCGTGCCCCTTTCCACTAAAAATCTGCTAGGGCACACACCATTGACCCGAACCACTGCCCTTCCAGTGCTGTAGATGCTATGGATCCAATTCACGAAACGCTCCCCCATCCTGAAGTGCTTAAGGGTTGCGAACAGGTAAGGCCAGTGCACTTGTTCGAATGCCTTCTCGGCATCGATGGCTAATAAAAGAGCCTCTTCCAGGGAGCGCTGGACTTTATCGATGAGGTGGCACACCCGCTTGGTGTTGTCCCCACATTGACGAGAGGGAATAAAGCCTGCCTGGTCAGAATCAACAAGGCCCGACATCAGGGGATTAAGGCAGTGAGCCAGTATGCTAGAAAAGAGCTTTGCACCCACATTAAGCAAGGAGATTGGGCGGTGTGAGCTGCACAGCTGGGGGTCCTTCCCGGGTTTAGGGATGAGTGAGATGGAGGCTTGCAGCATAGATTCCGTCAGAGTACCGGTGTCTGCGAAGGAGTTAAAAAGGCGAGTAAGTAGGGGGGCCAAGTCGTTGCAAAACATCCTATAAAAGATGGCGCTAAAGCCATCCGGGCCCGGTGATATCATTGGCTTCAGCCTAGCAATCACAGAGATCACCTCTTCTACTCTAATAGGCTGGTCGAGAGACTCAGATTCGGACGGTGGGAGAGGGGTAATTGCAGCGGACTGTACATAGGATTGGGGATGCGAGGAGGATGTGTGATCCCTTGTGTATAGGTTAGCATAACACGCCCGGAATTCGGCCGCGATGGCGAAGGCTTCAGATAGCACTATGCCTGTGCGTGTTTGGATGCTGCATTTGCGTGTTGTTTGCTGTGTAAGCAATGGGCTAGCATTCACCCCCCTTTGTTAGACCCTATGTAAAATTTATGCTTGAGGCGAATCATTGCGTATTCAGCTCTGTCTGGATCAAGGCGTTTGAGCTGATGCCTCTCCTGTTCCAGTTTGCGCCATATTCTAGGAGCCCAGTGCGTTTGTGAATGGATTCTAGTTCTTATACTGAATTTTCCAACTCCTCCCCTTTATATTTCCGAGACTTGTTTTCATGGACAGCTTTCACTATCAGAGCACTTCGAACAACCAGTTTGAGGGTTTCCCAAACCGAGGAGAGGGGGACCTCGCTCATGTCGTTGATGGTCAAGTAGTCAGTGATTGTCTGTCAGATCGAAGACACCACGTCTGGAGAATGCAACAACGTTTCGCGTAACCGCCAAGGTGGCCGCTGGGAGGAGGGGGTGTGTGTCGTTAGAGTGATTGCCGCGTGATCTGATAGGGAGCGTGGCTTGATAGAAGAGGCCGTTATTCTCTCCCATGCTGAGGGAGAAGATAGGAAATTTTCTAAGCGTGCGTAGGTTTTATGCGCCGTAGAATAGAACGTGTAGTCCCGATCATCGGTGTGTTGTAAACGCCATACATTGCATAGCCCAGTCTGCTAGCCATGCCAACCCCTCAGGAGAGAGAGCCCCCGAGTGTCCAGTCCTCTGCCCCGAGCGGTCCAGCTCCCCGTCCATGACTATGTTAAAATCTCCTCCCACCAAGACTGCCTGGTCTGGGGACTGTAGGACCCTGGCAAGAGCATCAGTAATAAGGGTCTCCTGTTGTTCATTGGGAGCATCGAGTGAGGCTATCATTAAGTGGAATGTGCCTATTTGAACCCGGACGGCCAACAAGCGGCCCTTAATCTCCTGACAGGTACCCAGAATCACCCTTTGAAAACGTCTGGAGAACAGGATTACCACTCCCCCTCTTTTACCCCTCCCCGATGACCAGAATTGGTGAGGGAATCTCCTAGAGTGCATTCTGAAAGTGTCATGTGCGAGCAGATGCGTCTCCAGACAGATATCCCCTTGTGCATGTTCTAAAAAAAGACAGAATCGCTGACCTCTTAGTAGGGTTGTTAAGGCCTTTTACGTTAAGACTAAGTAGTTTTAACTCCATGTTCTGAGGTGTAGAGAGGACTAAGCAAATGTAGTATGGGGGCATAACAGATTAGATGTGCAGTGTATAGAGACTAGACAAGTAAGAAAAGGTCATAGCTGCTCGGTGGTGTGCCGTCTCGCCCACATGTAGTCAGTCAGAAAGGGATCCCGCTAACAAAACCCCAAAACCAGAACATAAAACAAGAAATAAGAGTATACATATTGTCCAGAAAGTCTTTTGTGACTTGGAAGTCCGGCTCCGTGGGGGTTACCAAGGCACAGTGAGCCAACTTTTAAACAAAGTAAATTGGCACTCCCGCCCCCACCCACATATGATAGTATCCCTTTTGCCACTGCACAGTAACTTATGAGGGGGGTCGCCATCAGGCTTGCTCTCACCGGAGAGGGAACGCAGAACTTCTGACAGTTCCCTGGCCATGGTGGCCGAGTGTGGGCGGTGGGGCATAGGTCTTGGGCCCCACTTGAAACCCCGTTTGATCCTGCCCTGGTTTTTCTCATCTGTTAAGGGATGTTGGGAGTCTGAGTCAGGAATTTCGAGGTTGAGAATTTTACAGGCCTCTGTTAGGGAACGCAACTGGTAGGATTTGCTGTTCAACTGGAAGATGAGGCGAAAAGGATGGCCCCAAAAGTATGAGATGCCTTGAGAGCGAAGATGACCAGTGACAGGCTGGAATTCCATCTGCTTCAGAAGAGTAGAGGCCGACAGATCCTGGAATAGCTGGAGTGAGTGGTCCCGGAATTGCATCGTCTGGTCGGGTCTTGCAGCCCTGAGGATCGCCTCTTTTTCTGTGAAGTTATGAATACAAACTAAGATATCCGCTGGTGGGCGAGGTGGTGCTTGGGGGGGCGACTCTGTGACATTGGTTTACCTTGGTGCTGTTCGATGCGCTGTCTCCTAGGATGTTTCTGAATAGGGCCTGGACGTAGTACTCGAGGTCCATGAAATCTGCGCCTGTAGGGACCACCCTGATGCGAATGTTATTCCTTCTTGATCTATTTTCCAGGTCCTCAGCGTGGGCCTGGAGATCTAATTGCTGGTCCTGCAAGCAAATAATTGCCTGCTGAAGGGCCTCGACTTCTGTGTCCCTAAATAGGGAGCTCTCCTCCAGTGCCACCACTCTCTCCCCCACCTCATCGATGTCTCGGCGCACTTCCCTGAGCTCTGCTTTAAGATCTTTTTTAACCGTCTGTAGATCTTCATGCAGAGAGGCGAACAGTGCCTCCAGAAATTCACGGGTCACTGAGCTCTCAGGATTGTCGCCTCCCATATGCATGTAGCAATGGCTCCCTCACCCTAGACCCTGGGGTCTAAAAATGCGGAGTCCCGGAGGTAGCCGCTGCACTCACGGCCAGCACGCTCTACGTGGAAGCGGTCTCGAGCATCAGAATGTCTTTCAATGTCCTGCCCCTGGTCACACCCCAAGTAAGAAGAGCAAAATCGAAAACCAGGAGGAGGCTTCGAGGAATGCCCCCAGCGGGCCCCTGCCAGGGTGGCGAGAGCGTGGAGGCCCCCGCTGCAGGTATAAACCAGAGTTCCTGTCCGCTGGCGGGACACAGGTTGCAGGCCAGCAAGATCAACGCTCCCCTATGGCAAGGGGGAATTCAAAGCGATGGCCCCAGGGGGTCTGGCTCCAGTGCAGAACTGCAGTAGCTGCCAGTGTCCACCATGCATTGAAAAAGTCGGGGCCGCAGGGGGGGGAGCTGCTGGAGTGCGAGGTGTAGAGGCAGGGCGGTCCGCAGTCCAAGGCGCGCACAGGACGTACATGACTCCTAGAGGCAGGCCCCTTCAAAAGGGAGGGCCCTTATGCTGTCTTCAAGCCACCAAGGCTCACCAAAGGGTCATGCAGACGACCTGGGGGGCCTCCGGGCCAGTGCTGTACCCACCTGCGGTCAGGGGCAAAGTCAAGTGTTGCTGCTCTCATCCTGCCGCCCCCGGCGCGTGGATCCTCCACCGGGGCCCAGGGGGTGCTATAAAATTAGAGTGGTGGGGGGGTAAGGAGGGCGGCCAGCGGGAAGCAGTTCCAGTGGGAGCAGGCCGGGGAGTAAATCAAAACTTAAGTAAAGCACACTCACCGCCGGTGCCCCGGGTCCCAAAGGCAGTCCCTCAAAAAGGAGCGGCCCAACGATGCTCCACCGCATTCAGTGGCCCGGGAAAATCCAGTCGCCAATGCAGGGCCTCCCGGGTCGATGACGAGGACGGACCACGTCCATCCCCGGACTGCTGCAGTGTTCAAGGCTGGGGAGCACACCACGCTCCGGCCGGCGTGCAACCACAGCCCTTTCCAGATGCGGCCCAGGGTTTGGCTGAAGTCGGGCCTCCGGTCTCACTGCAGCTCCAATGCCGGCTCTCTCCAGCTACCAGGGGAGCCGGCCCCCACCTACAAAAGTGCGCCGTCTCCTTCTGATGAGCCCCTACCGGGGGCAGCCTCTGACTCTGCACCCTGCCGTGCTCGCCCAACAGCGGTGCGGCACGCCCAAGCTGCAGGCCATGTCTCTAGGCCCCGGCAGGCGGACGTCCCTCGAGCACTGACTGGCTCCCAGAAGTACCGGGCAGTCCCTCGAAGCTCTTGAAGGGTCCCCCAGCTGAGGATACAGCCGGGGGCGCATCGATTACTGGTGCTTTTCCGGGCGGGGACGGAGCGCAATGAAAATACGTCCGCTCACTCCGCCATCTTGGCCACGCCCCCAACCTTTCACTTTTAACATATAATGTCTACAAGTATGAACAATATGTGATTCCAGCACCCTATAACCCTCATTGTCTTAAGTAACAATTCCTGTACATTAATTTACACACTTGTATGATTTATTGTGTCTCTCTGTGTGATGTAAGCATTCTGACACCCTACACTGGGATGAGTAGTGCTATAAAAGAACTAAATAAAAAATAAATGAGTAGTTGCCATTTAAATCATTATTAGTGTAATTACTCATACACACAAGTAAACAATGTGGTTGAAGTTAGAGAAATTAGAAGATAAATATAAGGCAGCCTTGCGTAGAGCGAAAAGGAAATGGGAAGAGAACCGATGGTTGTCGATTAGCGACGCTTGTCATAGGAATGACTCGCAATGATTCTGGCTTTTAATCATCAGGGGAGATGCAGAAAGACCTCGGGCACCTACTTATAACATCCCCATTGCCTCCTGGCATGAGCACTTCTCCTCATTATATACCAAACCATCAGAGCCTGCTTTTGATGCTGCTATTCCAGACTATACCTGTCCCCAGACTAGCGGCTCATTTCTTTATCTGAAATTAGGTCCAGTATAAACTCTATTGTTAGGACCAAAGCTCCGGGGCCAGATGGCATACCTGGCGATGTCTTTCTTAGTGACACTGAGAATTGGTCATTATACATCTTGGCATTAGCCAGTGGAATTGCTGCAGGTGCCCCAATACCGCCTTCCTGGAAGGGAGCGGAAGTGATTCCAGTCTACAAGAAGGGTTACCGCTCGATGCCCTCCAACTACAGGCCCATCAGCCTGATCGATAGTGCTCAAAAGGTCTTTGCCCGTGCAATTTTGAAGAAGATCCAGGCTTGGATATGTGACAATAACATTCTGTCTCCTTTTCAAGCGGGGTTTAGACAGAAAACTAGCACTATCGACCATGTTTTTCGCTCCCTCCTATTGGCCTGGAAAATTGTGACTATCAGACATGGAAGTTTATATGTAGCATTTATTGACGTACGGTCAGCATTTGACCTCATTCCTAGATATAATCTTTGGTCCGTCCTGAAGGAGATGGGCCTCCCCTCTGAGATCCTGGCGTTGGTTGTTCGTCTACATGAGGACAATTACCCATGGGTTCGCTGGTGTAGCCAAGGCCAATTGACAGACCCGATCAGAGTTGATAGGGGGGTCCGACAGGGCTGTGTATTGGCTCCTACCCTCTTCTTGTTCTTTATTAATGGAGTTGTTCAGTATCTCACTGATATCCCTGCTGATGCACCTACTTTGGGGGGAGTCAAGGTGACAACATTATTGTTTGCTGACGATACGTTGTTGGTCTCCAAGACACCTAGAGGTCTGCAGCTGCTTTTGGATCGCTTCGAGGCTTTCTGTGTAATGAGACCAAACTCCTAATGTTGAATCCCCACAAATCCTTCAAGGGCAAGTTGACATTGGGTGGGATTCCCCTGGAGAGAGTAAATACCTTTGATTACTTGGGTGTCACTCTCTCCGAGGATTTGTCGTGGAAGCATTACGTAACGAAGCCAACTCTTCAGCATAGGAGGACTACTGGGGTTTTGATCAAAGAGCATAGGACCTCTCAGAGCAAACCAGTAGCAGCTCCACTCCATATCTATGATCATAGGGCAGTGGGCTCAGCATTGTATGGGGCCGAACTTTGGGGCTTTGAAAAACTGGACGGCTTTCTTGTGACAGAGAATAAACTTTTGAGAGTCTTATGTTTACTTCCCCAGAGTACCCCTCTTCATCCACTAAGATTGGATATGGGTAGATCTTCAATTGTGGAAAAAGTCAAACTACGCCCACTACTCTTCTGGTTGCGTTTAAAATCCACTCCTGAATTGCTCCCATATGCTGCTGCCCTTGCTGAAGTTAGTGCCCTTGACTGCTTTAAGAAAATCGGCTGGCTTTCTAAGGTGAAGTCCCTGCTTACTACAATAGGGTTAGAGGGATCATGGGACACAAATGACTCAGCTTTATTACCTCGCAAGGACCTGATAAAGAAACAATACTGGGATTGGGTGGCTGCCTTACAATGGATTTTATGGAATTTAAACTGACAGGTGTTTATGAATAATATCTGGAGGCTATTACAATCCTGCAGGATAGGAAGCTTTATATGTCATTTAGATTTGGCCCCCTCCCGGTAAATACCTTTACTGCCTCCTGGCGACAGTCCAGTTCCTCAATGCAGCTTTGTCCAGGTTGTTCTCTTGCTGCTGAGTAAATTAGTCATATTTTTTTCGGGTGTCCTATGTATAACTCTCCGAGATCCAAATGGTTAACTCCTGTATGTAGGCGGCTTGGCACTCGTTGCCATCGTGATGCGTTGAGCATTTTAAAATCAGATTCTAGCCTTTTAATTGCCTGTGCAGTTGCCAAGTTTCTCTGCAAAATGTGAATCATAAGAAGGACTGTATTGAAAAAGTAATTGTTGTTTCTTTTAACCAAGTTTTTAGCTCTAATTTTTATCAACTTGACGGTTTTTTTCCCCTTTGGCACGGACTTTTGTCGGCAGAGTTTTTAATTGTTATATAAGCAAATTTCAATCTGCTATGACAATGTACAAGATAATTTACGAAGATGAAACTGATGAATTGTAGCTAATGAATTTTGAATTGCTTTTTATTGGATTTCTTGTACTGCACGCACTTGCAATTTTCTGGTCGTAATGACCGAAATAAAGTTTTTATGACTGACAGATACAACTGGCATTTTTACAGTGCACGCACAACTCTTACATAGGGGCTTTGATCAAAATCAAAAACCTACCTCCAAGCAATAGTTTCTCTAAAGTACTTGAAAAGTGATAGACATGCTTGTTGATAGACATGCCTTTATTTCACTCCAATGCAGTGGCAGCTTGCTGTTAGGCTCAGATGGCTCCCAGCCAGAATGATACTTGAACAAAAGGGGTGATGGCCCTTTAGATCAGGTCTTTGTTTTGGGCCTGGCCAAAAATGAAAATAAGAAATCCCCCATGCTGCCTGTAGGTTGCTACACCCAACCGAATGCAGACAACGAGCAGGTGCTGTTGAATTGACGTCCCGGTTTCGGAAAATGATACCAGGACAAATTCAGCATATTCCCCTGGGTTGCAGATCCCAGATCTGGCCTAGCAATAGATGCTGGAACTAGGATCAGGTGCAAACCCCCTACTTTCTAGCACTATGCTATACTAGGCACTTCTAAAGCGCAGGGCTACCCAACGGGCCTCCTATCTGCACTGTTGCAACAGACCTCCCAACTTCTAAATATTTTCCACTGTGTGAGAGGAGGGACTAGAGCCTTGCTTGAAGGTACTGGGCTTTGTGCCTGCTTGTGAGGCAGTTCTACTCCCCCCTCCCGCACCCCCAACAAAGCTTCACAGTCTATAGCAGCTGTCAGCTGTCCTGGGGTGCTTTCACACCCTGAAATGAACACCAGAAGTGCCGAAAGTCCAAACACAAGCTGCAAACTCCATTCACCTGTAATCCAACAATGTGATATCAGCTCCTCACTGGGTGACCTTTTAATGGAGCTGGTAGTGTATAACCTACTGTCTGTGTTTGCAGGTCAGTTTCTAGGGGGCGTTACTGTTTAATTTATTTTCATTTACTGTTGCTAATTACAATTCAGTATAAGTCAAAGTAAATTTTACAAACCGTGGGCTGTAGTAATTTTCTTTCCACTAAAGAAGTGCATTAATATGATTCCCAATTTGACACTGAACAGTATATTATGAAAAAATGCAATATTCTGATAATGAGATATTCCTAAGCCCCTTTCTGACCTCGTTGAACCATAATTACTCCGAGCTGGTTCCCACAGCCTCCTGACTTACATTAATATTCTTAATTACAGGCTGCGGATGTATTTCCCTTGATAATAGGCAGAGTTTTATAGCATGGACGATTACATAACTTGCAAGTAAAAATTGAGAGCTTGACAATGAGCAATTTGCACAAGGTCATAACCTGCTGCATTCTTATGTATTTCAAGAACAGCCATTCTACAATTTGAGATCTTCAATGTTTCGATTTTCTTCTACTAAAATATCCTTGCTGACATTAAATTGGAGCTATTATATCAAATGTGCAGAAAGGCCGCGAAATTTACGTCAATGCAATTTTGAAAGAGGGTCTTTAACATGCCTGTCATTGAGCTATTTTAATGAGAAAATCATTTTTGTATCCGGAGTGCGTTATAGTATATCTGACAATGAAGGATCACGTAATGCCATGTGATGAGCAGAGGTGACAAAGTGGGGCAGGTAGATAGAAAACGGCTGTTTAGGGAAATGGGTTTACAGATACAGCAGGAGTCTCATAACTACCAGTGGCGGCCGGCATGAGCGCGGGAGGTCGCGGGGCACAGGGGAGGGGGGATAATCACGATTGCAGGAGAGAGCATAGTTTAAAAAAATAAAATAAAAAAATAACTTACCTTGCCGCCGGGTCCCGTGTCTCTTCTGCTCCTGCTCTCCTGACTCCGACTTCAGGAACAGGAAGCAGGCAGCCAGACTCCCTCCCCTAAGCCAATCACAACACTGCAATGCAGCGTTGTGATTGGTTTGCACTGCAATGCAGCGTTGTGATTGGTTTGAGCGCCGCAACACATTGCTCAGCCAGGGGCTGGAGGGGTGGGCATCCTCTCCATTCAGGCTGTAATGCAGCGTGCATGGAGAACGGGGAAAGTGCGCATGACTGGTTTTGGGCGGCCCGAGAGGGCCGACCAAACAGTCATTACGGGCAAACCACTCCTCCCCTGCCCTGCTCCGAGAGCAGAGCTGCCTTGCCCACCCTCCCGCCCGCAAAGCAGCACAATCATGAAATGATAATAACTGAAAGTTATTATCATTTTATGTTTTTGCTTATCGCACTGCTTGAAAGCAGTGGGGCAACGAGCCGCCTTTGATTATTACCTAGAAAACGCAGAACATAGGCCACAGGATGAACTCCTGAGCGCCAACCAGCTGCACTATTTGCTTTGATATTTTGTGAATAAAATGCGTTTGATTTGGATTTGGCACAAAAAAAGCCACCAAGACTTCCAACTCTGGAATGGACGAGCGAGAAATTATTCACTATCAATTAAGTAAACGCACTGAAAGAGGTCAGCATTACTACCAACTCATCAGACCGTCCTTTCATCATGAGGGGGAGTCACGTCCCGGAAAAAGGCAACTATGCTAGCCTGGTAACTTTTTTTTTTTTTTTTTAAATCTTTTTATTTGCATTTCAAAAATAATAAACACCAATTCTGCGTTACAAAGCATCGTTTGTGTTAGAACAGCCAAATGTAACATGACCGCAATCAACACCATAGTACCACAAAGAAGAGGACAACTCAGATTTCGAGATCCAGCGTTCCACAGGGCGGATGAGACTCCCGTATGTGTAGGGGTCAATACACCACACTTTGCGTGCCTGTGCTGGTTTGTCGTTGCAGGTACATACGTAGTGGCTCCCAAATGTCTCTGGGCTTAGAGGAAATCGGCAGCTCCTCCGCATAAAGTTCCAGTGTTTCTTTACAATAAACCATATCTCTGATCCAGTTCGCAACACTGGGCGCCCGTCTGCAATCCCATGTGATGGCTACCGCTCGCTTAGCCATGAGCAGGGCAATACGCACAAACATCCCCAGGACTCCCTTTACATGAGGGACGTAGCTCAAAAGGCAAACTGAATGTGTACACCGGACATCCAAACCTGACATTTCTTTTATATGCTGCACCACCTGTTCCCAGTAACAACCCACCCTCCCACATTCCCAAGCAAGATGCATAAAATCAGCCTCCACCCGCCCACAACGTTTACATCTACTATTGTCCCTCAAACCAGCTTTGCATAGACGAAGGGGCGTGTGATATGTCTGGTGTAAATATTTAAAATGTATAATGCGGAGGTTCCCGTTGGGAGAGAGTCTGCGGGTGAGATCACACACATGCTCCCAGTCTTTCAGCGTCAAAGGTATGGGCAATAGCGCATTCCATCTTGCTAAATTCCATCTTTAAAATCACTAAATCCCTCCTTGAGCCCTCTCTCCATGATATCCCTAGAAATTCATCTAAGGGACAGTGCAATGAACTGGCGAGTTACTTTCAGGAAAAAATACAAGCTATCTATAAGACCCTCCCTGCATCCCCACTACCTAGTGATTTAGATATTCCCTTGATGGAAGTAGCTGGGCAACAGGATCAGGGAGTAGTGGTAGCAGCTACTCCCACCTTGGAGAAATTTCCTCTCTTGGATATGGAGACTCTTGTTAAAATCTTTGCAAAATAAAATCTGGATCCCCTCTAGACCCCGCCCCTCCACATATTCTATTTAAGGCTAAAGATGTGATTTTTCCAGCTATCCAGGAGGTGCTTAACATGTCCATCACCAATGGACTCGTGCCATCGATATGGAAGCATGCTATGGTAAAAGCACTACTTAAAAACCTAGCCTGGACCCAGAAGCACTGAGTAACTACCGGCCCATTTCCCTCCTTCCCTTGCTTAGTAAGATCTTAGAAAAACATATAAACTCCACCCTATCAGCCTTCCTAGAAACCCATGAACTACTTCACCAATCTCAGACGGGTTTCCGCCCACAACATGGCACGGAATCCGCACTAACGGTTGTGGTTGAGGAAGCTAGGAGGATAGTGGATCAGGGAGGAGTGGCGGCCATTGTCCTCCTGGACCTTAGTGCGGCATTTGATACGGTCAACCACAATGTTCTTATTGAACGGCTAAGGAGAATCGGGGTAGCAGGAAGTGCTATCGCCTGGATTCAATCATTCCTTAATGACAGAGTTTTTCAGGTCTTTTCGAAGGAATCCATTTCCAGCCCTCTCCTTCTGAATTATGGAGTGCCCCAAGGATCCTCCCTAAGTCCTACGTTATTTAACGTATATATGAGGCCACTAGCGGAGGTCATCCAGCCATTTGGGATCAAAGTGGTCACCTACGCGGATGATACTCAGCTGGTGATATCTCTTAATCATCCACGGACTGATCCTGCAGACCTGGAGCTCTGCCTAGGAAAGGTAGCTACCTGGATGCAACACTCCTGCCTTAAACTGAATGGAGAAAAAACAGAAATCATGTATATGGGCAACACTGCCAAGCTAACTCCCACACTATCATGGCCTCAGTGCCTGGGTGCCCCTCCAATTCCGAAGTCCAAGATCAAGAGCCTCGGTGTGTGGCTGGATGACTCACTCAAATTTGACCAGCAGGCAGTGGCAGTGACGGGGGCGTGTCACGGCATCCTTAGGAAACTACGGAAAGTCCTCCCCTATTACCCACTGAAGCGAAGAAGATAGTAGTCCAGGCCCTGATTCTTTCGCGGCTGGACTACTGCAATTCATTGTATCTGGGAGCCCCAAAATCCACCCTAAGGAAACTCCAGGTGGCCCAGAACTGCGCAGCACGACTTCTGACAGGCTGCAGTAGTAGGCAGTCAGCTAGCCCCAGTCTGAAAGCCCTTCACTGGCTACCAATAAAGGAAAGAATTTCCTTCAAAGCCTTATGTACTGCTCATAAGACCCTTATGGGCACAGGCCCCAGAATTAATCAGCATTTGATCACCGCCTACCTCCCCAGGAAATCTCTTCGATCGGAGAATTTAAATCTAGCCTGTATTCCTAAAATCAACAAGCAGCGGAGTGGAGGCCGCTCCTTTTCATATAACATAGCTGGACTGTGGAACTCCCTCCCTCTTAATCTCCGCCATGAAACTACCCATCTCTCTTTTCGGAAGGGTCTTAAAACATGGCTATTCCAGAACAGTACCTGCTAGCCTTCCCCTACTAGCCCTAATTGCCGTCAGCGCTGGGATGCCTTTGGGTAGCCATGCGCTCTATAAATGCTAATTAATAATAATTAATAATAATAAACTCGTCGGGCTTACCAGCTTTCTCACCCCTTATTGCTTTGTACAGCCTTGTGATTAACTTCTTGCGTGTGGGAGTGGTCAATAACATTTGAAGAGACTGAAGTGTCTGTGGTTCAGCTGGGTACGTGGGGTAATGCGATCTGCTAGCATGTCGCAGGCTGAGTATAGCAAAATGAAAGAGTGGTGTGGGATTAGTAACATACTGTAGATCTGTAGGGGTCAGGAAGGTACCGCCCGGGTAAAGGTCTTGCATGGTGGTCAGTCCCGCCTCCCGGAGCAAGCGCATGGGGCCGACCTCCTGTGTCACCGAAAGCGCAGCGTGATATTCTATTGTCATCGCTGGGGCATAGAGTGGGAGCCTGTTTGTAAGCTGCCCGATGGCACACCAGGCTGCTATTGTAGAGTCGATCGTGTTTATTTCCGTTTTTGGAATTTCACGCCGCATGTGAGTGAGGATACTGCGGAGAGGCACAGGCGATGCGTCCACATCCTCAACCGCCACATGGGGTACGAAGTCATGTGTGTTTACCCAGTAGTATGCGTATTGCGCCTGCGCGCTTAAGTAGTACATATAGAGATCCGGCACACTAAAACCCCCTTTAATATAGTCTAGAGTGAGAGTGTCCCAGGCCACACGGGCTTGTTTGCCTCCCCATATCAACCTGAGAATAGAGGTCCGTAATGTGTTGAAGAACCCTTGCGTCAATTTAATTGGAATGTTAGAGAAAAGGTACAGGAAGCGGGTAGCACCACCATTTTGAGAATAGCAACACGATCCGCTAAGGACAACGGCAGTGTCGTCCAGGTATCAATATGGCGATCCAGCGCGGTGCAGGCCTGCCCATAGTTCTCCCTCACCACTTTCTCAGGGTCCCGGTGGACCCAGATTCCCAGATACTTGACTGGGTCCACAGTCCACAATATAGGGTATTCCAATGGGGGTGCTGAGGTAACTGCCGTCAGGGGGATGATAAGCGATTTGTCCCAGTTGATGGTGAGTCCCGAGATTAGTCCGAATCTGGTGTATTCCCGCAACACCTGTGCTAAATAGCGCTCAGGCTCCCTCAGAAATAAAACCATATCATCGGCATAGAGGGAGATGCCGACCGGTCGATGGTTAAAATTTAGGGCGGTCTCTCTGTGCCTCTGTCGTATTGCACACGCCAATGGCTCAATAGCGATGACAAAGAGCAGTGGCGACAGGGGACATCCCTGACGTGTGCCTCTCTCAATAGAAAAAGCCTCAGATGTCAGCCCCCCAACTCGGACTCTAGCCGACGGATCCGCATATAGAATCCTAATCCATCCCAAAAACAATGGTGGAAAACCCATGCGCTGTAAGATGCGAAACATATAGTCCCATTCAATGGAATCGAACGCTTTGGCAGCGTCAAGCATAACAGCAGCAGCGTGCAGGTTGGGATCTAGGACATGTAACATAGCAAAAATGGTTCGTACGTTGTGTGAAGTGGAACGTTCAGGTATAAACCCCGATTGGTCCGGCAGGACCAGACATGGCATTAAGGGCTGGAGCCGTGTGGCCAGAACCTTGGCTAAGATTTTTGCGTCCGTATTAATCAAAGATAGAGCCGATAGGATTCACAGGCATCAGGGGGCTTATCTTTCTTAAGGAGGGTTATGATAAGAGCCTGCCGGAGGGATGGAGGCAATACACCAGCATCGTGCGCCTCATCGAACATTTCCAGTAAATAAGGGGCCAGTAGGTCCGCGTAGGCCTTATAGAATTCCACGGTCAGGCCATCCGGACCCGGAGCCTTGGCATTCGGCAGAGCATAAATCGCGGCCTTGATGTCCGCCACATCCAGCGGTTGATTCAGATATTCTCTGTGACCGTCAGCCAGCCATGCGCACGCAATGTTTTCAAGATATTCCTCAGATGCGGAGTCTGGGCCCGTCCCGCGGGACGCGTACACACCAGCGTAGTATTCCCTAAACTGTTCTAGTATGTTCAATGGGGTGTAGTGCTCCCCGCCTTGAGAATCAACTATTTTGTCAACATGGTAGTGGTCTTCGACCGTTTTGATTTTTCTAGCCAACGTGCGGCCCGGTCTCCCGCCCTCACCATAGCGCCTGGCCACGTGTCTGCGGTTAATGTATCTTATTTCAGTGTCCGCGGCCGCATCATAGTCGTGAATCAGAGTTTGGATGCGCGATAGCGTGTCCAGGGAGGGGCTGACTGTGTAAGCTCTCTCAAGGTTTGTTAGGGAGGCCTCCAGCTTGTGGAGTTGTGTTCGTAGATCCTTCAGTATACCGGCGGTAGTACTCATACAGACTCCTCGTATCGTTACTTTGAACGCTTCCCATAGCGAGGAGGCACTCTCAACGGTGCCCGTATTTTCCAGAAAGTAATTTTCTATGGCCTTACGAACAGTATTGTTATACAGTGGATCGAGGAGTGCTTCCGACCGGAAGCGCCACGTGAACGGACGGCGGGTAAGAGTAGGGACACAGAGGGCAAGTTGTACAGGATTGTGATCAGAAAGCGTTCGTGGGTGATTAGTGACCTCTATCACCCATTCCGCTGCACTCCTATCAAGCAACCAATAGTCCAGTCTGGACCAACTGTTGTGCGCAGGAGTAGCGTGGGTGCCCTCCCTGGCCGTGGCATTGCGCAGCCGCCATACATCTACCAGTCCGAATTCCAGCATGGCCTGGTTGACGCTCCGAGCTACTCTAGGGGTGCGGTTGCTCTGTGGGTTGGACTTGTCAAGTGCGGGATCTAAATATGTGTTGAGGTCCCCCCCACACTATAGCTGTCTCGGGCCACCGTCGGAGTTCACTATACATGCGATAGAACACCTCCGGCTCATCTGCTATGGGGCCATACATAGCTATGAGAGTGAGTAGTGTATCTCCCAGCTTGCCCTGAACCATCGTGCATCTACCTTCCTCATCTGTGTGGGTGCGATGTGGCACAAACGGGACACCTTTTTTAATCAGTATGATGACCCCCTTGGCATAGGATGAATAGGAGGAGGCCAACCTGAAGCCCGCCCAACTACGCGCAAAGTTTACCGCCGATGCCCTGGTCAAGTGCGTCTCCTGTAGGAATACGACTTGGGCGCCATGACGATTTAAATATGCCAGCACTTGTCGGGATTTCTTCGGGGAGTTGAGCCCTCTAACGTTCCATGTTATTAGTTTGTACTTCTCACCCATGGAGCCCTATGGTATCATAACATAAAGGCACAGCAATCATCTGAGTGTCATGGTGCATTAAGTGAACCGTACAATAGAGAAACTTGGTACTGATACAATCATGAAAAACATCCGTCAGCACGGCTGTATAATTACATTGGCTACATACAAATGCACGGTGTCCCCCTACCCTCCCACCTCCCACTCTAACCTCCCAATTAGGTTGAGAAAAAGAACCCCTCCCCATCCCAAAAATTACCCCAAATATATCCAAAAGTACAACCAAGTAGGGGATCACCCGCTAGGGGGGAGGAACAGCGGCGAACACCCACCGATAGGCAGGGTGGCCAGACTGCATGAGCAGTGTAGTTAACTCTCTCTGAGACCCCAAAAGGAATAAGAAAAGCAAAACAGCCCTTTCATGCAGGCTAGAGACACATCAACTGTGGGGCGGACCCTACAGGGGCAGGTCGCGAACCTATTTCAGTATCACATTTGACAGTCCGAATGAACAACCGGCCAGCCCAGGTGGGCCTGCATCCCAGCTCCCCCAGTGGGCCCCGGCGTGACTTGACCATCAGTCAGCATCGCTGTGGGACGGTGATGACGCTGCATTCTGAGAAACAGTTTTGTGAGGTTTGCGAGGGCAGATGTGTTTCGCAAATTTCAAGGCCGATTTAGACTCCGTAAAAAAGTGTGCCTTGTCTTCATGAGTGATTTTCAGTTTGGCCGGGTAAAGCATGGCATAAGGAACAGAGGCAGACTGCAAAATTTGTTTCACCGGCTGAAACTCCCTGCGAGCTGCCTGTACAGTCGGTGTGTAGTCTGGATAAAACGACAGGGTGTTGCCTTGATGAATGACAGGACTTTTAGCTCTCGCTTCACGGAGTATAGCATCTCTATCCGCGTAGTTCAGAAGGCGTGCTATTATCGGTCGCGGTGGAGTTCCAGGAGCCGGCCGGGGGCCAAGGGATCTGTGCGCTCTCTCCACGATCATAACCGGAGACAACACTGGACCAAACAGCTCACGGAGGAGGTTATCAATGTAAGTCTCCATCTTGGAGATTGCCGTCGATTCCGGAAGGCCAAGAATGCGGACATTGTTTCGGCGCGATCGCGCCTCTAAATCTTCATTTTTCAGCTTTATGACCTCAAGTACTCGCTCCATGTTCAAGACCTGCGTTCTCGTCTCAGCAGTGGCATCATGCGTGTCCGACAGCCTGTTTTCCAGGACATCCAGTCTGGTCTCATGCACGTCTACCTTTTTTTTAACGGCGTCCAGGCTGGTCGCAAGAGCATCGATCTTGCTATCTATTGTTTTCAGGCCGGTGCGCACCTCGAGCAGTATTGTTCTCAAGTCTTCTTCCGGGTCATCAACATGGTCTGGTGCGCTCTGAACGGCATTCGTCTCCAGCGGGGTTTCCGCCGTGCGGGTGCGTCTCACATTCTCGAAAGGGAGTTTGGGCTGCTTGGGGTCTGTTTTGCCCATATTCGCAGATCGCCGGTGTCACAGCGGGCCGTATTGTAGGTAGTGGGCAGTATGGCAGTCAATGACAGGGGAGTCGAAGTCGGGCCAGGCCGCCCACAGCCGAAGAAGGCCGGTACAGTGGCGTTCCCACGCTTGGTAAAAACAGAGAACCAGTCTACTATCTCAATTAGCCGTATTTGGGGCCGGACCCAGCCTACTCCCAGAGGATCAAGCAGGGGAGGTCGACACCGGTGCCAAGGCCAGAGGCAGCCGCAGCCAGACGATGGCACCACCTATGAAGGGGCGGACATGCAGCAGTGGAGTGACCTCGGAGGGCCGCCTATGATCACAACCGCCGTCCAACCATGAGTGCACACAGGAGGGCCCCCGACCCGGCCACCATGCAGGGGTAGAGCAGGAACGGATGGCTCGTGCACCGCACTAGAACCAATCCCCCCGCAAACCCTGCAAGGGGGGGGTGTCCGACGGCGCCCGCAGCCCTCTGCGCGCCGCCCCAAGCCCACAACAGCAATCAGGGGGGGAGCACCTCAGCTGCAGAAAGCAGACTAGACCCCAAACACCCGCACAGGCCCTAGCATATACGGCGCTGACCGCAGGACCCCCCACGCAGTAGCCGCAGTGCAGGTCCAGGCCGCCCCGCAATGCCTTGCACAGCGCCGGCTGAATAGGGCCCCGTCGCTCCTACCTTATTGGCGTTGGACTTCTTAGGAGGGAGTTCCACGGCTCGGGCAGAACTCCACAATCTCATCCCTCCGCCTCGCGGTTGGCGCCGGTTCCACGTTCCTCCGGCCCTCCGACGATGGCGATCACCGATCCTGTCGCGCTGCACGTGTGGATCGGCAGCTGTCCCCAGGCCGCCTCAGGATGCCTTCTCCGCCACTCAGGGCACCTCGCTCACAACCGGCCACGCCACAGCGGCCTCTCGGCCTCCAGGTACGATCCACAGCCGCGGCTGAACCCGCATGTGCGCTGGCAGCAACTCTGATGTTCTTCCTTGGTGAAGTATAGCCCGAAGCACACTGCACCTCCTGCTTGCACTGTAGCGTCAGTGGCAGGACAGGGCAAGACCACTTCCACCCTATGAGTGACAGCGTCCTGCCACCATGCCCTGCAGCCGCCTGCCAGCCATGAGCCTGCCACGACCCCTGTCAGGCAGTGATGGACCTGGAACAGTGTCTGATTACCCGCTGGGCATGAGGTGTGCCCCGCAGATAGAACTGTGTGCAGCAGGTGATAGAGAAATCTGCGTACAGAGATGGAATGCCGCAGCCAGCATCACGCTCGAGGCGCACATATGCTGCCAACACTTACTGAAAGAGGCAAGGATCCCCGCCGACACCTGCAGCACCCGCGTGAGTGACGAAACAGCACCTATCAGGAAACGGGTGGTGGCATCTGTCAAAGAAGACAGGGCAGTTTCCCCTGCCGTCTACACAATGCCTGCCGTGCATCCAGCCATGTGAGAGAGAGATGATAGAGCAGGGCAGGCATCGTTGCTGAACCATGGTGAAGTGGCTGCGCAGTCAATCAATCAATCAGGGTCTTGTATAGCACGGATACTCACCCGTGAGGGTCTCAAGGTGCTGGGGGAGGGGGGCTGCTGGTTGGACTGGGGGGCCAGATCATTCGAAGAGCCAGGTCTTGAGGTCCTTCCTGAATTGGGACAGCGACGTGGATTGCCTGAGGAGGAGGGACAGGGTGTTCCAGGTCTTGGCAGCGAGGTAGGAGAACAACCTTCCTCCGTTTCTGGTCTTGTGGATCCTGGGGACGGAGGCAAGGGCAAGTTGAGAGGATCGGAGTTGTATGACGGGTAAGTGGAATGTGAGGTGGTGGTTCGTTATGTAGAGCTTTGTAGGAGTGAGTGAGGAGCTTGAAAGTGATTCTCTGGTTGACTGGGAGCCAGTGGAGTTGTCGGAGGTGTTGCGTGATGTGGCTGCGGCGTTTTGGACTTTCTGTAGTTTCCTGAGCGGTTTCTGGATGACGCCGGCGTAGAGTGCGTTGCTGTAGTTGAGTCTGCTGGTGATGAGTGTGTGGGTGAACGTCTTTCTGGATTCTGTGGGGATCCATCTGAATGTGTTTCGAAGCAGGCGGAGCATGTGGAAGCAGGCTGAGGAAACTGTTTTGATTTGGTGGTTCATAGTGAGCGATGAGTCCAGTATGATGCCGAGGTTGCGTGCGTGGTCTGTCGTGGTGGGGGGAGATCCCTGAGTGGCTGTCCACCAGGAGTCGTCCCAAGATGAAGGGATAGGTCCCAGGATGAGTACTTCGGTCTTGTCCGAGTTGAGCTTGAGGCAGCTGTCTTTCATCCAGATAGCAACGGCCTTCCTTCCACTGTGAAAGCTGGTCCTGGCGGTTGTGGGTTCGTTGGTGAGGGAGAGGATCAGCTGGGTGTCGTCGGTGTAGGAGACTATGTTGAGTCCATGGCTTCTGAAGATGGCTGCGAGGGTGTCCATGTAGATGTTGAAGAGGGTGGGGCTCAGGGAAGAACCCTGGGACACTCCACAGCTGATCTCTGTGGGTTCTGAGAGGAACATTGGTAGTCTGACTCGCTGGGTCCGGCCAGTGAGAAAGGAGTGGATCCAGTCCAGAGCCTTGTTGCGGATGCCGGCGTCATGGAGTCTCATGATTAGGGTGTGGTGGGAGACGGTGTCGAAGGCGGCCGAGAGGTCTGGTAGGATGAGGGCTGCGATCTCGTCCGTGTCGAGGAGGGAGCGGACGTCGTCGGTGGCAGTGAGGAGTGTGGTCTTTGTGCTGTGGTTGCTGCAGAAGCTGGATAGGGAGGTGTCCAGGAAGCTGTTCACTTCGATGAACTCAGAGAGTTGAGCGTAGATGGCCTTCTCGATGACCTTGGCTGGGAAGGGGAGGAGGGATATGGGTCTGAAGTTCTTGAGGTCTGTCGGGTCTCTGGACAGCTTCTTAAGCAGGGGGTTGATCTCGGCGTGCTTCCAGTCATCGGGGAAGTTGTCGGTTTCGATGGAGCAGTTGATGGTGCGGCGAAACTGGGGTACGATGACGGCAGCTGCTCTGTGAAAGATGTGGTATGGGCAAGGTTCCGCTGGGGCTCCTGAGTGGATGCTTTTCATGGTCTGAGCATGTCCTCTGTTGTGAGCGGGGTCCAGCAGGGCAGGGTGTGTTGGGGTGTAGCTTGGTTGTGTGCGATGGTGGCGGGCGTGATGGCCGGGTATAGGGTGCCGAAGATGTCGTAGATTTTCCTCATCTTGTGGAGGAAGAAGGGGCCGAGTTTGTTGTAGAGGTCTTGGGAGGGGGAACGTCTATGGTCTCGCTGTTGGGCCTGGTGAACTCCTTGACGATGGCGAAGAGTTCTTTGCTGTTGAGTGCGTTGGCGTTGATTCTGTCTTTAAGGGCCATTTTCTTTGTGGTTTTCAGGAGGAGGTGGCGGATTTGAAGGTTGCGTAAGTTTCCGGGGTTTTGTTGTTACTCCATCTCTTCTCGAGTCATCTGCAGGTGTGTATGGACTTGTAAAGGGTGGGAGTGTACCAGCTGGCCTTCTTGGAGTGTTGCTTGCCTGGACTTTTTTTGAGGGTTGCCAGGGTGTCGGTACAGTTGGAGATCCATCGATGGAGGTTGCATGCTGCGGTGTTGGCATCCATTGGTGTTGGCAGAGTGGTTGTGCTGAGGGTGTTGACGAGAAGTTCTTCAGTGGCCTTGATCCAGCTGCGACGGTGGAGATGATGACGGTGGTGTACGGTGGGCGTGGCGAAGGTGAGATGCACGCAGTGATGGTCGGTCCAGAAGAGTTCGGTGGTGTGGCTGTAGCTGATGTTTCCACTGGCGGAGAAGATGGGGTCGAGCATGTATTCGGCTGTGTGGGTCAGTGCGGTGACTAGCAGCCTGAGTCCGATGTTGGCGAGGTTCTCCAGAAGGGAGGCGGTGTTCTGGTCACTGGGGTTGTCCATGTGGAAGTTGAGGTCTGCGAGTAGGATGTAGTCAGTGGATGCAAGAGCCTGGCGTGTGAAGAGGTCTACAATGGCATCGGTGAAGTGGGGTCGGGGGCCGGGGGGCTCGTAGACGAGGGTGCCGCGGAGGGTGGTGTTGGGGTTTGGTCCGGATCTGGAAGTGGAGGTGTTCCATGGTCCTCATTGGGTCGTTAGAGTGCGTGGTCAGTTGGAGTGTGCTTTTGTGGATGATGGCGATGCCTCCTCCTGGATGCTCGGGCGGTCCATGCGGGTGATTTTGTAGCCGTCGGGGATGGCGATGTCCGGTCTGGAGCAGGGGTTTGTCCAGGTCTCTGTGAAGAAAGCGATGTCAGGACAGGTGGCGTCAAGGAGGTCCCAGATTTCTGGGGCGTGTTTGTGGAGGGACTGCACGTGGAGGAGGATGCAGTTGAGCCGGACGGGTGTGCTGTTGGTCGGCTGGGCAGCGAGAGGTGCTGGCGTGTTGGCATGGCTGAAGGTGCAGTTGCAGTTCCGGCAGGCGACGGGTCCAAGGGTCTTCTTCGGTGATGCTAAATGGCAGGGTGTGTGGCGTCCTGGATTGAGGGCGAGGAGGGTGCTGGCATCATAGCGGTGGAATGTCTGAGAAGCAGGGTTCCTGGCACTGGACACGGACGGGGGCAGGCGGGCTTGCCTTCGGCATGGCATCGGCACGCGGCTGCCATTAAGTAGTGCTCCGGGTGGGGCTGGACATCTGGGAGGCGGGAAACACAAGTGCAGGAAATGGCACTGGAGGGAGGCGGGTTGCGGGGGGTCGCATGGGTGACGAGGGAGAGGACAGGAAGAAGAATCAATCAATCAATCAGGCGTTTATTAAGCGCGACTACTCACCCATGAGGGTCTCAAGGCGCTGGGGGGTAGCAGGCTCCAATGCCTCGGGGGGGTGGTTCGTCGAAGAGCCAGGTTTTGAGGTTTCTTACAAAGGTGGGGAGCGCTGCTGTCTGTCTGAGGTGGAGCGGAAGGGCGTTCCAGGCCTTGGCTGCGAGGAAGGAGAAGGAGCGGCCTCCCGATCTGGTTTTCCTGGTGCGTGGGACCACGGCGTAGTGGAGCTGGGCTGATCGCAGGGCTCTTTGGGGTGCGTGGAATTTGAGTCTGCTGTTCAGGTATGCTGGTCCGGTGTCGTGGAGGGCCCTGTGTGCGTGGGTGAGCATCTTGAAGGTGACTCTTGCTTCGATGGGGAGCCAGTGCAGTGTGCGGTGTGCGAAGAAAGAAAAGAAAAGAAAAAAGAAAAGCCAAAAGGCAGAGGCAGTAAAGTGAAAGAGAAAAGCAAATAGAGGGACAGAAACAGCAGAAAGAGAGACAGATGGGCAGGCAAGCAGCAGAGCAGTGACGCTCTACCACTGGACCACCAGGGATGAGGCGCAGGCACGAGCCTGCGGGTGGAGGAGGGCCTCGAACTCCTGACCTCCGGGTCAGTAGCAGTAGCAGTAGCAGATGGGGACAGCAGCAGCAGCTAGAAGATGGCGATGCATTGTGGACGGAGCCAGTCCACTAAAGGATAGTGAGTCCGAGTGGTTTGTATGCAGTGGCCCAGCGAGAGGTGCGCCTGCTAATGCCCTGCCCGCAGGCAAAAGGAGAGCGACACAGACTCTGCTTTGAGGAAAGCTACTGTGGCAGGTGAAGAGTGGCTATAGTGTGCCACCTAACTGTCATTTGTGGTACCGCTCCCACATAAAGAACGCGGTTTGCAAAAAAACGGCCCCTAACTGAAAATCATACCATATATGTGCGAACCCTGCACCGCACCTGAGTGAAGCGAGCACGTCACAAAGAAACGCCCCTCTAATGAAGTTGACACTTGCATAGACATTCTTGCAGCCTCATAACTGTCACAGCCTGTAGTGCCCCAAAACCAAGCATCTATGAGCCCCTGTCTGCAGCTGCAGCCTCCGCGCAGCCCGTGTTGCAGAGAATGCAACAGCAGGGAAGAAAGGCCTCTCCGACATCCACCCGGCTGGTCGAGAAAGCCGTGGCCTGCTGGTAGAGCATGAGGATGACCACAGTGCCATCTAGGTAGGGTGTGGTACTGCACCGGAGTCATGAACATGATCGGCAAGTGAACAGCCTTCAAAAGAACACTTGTGCATTGTGCAAGCCATCCCTGCATTTTGTAAAACCCTGCACTGACATCTCCTGGGCCCTGTGAGGCCTGCCGCATCAAGAAAGCTGCTGAGGCCTGAAATGTACAGTGCCTGCAGCGCCGCCTATTGCCCATGTGCTGCCAGTGCCACCACAGAAGGTGAAGAGTAGTTCATGTCCCCGCGAGGCACTGCCAGAGTCCCCTGCCACTGCAGCTGTGGAGGAGACAAGTACCTGCAGAATGTACCCACGCCTAGTGAGGAGACCGTGGCACAGCCCGAACCACATGCAAGAAGATGAGCTGTAGAGACCACTCACTGCTCCTAGGCACCACAGCAAGAGGCTGGCCAAGAAAGTGTGACATGCCCCCTGTTGGATGCCTGCTGTTGCAACAAGGAGTGAGGAGACTGTAAACCCCCTCAGAGAGCACCAGGAAATCCAAAGCTGCCTCAGCCAAGAGTAATGCAAAGAGTCCAGTGAAAGCCAGTCCATGGAGCATTCAGTAGCCAAGAAAACTCCAGCCAAGGTAGTGAAACCCAAGGGTGCCCAGCACAAAGCAGCAAAGTCTAAGAAGGCAGCGCCCCAGCAAAAGAAAAGAAGCACAGCAGCAAAGGAGGGTGTTAACCCCCGCAAGGCTCTGCTCATCAGCCTGTAAGTACTGTCTGGGTTCCGTTTCCCCTGAGAAGGCTGATTGTGCATAGGCCAGAAAGCAGAGGCCCTGATGAGAGAAGTGAGCAGTCTGTCCATTTGCCACCACCACCAGAGAGAGGAATGGGCATGCAAAGCACCATCAGAGGGCACCCAGAGAGAGACTGCCTATGAGCCCTACCGGGCACCAGCTCACAAGAACACATGGTGAGAGACAGAGAGATCGAGATCAGAGAGGTGCAGAGGGCAGCACCTGGAAATCGAGTAGCACAGGCTGGAGCCCTGGAAAGAGAAAGCCCTAAAAAAACAAGAAGTAATGCTGGACGATAGACGCCACACCATCTGGCCACCCCAACACCAAATGGCCACCATTGGCCCAACACTGAGCATGTCACACGGAGTGACCGACCCTGCCAAACACGCCCACAATTATGCAAGACCAAGTGCCATGATGGCGCAGTCTCGAGGCACAAGCACTACGCTCTTGAATGAAGAAGAGAAGACAGAAGGAAAGGTGATCCTCCATCCAGGGAGTGGAACACCAAGAAGATCCCTGAGGAAGGGACAGGGCCAGTGAGAGGTCCACAAGGAAGACAAGAGTCCATTCCTACCAACAGGGTAGGACCTATGAGAGGTCAACAAGGAAGTGAACAGTCAAGTCCTCCCGACGGGACAAGACCTGTGAGAGGTCCAAGGTGAAGAAGAGAAACAGTCCTATGAACAGGACATGACCAGGGAGGTCCCTGTGAACAGAACATCACAGTGAGAGGTCTGGTCAGAAGAGAGAAGTGAGTGGCATGATTCCAGGTTGCAAAAGAGTTGAAAGGGAGAAGAGAGTGGCACAACACCACATCGTAAGCAAAAGTGGGTGAAAAGAAGAGTGGCATGACAGCACATCGTGAAGGAGAAGAGGAGAGAAAGGTATATGACAGACCCGTCACACAGAAGATCCCAACAACCACATGTGTGCAGGAGAAAGGAAGAAGAGCGACAAGACCGATGACTTGTGCCAATACCGGAGAGTGCATCCATTAACACAAGCCAGCCACCACATCACTGGAGACAGCTCCATGGGAGGACCAATTGTAAGTCACCAGCAAGCACGAACCACGTCTCTCCCCCATGCTTCACAGTGCGACCATTCAGACACAAGTTACAGGCTGCTTGAGACAGTTAGCATCCCTGATAGCAACTGCTCATGCCAAAAAAGAAGAACCACAAGTGGCTAAAAAGTCCCTCTAGTCATACTCCCTCCAAGCAAGGCATTGCCACCTGTAAAACAAGTTGTCAGATGGTAAAATTGTTATCATTACCATGTGCATCACCAGACCAACCTATAGACCATTACACCACCAGAGTGGAACCTTATGCCTGAGAAACATCAGGAGACCAATAAGGCATTCCTGGCGCTGTGAGAGAATGATCACCCAGACACCATCCGTTAGACACCACTTGTACCGGAGTCCTGCTGAAGAGAGCACACCCGACCATTACATCGCCTGCTCTTGTGGTTGCACAAGCTATTTGAAGTGGCCCTGTTGGGAGTTTCACAGCAACCCCTTCGCACAGCCTACAAGTGGCTCAGCACAGCCCACTCAGTCCTGAGGAAACCCAGCGAAAAGAGCCTCAAGGGAATTCCTGCGTGAGGTATCCCGGCACGAGAGAGTCTGAAGCTGCTCTAACGAAAGGTACCGGGAGGCACCGAGGCCTTATAGGGAGACGTCCTACCACTGCACTGTTGTCCCCGTCTTTGCGGGTTTGCCTTTCACGGAGCCAGGGCACCTCCAAAGAAATCTCTGCAGCAGACTCCACCACTGCTCCTGATGCACTTCCAAATTGAACTATGTAATTAGACTCCAACACCATGAGACCAGGCGGGACCAAACATCTCCCAGGTGAACTGTAACCCCACAGACATGTGAACGAGAGATCTGGACTCCATCCACACCGCATTTCGTACCCAGAGTCATTGGGTTAAACTACTGATGCCTGCTGTGATGTCAGTTGCTCCCAGCTGCACCCATCCTGTCCTGCGGACTGCCTAAATAGACTCAATGGTATTTTGTTTTGATGTTTTGTCTTTCCCACAGGTTGGAATCCTTTACTTTTTTTCAATAAAGTTTGGGAGGTGTGTAGTGTCCTGCTGGACACATTTTAGTGTTTAGCAAATGTACAGATTAACCAACCACTCCCTGAGGGCTGGCTTTCCACACTCACCCCACACACAGGCGTCACCAGTCAGGTGACACTGCCAATAAAAGGGGCCGGGAGCACGTGTCCTGGACCAATTACCATTGCCACAACTATGTGTCTGTTTTGCTAATTTGCCTGCATGCGGGTCTAGGGCCCAAGACCCGACAATTATAACTGTGGTTTGTCGTTGAATGGTATTAGGGCTTTCATTCAAGGAACAATCTAAGACAAACCAGGGATGCAGAGAATGTTTATGGTCTCATTACAAAATGTTGAGACTGGAGCTGATTCAACACAATGTGAGAATGAGTTCAGCTGAAAACTGGAAGGAGCAGCCCACTAGGTCTCCTGAAGAAGCTTAATTTGACGTGTCCAAGAGTAGATTTTGCATTGTCTAGCATTCCGTCCATCAATTGTTTCTTTTTAATTATATTATTTGTCTGTTCTTATTATAGATCATATCTTTCAAACCCATCATTTGCTTCGTGCAAATAACAACTTAAGTTTGTAATCTATATGTTGCTGGGTGGTTGTAGTGATGACAATTCCATATTCTCCCATACTGCTATGAATTTAATAAACTGGGGGAATGTAAAATATTTTTTAATGTCTAACCATATTGATGCTAAATATTTATTAATCATAAACCTTAGTTTTTTTAAGTACTTGGGGAACTACATTTAGTTAATATTCTTTTGAAGTTGAGGGGTACATGGATCGGACAGAAACCTGAACTTAGCCACTTCACATCATTTGGGTGAGGAAAGGCAAATATTTGATGTCATCTAAACGTGCTCGCCAGTCATATCTTTTATTGTCCGGGTGAGACAGACCTGTTTCTACCATATTGTGATACTGTTTTTTCTAGCTATTCTCAGGATAGAATTAAACCATATGAAGCTATCTGCACAAGACTCTAATTTAGTTAAAAAAATATTTTGAATATGAACCGGAAGCTGTTGAAATAGATAAAGGACTTTTGAGAGAAAGGTAATTTCTTAACTATTCACTCAACCAATCAATGAAATAGGTAGATTAAGGTTCTGGCCAGCATTTGACTAATCTCTGCTCATTTATTGTCATAATTAGCAGGGTAGATAATATCAAAGTTACATGGTATCGGTAAACCTAAATAACACACCTGTCCTGCTAGCTTCAATAACAGGGGTAATGTGCCGCTTGATTCCGCAGGGACATTCAACAACATAATAACCTTAAAATTGGCTGCATTATTCTTATACTCTGAGAACCTTCCAAACCATAAATAGAGTGTCCAAAACAATCCTGATGGCCAAGGGATTTGAAGTTAGGACCCGTAAATTATTAGTGTATAGTTTGAATTTATTAGTGGATGACCCACACATAAAGCCAGGAATTTCCTCATTCTTCCTCAGGGCTGCTGCTGGTGTTTAAATATATATTGAAAAAAAGTCGAGGGGGAAGGCCCTGTTTACTGACTACGTAAATTTGAAATTCTCTACTTTGACTTTCATTTATACTAATGGTGTTTCTTGGCTCAATATATAAAGACTTCAGAGAAAGAATGAATGCTTGTGGAAAAATAAACTCGGACAGTGCATACTACTGATTATTCCAATTCACCAGATAAAAAGCTTTCTCTGTGTCAACCATAATAGCCGTCAGTGTATGTATAAGAGTAGTTGCTGAATATGCTGGCCAGAAAGCTTGTAATAGTTTTAATAATCTCTCGTCCATTAAGAAACCCCTGTTGGTCTTTGTGAATTTTGGTGGGAACAATAATCTGTATTCTTCAGGCTAATATTTGGCCATAGATTTCGCAATCATTATTTAGCAATGATATCGGACGATAAGATGAGAAAATGGTCGGATCTACATAAATTATGTATTTTGAGAGTAAATATGCTCTTACCAATGGACAGTTTCAGTATTCCCACCTGAGAAACACTAATTAAATAATTAATTCAGGCTTCTAATAGTAAGTAAGTAATTATGTAAAATTTGGCTAAAACAAGGACTTACTTTGGAGGGAATCTGTGATTCAAAGGCGTGATGTTATGTTGTGACAATCTCATTTGCCAGTAAAAAAAACAAGCTAAAACACCACTCTTTTTTGTGCAATGAAAGAAAACAAACATAATAAGTGCATGTATACGTATGCAATCATACATACACACACACACATATATATATATATATACACTTATAAATATGTGGTAACAGGCCCTGCGCACACGCTTTTAAGTGTTTACAACACAAAGTAAACGTTGTATACAAAAGATGACAGGAAATCCTTTCTTCCAGTTTTCATTTAATGAAGTGTTGTTTCATATGCCAGCCAACACGTGTTTCGTCATTGGGTATGTAACCCTTGACTTCTTCAGGGCTGGAATTGAATAAAAATGGCTTATATCACAATAGATTGCATGAAATTACACAGTTACTGTGTCTTGCGTGAATAAGACACAAACAGCAGAAATGTAAATTAATAATAATAATGTACATTTAGGTATGTGGGAAAAGTGGTCAACCGAGAATTTCACAATCTATAAAAGGAGGGAAGGGCCCAAAATTTATATGTGACAACCAGATCAGGGGTCATGCATGATGGTGAATTATGTGAATTCACTAAATTAGTTGTATGCTGACCTTATCGTGTGCTAAATAAAGGTATCAAATGCGTGTGTATATCAAACTAAACCTAGGTGCATGATCATAACGAATGTGAGGGTGAGGTATGTCGAAAAATCCACTATTATATTATTGTGGATGAAGGAAAATTTTAGGTGTGTGGTAACAATACTTATAATGGCATTATTTCACCCGGCGCACGTGAATAAAATCGGTGAGTGGAGACCTAAAGTCTATTACGTAACTCGAAATATCACAGTATCAGAATTATGCCTACCTCAAATGGAATATGGTAGGACTTCTCGGTTGACCACTTTTCCCACACTTAAAAGCGTGTGCGCAGGGCCTGTTACCATTTGTATAAAACGGACCAGTGTCCACCATTGAGGGCTTAGGGGTTTTCCCTCACCTGTTGCACCGCACTGATATTTCTTTTCGTATTACACTCACGATATCAGGTTAGCGCCGTGGCATACCCTGCATTTAACAATACCCCCTTTTGCTTTTGTTTCACTTATAAATATGTGTTTATAAGTTTTTCCTTAGGGAAATCTCATATACTGATAAACCAGGCTATAGTGAACAACTGAATAAGGTATGATGCAATGTGTGAAAGGCTATATACAGCATTTAGGGCTTCATTTAGAGGCGGGGTTGTCATCTATCAACACACTGGGCTAGCGGAGGTCCTCGCCTCTGCCTCCATCCTGTCAGGGATGGCAGGACCACCCACCACATCTAGAGATCTTGATGCTGAAAGAGAATCTGGCAGTACAGCGGATGGACATTCAGCTACTATTTCAGGTAAATGCAGGCCACCATGTTGTCGTGGCCTGCTCCATGTTCTTCTTAGCTTTTCAGAAATGACCCCTCATAGCAGGGTTTGTTTAAAAACTACAAGCTATATGGCCCTGACACCTGGGGAGTTTCCCTCTGCAATTTGTGGAGGTTTTGCTCACAAAGATCAGGGGCAGATGACCCAGCCTAATTAGGGTAAGGTGTCTACCGCTCTGCCATGTGGTAAATGGTCCTTGGATCAATGGATTCCAATGGCAGAGCCCACGGCGGCTCCAGTCAGAAACCTGGCAGCTCCCCCAACTTAAAATGAGGTCGGGGAACTGTACGTTTGACACCATGGTGGTACCATTGATTTATGGTGCTATTTCTGTCTCACCAAACTCTAAATGACAACCTCGGTTTGCCTTTTCGGCTATGTATTAAAAGCTCCTATTTTTATAAAATACTGTCCTTTATGGGTGACTTTTTAAGTCCATGGCACTTAGAACACCTTCAGTCAGAGGGATTCTTATCTCCCAGAAGGGACTTGACACCTACAATGTGCAGACAGTAGATAGATATTGCCTTTCCAATAATTATTATCCAACACTTGTCTCATAAATAACCTTCAACCCTTATGCAGTTTGTCGTTTAATTTTAACTCAGCTGTGCCACCAGTTATGTTTCTGTTGGCCATTTTAGACTGTGGTTGTATCACTGTAGTTGACATCAATTAAACATTTCCGCAGACTACTTACTGATTTCTAGTTTCCCACCTTTAAAGGGCAGTTTTATTTTTTTCGAAATCAGACTTCTGAACCTTTCATGTCTAGCATCGATACATCTTTGGCTATACAGACACAAATTATGTATGTTACGAACAGGCTCTTGGCAAAGAACAGTTCATAGGTTCACACAGGTGAGAATCATTTAAAAATGTTAAACTAGGCAATTAAAGGTAGATATTTAAGGTATTGTAGCAATGCTGGAAACAAATTCATAAGTAGGGAACAGAATCGTAGTAAGGCAAATGTCAACACCCGGAAAACTAGATATTAAGTGCATTAAGGTATATTGATTACGTTTTTAAGAGGCCTTATGAAACCATTAATTAAATGAGTCATTAAAATAAAATGCATAATTTACTTTTCTGCGCTGCCAAATGTTTTGCTATATAAAACGATAACAAAAGGCATTTTCTTCCGTTCAAAGAACCACAAACCAGGGGCATGGCTTAGGCGCCGTCAGGGATGGCAGCTCTCCCATGAGCTGCGTGACGGAACAGGAGCCTCTTTCCAGTTTCGGCGGTTTGCGCCGTGACGAACGGCTTGACAGGAAGCTACCGCCTGTGTGAATATGCCGGCCACGTTTTGAAGTGTCTTGTGGAGTTCCCGCGGTAAGCGGCACACTACTTTTGACTTTTGTGGGCCGACGCGAGTGTTCTGAAACTCGCGTCCGCCATTTTGTTTCTACCGCGAGCGGTGTTTCTCCTCATAAAATGAGGCAACATGACCCAGCAATAACGAAAACATGTTTATTGCTATTTCTTTATAACTTTTAATGCTGGGCTTCTCTAGTGCTTCCATGGTACTCTTCCTGAGTGAATTTTGAAACATGTTTAGTATCCTTTGATATTTTGGTCTCCCTTGGATATTTTTGTATGGATACCTACTATATTGCAGCTTTTCTCCTCAAATTTTTTGTTTTTGCTACTTTGTGAACTTTATGTCTGGGGAGAACAAAATCTGCTCAACGTTCCAAGGCAATGTCTTCTACGCCGGTGGTGGACTATAACCCTTTCAGTGTTCTTCAGGATAATATGGCAGATTCAGACCAGGTCTCTTTAAGCCCACCTGTCTCTAATGTTTCACTGCCTGCTCCTAAAGTTTTATCAAAGCTGCCTGGCACATCAACGCAATCACCTTTGAAGAGGGTCAAACAAGATCCTCCCTCACCAACAGTATCTCCTCCTCCTATTTCAATGGAGTTAATTTTGGAAGAAATTCGGGCACTTAAGCCTTATATGGAGGAGACTAACATACGTCTTCAGCAACTAGACGATAAATGGTCTCATATGGAGAGTAGGGTGGTTCAATTGGAAAATAAGGTCGACTCTCTCCATTCTACTGTGGCGCAAGTTCCTTCAATGCAATATCAGATTTCAAGTCTTCAGAAGCAGGTTGAAAACCTTGAAAATCGTAACAGGTGCAATAATCTTCGCATTTACGGCTTGATAGAGGGACTTGAAGGTACTAATCCGCTCTCCTTTTTCAATCTTTTCTTCTGAAACTTTTGGATATTCCCAGTTCTCCACCTTTGAACATCCAGCGTGCTCACCGTTTGGGTCATGTTCCACATTCGACAAGTTCTTCACATAAACCGAGAGGAGTAATACTGTATTTTTTGGAATAGACAGACTTGCTGAAGGTTTTACAAGCTGCTAAAGCCAAAGGTAGACTCTCCTGGCAAGGCTCCACCCTCTTCTTCTCGCAAGATTATGCCAAAGCAACGGCAGATAGAAGGAAACAATTTTTGGACATGAGACCAGCACTACGAAATATTAATGCCAGATTCAGCCTTATCCATCCTTGTCTTTTTAAAGTTACTTATAAAAATAAGACTACAGCATATGAGGATCCCCGTTTACTTCAGCGATTTTTGGAAAACTGCAGACAGGTAGCCATGGACGTTTCAAGATCCGCTGATTAATGTTGATATGTCTTTTTCCTTGCTAATTTGTTCTGGTTGTTTGTTCGTATAATGTTTTTGTTGCTTTGTTCATGATATGTTCTATTTCTTTTTCTTTAGGTTCAATTTTCTTATATTCATTCATGTGAATATCCGTTCATCTGATGATTTCTTGTCCTCCTCCCGTTCCCGTCAGTGGAGTTCCGGTTGATGTACCATCCCCCCTTGTGGCGCCACTACCCTCGACCTTTTTGTGTGTTTTTTGGTATGTCATTTTTTGTATCTCATACATGGTTTTGATATGTTTCTTTTTACATGGTCTTTTTTCTTGTGTTTTTTCCTTCTCTTTCTCTTTTGTTTTCTCTTTTCTTACAATGGTTTTTATCAATTGCCTTTCTACCTTTCTTATCTCTTGTTCTTTATCTAATATTTTTCAATGCTAATTCTATACATCATCCTATCTCTCCTCTCTTTTCTCTTCTGTCCTTTATTTCTATTCTATTTTCTATTTGCAATTTTCTCTATCATTCTCTCATTGTTTCAAAAGTACCTCTTATTCTATTTTTCCTATTGTTTTGATTACACACCATTTACAGTTATTATCATATATTGCAATGTTTATAGATTAATGTTACGTGATAAATGACTTTAAGAATCATTTCATGGAATGTTAAAGGTTTAGGTTCCCCTATAAAACGTCAGAGAGTTTTATCACATCTTTCTTCTTTAAAGGGAGATATTGTTTTGTTGCAAGAAATACATATTGTTGATAAAGAAATTGCTAAGCTAAAACATCAATGGGTTGGTCAGGTCTTTGCCTCTCCAGGTTCAGGGAAGCGTAACGGGGTGGCTATTCTTTGTCACAAGCGTCTCAATATACAATTACTTACTCAAGATGAAGATTGTGATGGCAGATGGGTTTCTATTTCTTTACTTATTGATAAAATCCCAGTAACTATTGTTAATCTTTATGCACCTACCACACCAGATAAATCTTTTTGGCCAGGTGTATTATCTAAGTTGATGACCTATACCGATGATTATTTGATTGTGGGTGGTGATTGCAACATGGTTTTTGACCCTATCTTGGACAGACAGTCTAAGTCCAGATTCATACCTTCGCACATGCACTCTCAATTTACATCAACTCTATCCCAAAGATCTCTTGTTGATGCATGGAGATTATGTAATCCCACTCTCCAAGAGTACACTTTCTTTTCCCCTGCCCATTTCTCTCAATCTAGGTTGGATTATATCTTTATTTCCAATAACCTTGCTCAAAGAGTTATTAATTCTGATATAGGATCTATATTGATCTCTGACCATGCACCAGTAACTTTAGATCTAGAATTCCTTCCCCCTTCAGGGAACCCGACGGTGGAGGTTCAATAACTCTCTTCTGTCGGACTCACAAGTCACACGTGCCTTTGAACATTTTGCTCACACTTTCTTTATGGAAAATGAATCTCCTGAGATTACACCTCAAATTGTTTGGGATACTTTTAAAGCCGCCTCTAGAGACTTTATTATTAATTTTGTTTCTCAAAAAGGAAATCAGCTGTTAATAAGTTAAAAACTCTCACCGCACAAATTAAGAAGCTAGAATATTCTTACTACAAATCCCAATCAACGAACGTTTTAAATGATCTTTTAAAAGCCAAATTTGAATTTAATCAAATTTCTACAAACAATGCTAATTCTTTTCTACTCAAGACCAGTGCGAAATATTATGGTGGTCAAAATAAATCAGGGAAACTTCTTGCGAATTATTTTAAGATTAGGAAAGAGCGTACTATTATTGATTCTATTCTTACTCCTTCTAATCAGACCCTATATATAAAAATGAAGACATTCTTTCAGAATTTACAAAATTTTATCAAACCCTTTATTCCCCAGAAGTTTAATCAGACGCCCATGACGCTTCTATTTATTTATCCTCCATTCCAGCTCCTGTTCATCCTGGCTTAGATTTTTCTTTATTAGATCAAGATATTCAATTACAGGATATTTCTACTGCTATTCGTTCTATTAAACAGGGCAAAGCCCCTGGACCTGACTGGTTTCACTATTGAATTCTACTCATTTTTCTCTTCTTTCCTTATTCCTAAGTTACATCAACTCTATCTTTATTTTATTTCAGCTAAATCATCCAGCGGTTCTTTTCCAGAAGCGCTGATATGCCTTCTTCCTAAAGACGGAAAAGACCATAAATTATGTAAGAATTACCGTCCAATTTCCCTCATTAATTTAGACTATAAGATCTTGGCAAAGATTTTAGTTCTACGATTGGAATTTTTTTTACCACATTTAATTGGGAAAGAACAATGCGGTTTTATTAAAGGTAGACTTCTTTCCGACAATATTCGTTTATTTTTTAATGTTATTAGTAAATCTAAATCTTATAAATCCTCCCTAGCAGCGATCTCTTCAGACGCAGAAAAGGCATTTGATAGGGTTAATTGGTCCTTTATTTTTGCTACCCTTTCCTGGTTCGGGTTTGGTCCCAAATTTATTCAATATGTTTCATTACTCTATTCCTCTCCTAGATCTTCTATTTTAGTTAATGGTCTCATGTCTCCTTATTTTCCTCTGCGCAGAGGCGTACGACAGGGTTGTCCTCTTTCCCCCTTATTATTTGTCCTTGCCGTAGAACCCTTTTTGATAAAGATCCTTTCTAATCCCCAAATTACTGGTTTCTCTTATGGAAATTCTCAACTTAAACTTTCAGCATATGCTGATGATATCCTGTTATTTATTTCTCGTCCACAAACGTCTTTACCTGCATTTTTATTAGAAGTAAATAGTTTTGCAACGGTCTCGGGGTACAAATTGAATGCAGATAAATGTGAAATTCTTCCCTTAAATAATTTATGTTTCCATGCTGATTTCACTACATCTTCATTTCATTGGAATCCAACTAAAATTAAATATCTTGGTTTATTATTCTCGGACTCTATTACGAATTCTATCACTTCGAATTTGAATTCCTTATCTACAATTTTACTAGAACTTACTTCTCGATGGAATCCCTTATTTTTATCTTGGTGGGGTCGTCTTGATACTATCAAGATGATGCTTGTTCCCATTATATTATTTTATATTTCTAATATGCCTATTAACGTTCCCCAGCGTTATTATAAAAAATCTACTAAATTTTGTCCAAATTTTTATGGAATGGGAAAAATCTCGGATGTCTCTGTGTAAACTTAAAAGACCAAAACATTTGGGTGGTGTTAACTTTACAGACTTCGTCAAATATCACCAAGCATTCTGTCTTAAGCATTCGGCCTTCTTATTAGATAATGATGTTGAGTCTATACCTTTATGGGCTGACCTGGAGAAATCTTGTTTCAGTCCCTTTTCTTTGTTAGAATGTTTATCTTTCTCATCTAGGCCTTCATTTTTGTCTTCTCCAATTTTTAAGAATACATGCAGAATACTTTCCCCATTCTTCTTTCATTCAAATTTTTAGCATCCCCTATTTGGTATAATATTTTGATTAAGATCAATAATAGAGTCATATTTTGGAAAGATTGGTACTCTAAAGGATTGAAACGGGTCTCTCAATTATATCATGATGACTCCACTCTTCTTTTTCAGAAGCTCAAACTCTTTTTTCATTTCCGGCCTCATATGAAACTAAATATAGGTTACTCATCTCTGCAATTCTGGGGGCTTATCAAAATTTCTCTTATGAACAACTATCTTCTTCCTCTCCTTCTCCTATGGGCAAATTATTAGCTACACTACCGTCTGCGTCTCAAATTTATAAACATGACTCTAATTCCAACAGATAGAGATAAGACTGAAGTCGAACTTGGTTGGGAAATAGATCTACAATCTACCTTTCCCACTTCTCTCTGGAATAAGGTTTGGTCCAAAATAAGAAAGTCTTCTAGAGCGGCTAACACAACTCAAACAATATTTTTTATCTATAATAGACTTTTAATCACACCTGTTAGACTCCATGAATTCGACTCTACTATATCTTCCAACTGCTGGTCCTGTGCTCGCCCATTTGCAGATCTTAAGCATATGTTGTTTGCATCCCCTCTTATATATGACTTTTGGTTAAAAGTTTGGAAACAGATAAATTCAATATTTAATTCAAATTCTCCTTTCAATTTTATTAATCTTTTTCTGGGCAGCACTTCAGATTATTGGCCATCTCAATTTAGGGATTTTTACATAATCGATTTACTTCTAGCAGTAGTTTTCCAACAAATTACCAAATCTTGGAAAGACTCCTCTCAAGTATCCTTTCAAGCATGGTGGTATGGTGTATGTTATCACCATAGACTTGATAGGGCATACATATAACCTGTTTCATTAGCCATTAAGAGAGACCTTTATGGTTTCCCATCATTTCTTTTTTGGATAAATCTGCCCATAATGCATGCTCTCATACCCCTCGAATTGAAGAAGTACCTAAACCTCCATGATGTATCCTGGTTAATGAAAGTTTGTCCTATTTTATCTTATTTTATTCCTTTGAATTTTTATAATTTTTTTCTCACAAATTGCTATGTTGTTGTTATCAGTCCAGTTTTTTTACTGGTGTTATGTTGTATTTCTCTTTTCAAGATTTATAGTTACTTGCTCAATGATTTTATTGTTTATTTAAGTGTTACTATTGCAAATTCTTTTAATAAACTTTCACTTTAAACTCAAAAAAGAACCACAAACCACTAATCTAACGTTAATTGCAGGAAAGAGAATGTAAATCGTTGAAATCCATACCTGAAATGTCTTCTCTGTGTATACATCTGTGTCACGCTGTGTGTCACGCATGTTGACAGCCGGCACGGGGACACGGTCTCTTCTCTATTGGAACTTTAATTTTTTGGGGCTATAGAACTTCTTACTTGTGGTGTTAGTGGAAAGGGAATTGTGCTCAGACCCATAGACTTCAGCCAGACTGAGCATTAATTGAAACTTAATTATATTCACTCAGGCAATGTCAAGACTTGGAGAATATGTTAGACATCCCTTATTCCAAGTGTGCCAAGAATTTCGCTCAGAAAAACCACATAGGGAGAATACGGCAAAATTGAACTAGGAGATTCCAAAGTCCTCAAGTGGGAATGAGGAACAACAGGGTATTCCAGCTATATTAAATAGTAACACCACATGCTTTTCCCTTTTTCAATATTTTTTATACATGGAGACACTCGTGGAGGGACATTTTATGGGTCTGAGCGCAATTTGCACGGAGGTCAGAAAGTCACATTGGGTGCAAACACCATTTCAACTCAAATTGTCATTTGCTGAGCAACTTAGAATGAACCTGAAGGCAATCCAGAATTAACCATGGCAGATCATGAGAGCTTATCTAGAGACTATCAGGCACATGCATCAAGAAAAGCTTTTGCGAGTCCTTAATTGCGATTATTAAGGAATCGCAATTAAGGACTCTCAAAAGCCTATGCATGTAGGAATCGCTATTAAAATAGCGATTCCTAAACATTCCTTAATTGCGACTCGCAAATTGTGAGTAGCAATTAAGGAATGGCTTCAGATTCATTCCTATGGGCCTACAGGCCCATAGGAATGAATGGGAAATTGCATGCGCAATTTGCGAGTACCAATAGGTACTCGAAAATTGCGCATGCAATTCAAGGGTGCAAAGGTGTCAAAATGACACCCTGTTGCACCCTGAAATTGTGATGTGCACCCATGTTAGCACACACATGCCCCAAGGGCATGTGTGTGTGTAACCTGAAACCTTGAAAAATGCGCTTTAGTGCATTTTTCAAGGTTTTTGCAAAATACAGACCAGAGTAATTTCTCTGTATTTTGCGGCCCCAAATAGCGAATTCGTTATTTCTAAGTGCCTCTAGCATTGCATTTAAGGAATCGCAAATTGCGATTCCTTAAATGCAAATGCAATTTAAGAAATTGCAATAAATTGCGATTTCTTAAATTGCGAGTGCCTAACACTTTAATGCATCGCAAAAGGCCTTTTTGCGGGAGCAAATGGCCGATTTTTGCGAATTGCACTGTTTGCGCTCGCAAAAACCTTTGATGCATGTGCCCCTATGTAATTTTGTGGACCTTAATGTCCTATGACCTTTGCCCTTGGATACTTTTACATTATTTCTGTATATTTTGTGAGTTCTTTTTTTATATGCTTGTGTGGTTTTTATGTTTATGCTTGTATTATGACTAATGCCTTTGTTCAGCAGCAACATATATATGGCACTATCGGAAGGAGTACTCTCATTGTTAGTGCTGTGTTATATATAAGAGTGATTTTCACAACTTCTACTACTCACAAACCTCTTGGAAAACAAGTCTGTTTTTGCACACATTGCAAAAACTGTTTAATTAAACGTTTTTGCTGATTGCGAAATAGTCAAAGTAGCCCTTCGTTTAGCTGTTGGCTAAAGAGGAGAATGCAGCGCAAATTGAGACTCTGAAGGGTCAAAGCAGGATACACACATGGACACAGACTTCTGTCATAACGAGGGCTGCCCACAGCCCAGGCAGCTGATGCTTGTGAGGCTGGGCTATAACTCCTTAGAATGGCACACTGTAAAATACAATTCTAGGCTGTTTTTTTTAAATGATGTTAAGCATCACATTTGTGTTAATTTTTTTTATTATTTATCTTTCCTAATGCTCTAATTATAATTGCATTAATTTCTTGCCATGTTTTATACAATAGGCTTGTGTAGAATAGATTTGTAGTACACCACTGTTGTGTTCACTGATTTCTCACTACCAAGTATTGGGTCCCAAGAATAATAACACTATTAGGGTCTCTAGGGAGGTCTGACACAGTCTTCAGACCATCCCTCCCCCATAAAGTAGGCCGTGGGTGGGCCAGTGAGACCCTGGCTGTGTTCCCAGAACCACATGCCCCCGGGCAATATTCAGAGTTCATGAGACTTGGAAAAAATTCTGGGTGGACAAAATCCTGGACACATATGAGAGAAAAACAATGAAATAAGAGAGCATCATAAGTGAGAGAGAAAATAAACAACATTGCTTAAATACATGGCACAGCATTACAGAAGAGAAGCGTTAGAGTCTCAGTTCAAGACAGTTAATGTTAAACAGTTATACTCTTTATATAGTTATTTCCCTCAATTAAGACTCATACTCAAGCATCTCAAATCCCCCCAGAGTTAATAAAGCAGTGCCCTGTTAGATAAATACAGTTTCAAAGCAAAAACCTGAGCTTACCCTTACTAACCATGAAACAATCTGTCAGGGCTGCGGCTTATGACGTACAACGTGGTCCGCTGACGCTACTGATGCAGGATCAGTAGCGTCCCGACATTCAAACATTAGACTGTAAGCTTGCGAGAGTCTTCAACTCTTGCGAGAATGGCAGCCATTTGCTGACGTGACAGGTTAAAAGCCCAGTCCATGGTCGGCAAGATGGCTGTTGTTGTTTACTTATCTGATACCTGAAAGACGTTCCTCACATCCTGCCGATGCTGGAGACTTCTCCCGAACCCCTGCCAGCATTTTCCTGTTGCTCTCTTTTCCAGTTGTTTGTTGTTCCATCCTGGATTACCGCCTGCTGCCTGTTTCTCAAACCTGTAAGAAAAAATTAAAAAAACAGGTCACCAACAAAGACACAGTAATGCGAAGTTGCTCTGCGCTATATAAGGAAGCTATATTTACTGTCCAAAGAACCCATGAAGTATCTGATATTTTGGACTCTGGTGCACCTCGGAAAAAATGAGCTATACGATAAGATTTATTCTTTCATCTCTATGGAACGTTTGACTTGTTTGTAAGTAAATACACTAAAGACTGAATTGAGTATGATGTATTTTCACGATGCCTAGCTACCAGAACCTTTTTTAGTATGCATACAATGTGCGATTCACCCACTACTCAAAACCCTCCCCACAATCATGTCTCGAGGAGTGACCAAACACAGTGTGTGGATCAGCCACGGCGTAGTCCTTTATTCACATTAACTTGATCATTATTAACTTTGATCATTTACTCAAGCATAAGCGACATCAATCATTTGTTAAAATTTCTTAAAATCTTCTGAAGGACAATAAGATGCAAGCCAGATTCGAAAGGTTACATTAGGCGAAAATTTACATTATAAACATTGCAGCAACCATCAAAACACGCACATTGTGGTGAAAACCCACTGTGCTCGTTGTGCCTGCAGGCCCCAACTTGCACTGACCCCTGAGTACCACCCAGGGAATCCCACAGCATTGACGTAACACATTGACCGGCAGTCATTAGTAGCAACTTTCTCCAATCTTCCATCACAGAGGTAACTACCACACCAGGGCACCGCATAACGCATTGGCCCCACCGGGGTACCTGAACACAGGTGCACCCCCCAAAAGTTCTTAACTCTGGCATCTTGGGTAGGGCAGGAGAATCCAGGACCACCAGCAGGTCAGTCCCCCCTCCCTCCAGCCCAGTGCCCCACTGAATGCACCCCCTGTCAAAGGGTCAGTCAGTCCACATAAAAAGTCCCCTTCTCAGTATCCCCCGCTATTTAGCTGCCAGGGACTCCGCCACAGGGCGAGGAGCTTACTTGCACTCTCGCCTGTTACCTGTCCACACCTCTGGAGACGCTGGAGGGGACATAGAGAAAGGCCCTTCTCCGACCTGCTGCTTATATTGCTCCGATGACGTCACTGGCCGGCCCCCGTGCTTTAATCTCTTCCGGTGCACTGAGGGGGGGAGGAAGGGCTCTTGTCCGAGATGCAACTAAGGGCATCACGCCCCGAGGTGCGGGTGGCGCCAAACAGTTTTTGAACTATGCTTTAAAGAAGCCGGAAAACTGTAGTAGTTCAAGGAATGAGAATAATTCCTGATGTAGAACCTAGTACAATGACTCGATGTGCAAATTCATGTAATCAGGAAGGGGTGAGTCTGGGAGGAGATGGAGGTAGATAACGAGCGTCTTGAGTATTAGGTGTTAGCACACCCTTTTTCTCTTTTAGACATACACTGAAGTTAAGGATTTAAAACCTTACTAATGGGAAAGAGGAAACACTTAGGAAAGGACAAGGGTGAGGAAAGAAAGTAGATCAGAAAAGTCGAAAAAGGCTGCACAATTCTTTCTTCTAACAAACTCTAATGTGATGTCTTGCTTTTTTTCTTGTTACACCTTGTTAGAAATGGGATCTCTAGTTGGCAAGGGCTTGCACCTTTGTCCAAGTAGGGACCCTTCTTCCTAGTCAGGGTAAGGGTTGTTACACTCGTGAAGTAACCCCTGCTCACCCTCGTGGTAGCTTGGCACGAGCAGTCAGGCTTAATTCAGAGGCAGTGTGTAAAGCATTTGCACATAACCAACAGTAATACAGTGTAAGCACTACAAACGGACACCACACCAGTTTAGAAAAATAACCAATATTTTATATACTCAAGACAAGACCAATTACGACAAAAATCCACAATACTATACTTTACGAATGAATACTTGATACGTTAACTTCTTCTTTGCAGGAATAGCACAAAAGCAAAGTTCGTACGAGTCGGTAGCTCCGTCCGAGCCTACCGTGATGCTGAAAACCACAGAGTCTAACAGTTCCAGCCGACCGCGTCGATACGGGCCAGCAGAGTCATGAACAGACTCGGTTACAGTACCTTTCTCGTTGTGGCTGGTACGGAGTGTACGAGCCGGTCGGCGTTCGTCGCGGTTGCGGTGCAAGACGGAGCGATGCAAGGTGCGGTGTCCCTCGATGCGGTGCAGGCAGCGGCTCGATGAGCGTCGTGCAGACGGAGTCGGTGAGTCCAAGGCGTGCGATGCAGGGCGAGACGATGCTCGATGCGGTGCTGACAGGTTGCGATGCAGGCGACCAAGCCGGTGTGCGGGAGCTGGCGTCGGACAGCGGTGCGAGTCGGAGCGGTGCGTCGCAGACGTGCGAGCGGTGCCCCAAATGCGGTGCGGTCACGACTCTTGAGCCAGTGGCAGCGACAGTGTCGGTCTGGTCCGGCTGGCCCCAGTGAAGCGATGCGATGCGAACTGCGGTGCCCACAGGTCACGGTGCAAGCAGCGGCTCGATGTTGGCGGCGTCGGACGTCGCCACGGTGAGACCAGGGTTGCGATGCGAAGCGGGGCGATGCGGTCTGCGGTGCAAACAGGTCACCGGCCAGGGATGGATTCGGTTGACGGAGTCGGTTGCAGTTCCCTTCCTCTGTGGCAACTGAAACAGCGTGTCCAGAAGCGGTACCCAGAGGCTTGTGAAGTCTTTGCAGTCCCTGAGACTTCTTAACAGGAGGCCAGCTCGGTTTCTGGCCCTTGGAGATACTCAGCACAAGTTTGGAGAAAGTTCAGTCCAGTCCTTTCACTGCCCAAGACAGAAGCAGCAACTGCAGGCCAACCCAACAAAGCAACAACACAGCAAAGGGGCAGTACTCCTCCTGGCAGCTCTTCCAGCTCTTCGTCTTGGCAGGTTCCTTGATTCCAGCGAGATCTAAATTCATGGGGTCAGGGCCCCAATATTTATATCCCAAATTCCTTTGTTCTCTGAAGGCAGAGAGGCCTTTGCCTAGTCCAAACCAGTTCTGGAGCACTTTGTTGACAAGTCTCCGTCCCTTCTTTCAGTGAGTAGGCCAGGGACATCAGACGCACCACAGGAGGTGGAGCCAGCATTGTGGAGGGAAGGCACTGTCCTATTCAGGGCCCAGGTGCGACCCCTCCCACCCATCTACAGGTCGATCTGGCTATTCAGCCCTGCGCTGACTCACCCTGTCTCCTGGCATCCCCCAGCCCCTGTCACTCACATTCCAGACAAGGAATACACAATCTCGCAGAGGCAGGCTTGGATGGTTAGACAAGAAAATACCCACTTTCTAAAAGTGGTATTTTCAAACACAGAATGTTAAAACCGACTTCACTAAAAGCTGCATTTTATCATTCTGAGTCCAGGCATACTAAACTCGAATTTCTACCATGTTCCCGGGTCAGTTAGGATTATAAGCTGTAATAATCAAAACTGCCCGTTCTGGCCTAGGGGAACAGGTAGCCTTGCAATAGTGAAAAACGAACTAGGCTGTAATTCACTATCAGGACATGCCGCACACACCCGGGCATGTCCTACCTTTCGCGTACAACGCACCCCTGCCCACGGGGGTACCTTGGGCCTACCTTAGGGGTGACTAACATGTAGCAAAGGGAAGGTTTAGGGACTTGCAAGTGTGTGCACTTGCCAAGTCGACATGGCAGCCCCAGGCTGCGCACAGGCTCTGCGATGGCAGGCCCGAGTTACACTTTACGGACTGTTTGCGTGGGTGGCACAATCCAGTGCTGCAGCCCACCAACAGCATTTGGTCTATAGGCCCTGGCACTCGCAGTGCACTTTACAAGGGACTGACACATAAACCAAATAGGCCAATCATGGAAACACCAATCCATAACACATTTTATACAGGAGCACTTGCACTTTCCCACTGGACCGCAGTGAGGAAAGTGCGCAGAATCATCACACCAGCAAAAACAGAGTCAAAACCGGGGGTCAGAAAGCAAAAAGTCAGGGGAAACACGCCAAAAGATGCCAAGTCTAACACATGTCCCCTCCAGCTGAAAGTAGGGAGAACTACCCAACCCCATTGGAGTTCTCTTCACTAAGGCGGAAGAACCTGGACAGACCATCTGCGTTGGCGTGTTCTGTACCAGGACGGTGTTCCACCGTAAAGTCCATTCCCTGTAGGGAGATGGACCACCTCAGCAGTTTTGGATTCTCGCCCTCATTTGCATCAACCATCTGAGGGGCCTGTGGTCTGTCTGAACCCGGAAGTGAGTCCCAAACAGGTATGGTCTCAACTTCTTCAGCGCCCAGACCACAGCAAAAGCTTCCCTTTCTATGGCACTCCACCTCTGTTCCCTGGGAAGTAGTCTCCTGCTAAGGAAGACTACAGGCTGATCCAGGCCCTCTTCGTTCAGTTGTGAGAGCACCGCTCCCACACCATGCTCTGAAGCGTCAGTCTGCACGACGAATTCCTTGGAGAAGTCAGGTGCCTTGAGCACGGGCGCCGTGCACATGGCTGCCTTCAGGGCATCAACAGCTTTCTGGCAGGACTCAGTCCAGATCACTTTCCTGGGCTGCCTCTTAGAGGTCAGCTCTGTTAAGGGGGCAACGATGGTGCCATAGCCCTTAACAAATCTCCTATAATAACCGGTGAGACCTAAGAAGGCTCTCACCTCTGTCTGGGTCTTGGGGGCTCCCAAGCCAGAATGGTGTCAATCTTGGGTTGTAGGGGCGCCACCTGGCCGCTTCCTACCTGGTGTCCCAAGTACACCACCGAACCCTGCCCGATCTGGCACTTACTGGCCTTGATCGTGAGGCCTGCACCTTGCAGAGCCCTCAACACTTTCTCAAGGTGCTGTAAATGTTCTTCCCAGCTGGAACTGAACACAGCAATGTCATCCAGGTAGGCGGCACTGAAATCCTCCAGCCCAGCCAACACCTGATTGACCAACCTCTGAAAGGTGGCAGGGGCATTCTTCAACCCAAAGGGCATCACCCGGAATTGGTAATGACCTTCTGGGGTTGAGAATGCTGATCTCTCCTTGGCCCCATCGGTTAAGGCAATCTGCCAGTACCCAGACGTCAAATCAAACGTGCTGAGGAACCGGGCAGCTCCCAACCGATCAATGAGCTCATCAGCTCTGGGGATGGGGTGCGCGTCAGTCCTGGTGACGGCATTGAGCCCACGGTAGTCCACACAAAACCGGAGTTCTGGAGTGGCACCGGGCGCCGCAGCCTTTGGGACCAAGACCACTGGGCTGGACCAAGACCACTGGGCTGGCCCAAGGACTGTGGGAGGGCTCAATCACCCCTAACGCCAACATCTTAGAGACCTCCTCCTTGATGCTGGCTCTGACCCGGTCAGTCAACCTGTAAATCTTGTGCTTCACAGGATGGCTGTCACCGGTGTCCACGTCATGGGTACACCAGTGAGTAACACCGGGGTCAGAGAGAACAGCGGGGCGAACTGTCCCAACAACTGGCGACAACCCCCTGCTGCTCCTGAGTCAGAGTAGGGGAGAGGATCACACCCTCTACTGACCCATCATGCTCCTTGGTAGACAGGAGGTCAGGGAGAGGCTCGCTCTCCTCTTCCACCCCATCATCTGTCGCCAAGAGCATACTCACTTCGGACCTCTCGAAGTGGGGCTTGAGGCGGTTCACGTGAAGGACCCTCAAAGGGTTCCTTGGAGCCTGCAAATCCACCAGGTAGGTGACGTCACTTTTGCGCTCCTTTACCTCATATGGCCCAGTCCACTTGTCCTGCAAGGCACAAGGTGCTACTGGGGCCATGACCCACACTTTTGTCCAGGTTGAAATTCGACCAGAGTGGCGTTCTGGTCATACCATCTCTTCATTTCTTCCTGGCTTGCTTCTAGGTTCGCCTGAGCGAGTTTCCTGAAGCGGGCAGTTTGGTTTCTAAAGGCCAGCATGTAGCTAAATACATCCTGGGGAGTTTTCCTGGGAGCTGCCTCCCAGCCTTCCTTAACCAAACTCAGAGGTCCTCTGACAGGGTGGCCATACAGGAGCTCAAAGGGGCTGTACCCAAGAGACTTCTGAGGCACCTCCCTGTATGCAAAGAGTAGGCATGGCAAGAGGACGTCCCACTTACGCCTCATGGGTTCTGTTAGACCCTTGATCATGCCTTTCAAGGTCTGGTTGAATCTCTCCACCAGACCGTTTCCTTGTGGGTGGTAAGGAGTGGTGAACTTGTAGGTTACCCCACACTCCTTCCACAGGGATGTCATATACTTCGATATGAAATTGGTCCCCCTATCAGAAACCACCTCTCTGGGGAATCCCACACGGGAAAAGATCCCCATTAACGCCCGGCCCACCACTGGCGCCGTCGTTGTCCTGAGAGGGATTGCCTCCGGGTACCGGGTGGCATGGTCCACCAAGACCAGGATGTACCTGTTGCCCATGGCTGTCTTGGGATCCAGTGGCCCCACAATATCCATCCCTACCCTTTCAAAGGGTGTTCCAACAACCGGAAAAGGTTGGAGAGGAGCTTTGACCTTCCTCCCACTCTTACCACTTGCCTGGCAAGTTTGGCAAGACCTGCAGTGTGCATCTGACTGCCTTCGCATTTGGGGCCAAAAGAAGTGGGTGACAAGCCTGTCAAAGGTCTTGTCCTGCCCCAAATGTCCTGCCAAAGGCACGTCATGAGCCAGACCCAGTAGGAAGGTCCTGAAGCGCTGGGGTACCACCAGCACACGGGCTGACCCAGGCTCAGCAACCTTAGGCTCACTGTATAGGAGACCACTCTCCCAGTAGATCAGATGTGACCCGGACTGATTACCAGCTGCCTGGTCTGCAGCCTGCCGCCGCAGACCCTCCAGAGTAGGGCACCTCGTTCTGCTCCCTGCAGAACTCCTCCTGGTGGGACCCCTTCTTGCTGCCAATGGGTCAGCTCAGAGATGTCTCCCAGTTCGGCTACTTGCTCCCCTGTAGGCACCGGGCGTCCCCTCGAGGTCCGCCTCCTCCCGGTCCGTGGGAACTTCGGGGGCCGGTTTCCCGCGCCCCTGCCCTTTCTCTTGGCAGGGACTTGGGCCACTGTTTCAGGCTCCAAGTCCTCTTGATCACCCTTTCTGGCCGCCATTGACCGAGTAGACACGCATGCCCACTCTGGCAACCCAAGCATCTCCAAGTGAGACCTGAGCTCAACCTCCTTCCATGAGGACTGCTCCAGGTCGTTTCCTAGCAGACAATCTTCTACAGGCATGGTAGGGCTCACAACCACCCTCAAGGGACCTGAGACCCCCCCATTCAAAGGGAACCTGCGCCACCATACATTGGCGCTCTGAGTTGTCGACAGCAACTACTTGGTGGAATGCTCCTGGGACTACTTGCTTCTCAGACACCAGGTGACACCGGACTGAGGTCACACTGGCTCCAGTATCTCTGAGAGCCTCTACCCTGTTCCCATTGATGGTCACCCAGGTGCTATATTTCTTTGTGTTAGGGGGCACCTGGTTTCCTGGGACCATCTCACTGTCCCCGAGTGAGACAAGGGTCATTTCTGCGGGATCCCCACCCTCCTGTGGGCACCCCTCCTCCCCAAGCGCTACACTAGCCAACACTTTGGACTGTCCACCGGTGGGTGGCTGTGTCCCCTTCGGGCACTTGGGGTCCCCCTTAAAGTGACCTACCTGGTCACATGCATAACACTTACGGGGGCCGGTCTCAACAGGCTTCCCTGTAGAGACCCCTTTCTTCTTATCACCGGGGGCTGGGAACCTTTACCCTGGGTACTAGTTTGGGGCCCTTTAGAGAACTCCTGTGCTTTACCCTTGTCCCCCCACCTTTCTGCTGGGGACCCTGCACACCTTTGGCTGAGTCTCCCCAAACGCTTTCTTGTGGACCCTGGTACTCACCCAGCGGTCCGCTTCCATAGCAAGCTTCCTGGGGTCAGTTAGCTTACTATCAACTAGGTGCTGGCGCAGATCTGCAAAACATAGACTAGACAAGTGCTCCCATGCAATCAAGTTGTAGAGCCCCTGAAAATCGGTTACGCTACTGCCCTTCACCCAACCATCCAGAGACCTGCAGAACACATCCACACATTCCAACCAAGTGTTGACATCAGACTTCTTACTGGACCTGAACTGATCCCTGTACTTTTCAGGAGTAAGACCATACTTCGTGAGAAGGGCATCCTTCATGTCAGCATAGGTGAGGTGATACCCCTTACCCAAAGCTATCAGAGCATCCCTTGCTTCTTCCGGGAAAAGTGGCCACAATCCTGCTCCCCAATTCTCCTCAGGGACCCCATTCATGTGTATGGCTGCCTCATAACCCTGGAACCACCTTTGTATGTCATCCCCCTTCTTGAACTCCTTGCCTACGTTCTTGGGAATGTGCACAATCCTGTCTGCCTTTCTGGACGAATTGCTGCCACCATCTGAGCCTGACTTACTCCTAAGTTCTAGCTCCTTCAGTTCTCTCTCATGCTCTAAGAGCATCTTCCTCTCCTCTATGGCCAATCTCTTCTCCTCCCGCTCACTCTCCAGCCTGAGCTTCTGCAGCTCGAACTGCCTTGCCTCCCGCCTGTCCTCCAGCTCCTCTGGGGACAGACTGCTGCTGCCTGACCTGGCGGGTTCCCCCTACCCAAAAGCACATCCACCCTGGAAATAGGCTCCTCCGCCTCCTCACTGAGACCACCAGGCTGCCCATTGGCATGTCTGGCTGCTACCCAGGCCCTCAGCGCCTTCTGTAGCTCCTCCTTCCTTGTGAGGCCTTTAATTTGGACTTTCAGATTTTTACAAATCGCTCGTAATTCCTTTACGGCGTAGGATTCCAACCTGTCCTCCTCAAAGATAACTTCCAGAGATGCAACGGATGATGCAATTGATTCAGGCATGACAAAAGTCGTGAGTTGAAAACTGGCAAGATCAAAAATAGGCCAAAAGAAAAAGAACCAGTATGTGGTACGTAATGGTCTGCGATATGGTAGTAGTGCACACCAATCACTGTAAGTCAAGTGCAAACACAAGTCCTATCCTCACCGCTGACAACCAATGTTAGAAATGGGATCTCTAGTTGGCAAGGGCTTGCACCTTTGTCCAAGTAGGGACCCTTCTTCCTAGTCAGGGTAAGGGTTGTTACACTCGTGAAGTAACCCCTGCTCACCCTCGTGGTAGCTTGGCACGAGCAGTCAGGCTTAATTCAGAGGCAGTGTGTAAAGCATTTGCACATAACCAACAGTAATACAGTGTAAGCACTACAAACGGACACCACACCAGTTTAGAAAAATAACCAATATTTTATATACTCAAGACAAGACCAATTACGACAAAAATCCACAATACTATACTTTACGAATGAATACTTGATACGTTAACTTCTTCTTTGCAGGAATAGCACAAAAGCAAAGTTCGTACGAGTCGGTAGCTCCGTCCGAGCCTACCGTGATGCTGAAAACCACAGAGTCTAACAGTTCCAGCCGACCGCGTCGATATGGGCCAGCAGAGTCATGAACAGACTCGGTTACAGTACCTTTCTCGTTGTGGCTGGTACGGAGTGTACGAGCCGGTCGGCGTTCGTCGCGGTTGCGGTGCAAGACGGAGCGATGCAAGGTGCGGTGTCCCTCGATGCGGTGCAGGCAGCGGCTCGATGAGCGTCGTGCAGACGGAGTCGGTGAGTCCAAGGCGTGCGATGCAGGGCGAGACGATGCTCGATGCGGTGCTGACAGGTTGCGATGCAGGCGACCAAGCCGGAGTGCGGGAGATGGCGTCGGACAGCGGTGCGAGTCGGAGCGGTGCGTCGCAGACGTGCGAGCGGTGCCCCAAATGCGGTCGCGGTCCACGACTCTTGAGCCAGTGGCAGCGACAGTGTCGGTCTGGTCCGGCTGGCCCAGTGAAGCGATGCGATGCGAACTGCGGTGCCCACAGGTCACGGTGCAAGCAGCGGCTCGATGTTGGCGGCGTCGGACGTCGCCCACGGTGAGACCAGGGTTGCGATGCGAAGCGGGGCGATGCGGTCTGCGGTGCAAACAGGTCACCGGCCAGGGATGGATTCGGTTGACGGAGTCGGTTGCAGTTCCCTTCCTCTGTGGCAACTGAAACAGCGTTCCAGAAGCGGTACCCAGAGGCTTGTGAAGTCTTTGCAGTCCCTGAGACTTCTTAACAGGAGGCCAGCTCGGTTTCTGGCCCTTGGAGATACTCAGCACAAGTTTGGAGAAAGTTCAGTCCAGTCCTTTCACTGCCCAAGACAGAAGCAGCAACTGCAGGCCAACCCAACAAAGCAACAACACAGCAAAGGGGCAGTACTCCTCCTGGCAGCTCTTCCAGCTCTTCGTCTTGGCAGGTTCCTTGATTCCAGCGAGATCTAAATTCATGGGGTCAGGGCCCCAATATTTATATCCCAAATTCCTTTGTTCTCTGAAGGCAGAGAGGCCTTTGCCTAGTCCAAACCAGTTCTGGAGCACTTTGTTGACAAGTCTCCGTCCCTTCTTTCAGTGAGTAGGCCAGGGACATCAGACGCACCACAGGAGGTGGAGCCAGCATTGTGGAGGGAAGGCACTGTCCTATTCAGGGCCCAGGTGCGACCCCTCCCACCCATCTACAGGTCGATCTGGCTATTCAGCCCTGCGCTGACTCACCCTGTCTCCTGGCATCCCCCAGCCCCTGTCACTCACATTCCAGACAAGGAATACACAATCTCGCAGAGGCAGGCTTGGATGGTTAGACAAGAAAATACCCACTTTCTAAAAGTGGTATTTTCAAACACAGAATGTTAAAACCGACTTCACTAAAAGCTGCATTTTATCATTCTGAGTCCAGGCATACTAAACTCGAATTTCTACCATGTTCCCGGGGTCAGTTAGGATTATAAGCTGTAATAATCAAAACTGCCCGTTCTGGCCTAGGGGAACAGGTAGCCTTGCAATAGTGAAAAACGAACTAGGCTGTAATTCACTATCAGGACATGCCGCACACACCCGGGCATGTCCTACCTTTCGCGTACAACGCACCCTGCCCACGGGGTACCTTGGGCCTACCTTAGGGGTGACTAACATGTAGCAAAGGGAAGGTTTAGGGACTTGCAAGTGTGTGCACTTGCCAAGTCGACATGGCAGCCCCAGGCTGCGCACAGGCTCTGCGATGGCAGGCCCGAGTTACACTTTACGGGCTGTTTGCGTGGGTGGCACAATCCAGTGCTGCAGCCCACCAACATCATTTGGTCTATAGGCCCTGGCACTCGCAGTGCACTTTACAAGGGACTGACACATAAACCAAATAGGCCAATCATGGAAACACCAATCCATAACACATTTTATACAGGAGCACTTGCACTTTCCCACTGGACCGCAGTGAGGAAAGTGCGCAGAATCATCACACCAGCAAAAACAGAGTCAAAACCGGGGGGTCAAAAAGCAAAAAGTCAGGGGAAACACGCCAAAAGATGCCAAGTCTAACACACCTACTCAAACATCTCCCATCACTACTGAGGATACCATATAGAAGTTATAGACGAGACGCCCCACATGCAAGAGTGGCAAGGCAGACAGGAGAAGACTCACTTTTCTCAATGTCCCATTTCCTTTTTCTTTTGGACGGGTCAGATTCGGAGTGCAGAACTGCGTTCAGGCCATGAGAAGTCTTTGGGAGGTAATGGAACACTCTTCTTTGGACCCATCTCGCTTCCACAGGTTCACTCACCCTATCAGGTTAGTGCTCAAGCGGTTCAGAACAACAGACCGACCTATACTATCCTGTCTGGGCAAGATGGAGCCTCAGAATCCATCTCTAGCTGAGGTGGTCAATTTATTTGTTGCTTTACAAAATTACACTAGAGTCCACCCAGTTCTAGAAAAACTTTTCAAAACGAAAGACAAACTGCCATAGAAGGGGCACAAACTACATTTTCTTTAAAACCACCTACTTTTGTGTACTCTGAATCCAATACTAATACTGACGGATTGGAATGTGCTAGTGGAGGTATGGGTCAGGGTCCAGTTGGGCAAGTGGTCACCCCACCAGCCATTTCTCTGGCACCTCCTGAACATTTGTTTGGGAAAGGCACCTACATTTGCCACCTTCTTAAATCAGTGTCAGTCACACTTTATATGTGCAGCTGCTTATTTTCCTGACAATCAGCCCCATGGTCCATTCCATTAGTGAAAGTGACAACCCCCTGTTATACAATTATGCAAAATTTAGGATGGAGATGAAAAAATGTTTTGGTATTTATGCAATCTGTAAATTCTGAATTGTTAAATGTAAAACAAGGTAGCAAGGACTAATTAGTTACATATTTACATTTAATTGGCTATTCTCCAAGTTTGGTCGGCATGAGGAAAAAAGAGCCTCACTCTTTTATCGAGGGTTGTATGACGTCTTAAAGGACTTGTTGGCCCAAGTAGACGATCCCCTTGAAGATTATGGAGAATTTATTAATTTATTCATCAAATTGGATCACCTGTTAGGTTAACGAAAATCAGACCGAAGTAGGGTTGATCAGAAATTAGTGTAAATTACAGAAAAGCAACCCGAACCCAAGGTTACAGATGAGAGCGAGCCCATGCAGACTGGGAGAATTTGTGAACCAAGGAGAGGCAAAGATGTAGGGATAAAACTTTGTTTGCATTGTGGCAAAGGAAAAGCTAGAGCAGTTACCGCCACAACAGACGAGGCAGGAAACTCTGGAGCCCGTTAGTCACTGAGACTCAACTTCTGGATGAGCAGGATTTAAGGGTCTTGCTTGTAGGAATTATGGATATTAGTTGAGAGGGGTCGAAGTCCCGCTCAAATTATAAACACAATCCTTGTCAGGCTAAACAACAAAAGACACTAAATAAACCTGTGCTTAACCCTCTGGTGGCTTGGCACAATAGCAGTCAGGTTTAACTTAGAGGCAATGTATAAAATATTTATGTATTACTCAAAGAGCAATAAAGTAAAAACACAACACAACAAAAATCCCAAACTAATTTAGAAAAATAAAGTAATTTGGTGTAAATCTGGTGCTACTGGGAGTATGGAGGGGTTCCAAGATTACATCATACCAGAAACTACTGGTCAACCTGGGACTACTGTTAGGCAACAGGGAAGTTATACAAAAATGGGGAATGGATGACCGACCACGAGTCCAGCCCTGGGTGATATAAATGAATATGTGTCACGCAATAGGAAAAAACTGGTAAATGAGGGCAGAGAGTGCTCCAAAATGTTTGGGAAAATCTGGGAATGCTGGGAAGCAGAGGATGATAAGCCCAACCCACCAAGGTGGCGACGGTGGACACAGATGGGTCACTGGGCTGCTTGAAGACCTGAGATGAACTACGGGGTGTCGCCATGATACCATGAGAGGCAGCACACTGCCCAGAATTATACCAGAGGAGACTGAAGAGACACTGTGATAACCAGGGTCAGGGTGGATATTCAATGGCGGTATCGGGTGACCACCTGTGTGTTTTTTTTCTGTTGGAATGTTTTTGGGATTTGACATGATGTGAACAACTACACTTACAGTGAGCATTCGGCCAATAATATTGCAACCCTTGCTAAATCAATAAAAATGTGACTTAAAAAATGGTAAAAATCCAATCAGTAGAACTGGAGTTATGACTTTTTAATGTTTCAGGTGAAAATAGCACCAACTGCGGGCATCGGTCATGCTGGACTGGTACAAAGTCACAAGTTCAGGCCGACAACACTGGAGCGCCGGCTTGGTACAGGACCGAGTTCGGCCTGCTGGAAGTTGTACGTTTTGTCCTTCATGGAGGTATGGCCAGCTTTGCTTTGTGGAGCTCTGCGTCACTCGGTGTCGGATCTGGTGAGGCCTTCAGCTGCACAATGAGGTCCTGTGGGGGTTTTGCGTTGCTTTGTAGCTGGTGAAGCCTTCGATGAGAAGTGGTGTGCCTCTGTGGGATTTGCATCACTCTGCGTTGGATCCGGTACAGCTTTCACCGGCATTCGATCTGTTGAAGCTTTCATCTGTGCAGTGGGAATCTGCATCGCTAGGCATTGGATCTGGTGAAGCCTTCAGGTGGCAGCTGCTTGGCTCTTCTAGGCTGTGCACTGCTTTGCGTCAGATCTGATGAAGCCTTCAGTTTAGCAGGGAGGAGTACTTTCTGATGCGTTGTTATGGTTGAGGCAGTGTTTCCATTGAAAAGTCACTTTATTTGCCTATATCTTTTGACCCTGTGGACATATTTGCAATAAACCTGGCAATCTACTTTCTAAGTAAGCTAAGTTTCGTCCACAGGAAAAAAGTTAAGGGGGTAGTGAAAAATTAAGTGTTTTCCCATTTTAGCTTCCATAGAAAGGTTTGCTCCCATTTACATTCCAAGATGCTCAACTGATTTACACCAAATTTGACATGAATGAAGAACTTTACTAAGCCCCCTATCTATTTTTGGTTTGGTGTAAATCCATTTTTTTTTTTTTTTTTTTTAGATAAAATTGTTTACAAAAGTTTCCACTCAAGCTTTAAAGGGTTAACACTTTCGTACTTCTCGTTCATTTAAATTTGCAATTCAGGTCTTGTGACTCATGTCAATCACATTTTTAGTTTTCCGCCATTTTAATGTTTCGGTCAGTGCAAAAAAGTTCCCAGTGCCATGAGTGGCCAACCCCAAAGGTAACCAACCCCAGGACAGTGGCTATGGGGTATCCAGACACATGTAAAATATAAGATACTGTCATAAGGTTTCTGCACATACACAGAGCTATGCACAGGAAAATGGGACCCCGGAATACAGTGGTTTGCCACCATATACCGTAGCACCCAAAAACCCCAACCCAACTAGCTTAGCATCCCATTAGCACCCAAGTACTAATGTTTGGACAACCCAGAACACGGTATCTTTATCTCAGGACTCGCAGAAGCAAGAACACTCTTTCGTCACTCACTCGTACTTGTCCACAAGATGCGTAGGAAGAGACACTGGATAGGTTAAAATGTTTATTCCAACTTACGTGCTCTAACGTACAGTACACGTGTCAGTACTAATAGCATAATGCATATGACTAATATAAGCAGCATGGTTACAATTCCATAGAATACAAACGGGAAAGCATCTCAGAGCTCAGTGGATAAACGTATAAATAACATTACCACCCTCCCCTTGCAGAAAGATAGTTTATTATAATAATAGAAGACCTCTGGGCTTTGACTAGCGAACCCCATACCTCAGTCTCTAGATGCAGAATTACATCAGCAGGACATCATAGCTCTTCTCACTGAAAAGGATTTCTCCAAGTGTCCTAAGCGCTAGTAAACTGCAGTATAAAAGCACACAAAATTCTTCATGGCAAATGCACCTAATGTTATGTCTGGGTGCGCGAGACTGGCCATATCAGGAAGAACCGAAATACATTGTTATGAGACCTTGTACATGTTGTGCAGTCTGAGCCCAAATCGAACAAGAGAAAAGGTGAAAGACAGAAAATGCAGACAGCGCAAAAGAACTTGGCAAGAGCAAAGGGCGAGGGAGCCCTGGCTCAGTGTAACGTGCGCAAAGAAAAGCAGCATGGCAGCCAGGCCCAGGCCAACATAACAAGGCAGGTAACAATCCACAAGACAATCCTCCAGAGAAAAAAGTACCCAAACAGTGCATGATTTAGAGTCAACTTGAGATCTCGTCAGCTGCCATTTTAGATGCTGGATTTGACTGGCATTTTGTGCCTGACTCACGAGCCACTTCTGACTTGCAAGTTTCGGGCAGTGTAAAAAAATCATAAGGAAAGCCAAATCACCAAAATGTGTGAATGGCTTTGCTTAGAAATCAAGAGGTAGGATGTATGCCATGTGCCCAATTCCCTCTCTGCAGGACCCATTACAGGTTCGGTCAAAGGGGTCTGTGGTGGGGGCTCGAGACACACAGCGTGTTGGGTGCAAGGCCTTGCTGCAGGCCAGATCCTGTGACCAACTCCCGCTGCACACGAACAAAGGCAGGTTGGGTGCTAGGTGTGTGGCCAACTACCACTGAGCATGACCAAAGCTGTGACCCACGGCCCTGTGTTGCAGAGATTGGAAATGACGTACATCAAGATAAAACAACTATGAAAATCACTGGAAAAAACAACAATTTAAAACTGAGTCATGGATCTGGCTCAAACGTGTAAAACCACTGCCATTCGCAAGTTATGGTTATGAATGCAAACACCACAGGCCATAACACCTGTTGCCCACCATGCTCAAAGCACTATTTTGTCAATTGTACAGAAACAAATAAAAGGTCTATCAAGACAAAACATATTATATATCAAGTCAGAATATGATTTATGATGTGCTCTAATATGTTGACATTGTTTCTCATGGCCCATTTGGGCAGGACTAATTAGCAAGACACATATATGCTCGTCTAATATAATGCCTATTAATGTGAAATATAATAATTTCTTTAATGCTCACTTTGCCTGGTCGACATTATTCACAGGTACTCTCCTTCAATTAGTAATGATGATGTATATTGCTTCAGGACTATATTAGATAAGAAATAGCACACTGGTAGACTTTTAATTCTTATAATAGAAGGAGCCCACAGTTTGAATCCCCAGTATGTAATTTATAGTTTGAAAGTTAATTTAAGTTATGTATTTTGATGGTGGTCATAGTTTTTTCTCTTTTTATTGTTTATAAGGATGTAATGACTTTCACTTGCTGGTTATTGGCTTCAACAAAGACTAGATTTTCAAGTTTAAGTGTTAGTTTATTTTCATATGTCCCAGTAAAGGAGAATTGCAAAATATAGCAGAGTGCTGACTTTATCTCCTTGGAAGGATAAGGTTCATGGTAATATGGAGGCATATATGGAAGCGGGCCGGCCAAACTGCCATGCACACATAAGTGCATAAACCACTCCACCCCCTGTGGCACCAGTCCTGCCCCGCCCTAACCCAGGCCCATAGCTCGGAAAAATGAAATGATAATAGCGATGTTATTATCATTTTTTTCCTGCTCTGAGAGCAGTGAGGCCACGCTCCTCCACCTTAGCGGAGGAGCTGCCCCTGGTCCTCAGCCCTCTAAAATAATTGATGTGGTTGGTGGGGATGCTGAAGTCAGGAGCACTTGCCAAAGGTGTCCAAGTGATCTTGAGATAGCCAGCAAGAATAGTAAAGGGATGAAAAGCGAGGCTGTTAATGAGTGCTGTGAGGTTTCAGTAAAATATAAGAGGATGGTTTTCTGTAATTGGCACGCAATCCTATTATTTCTTAGCTATGTTTCCATTTGTCGCCAATCTATGGTGGGTTTTTCATCTTTAGGGTGGAATCAGACTGTTTCTCAGGCTAATTGGTTGCACTAATGGCTGTATTATCACTGGTATCAAAGTAGTCCCCATCCTCACTCATACGAGTGGTAAGCCTCTCAGACCAGGCCACAGTTTTGTTAATTGTACTGAACTTAGAGATAGATTAAATAGTTTAATCAGGGATTCTTATAGTCTGAAAATGTGGTTGTTGACAGTTTAACTTTTTCTGTCAGGTCAAAGTACATTTCCCTAGTTTTAGATTAGTAATTTGTTCCTATGATTCTGTTTTTGTCACTAGGGTATATATGACACTTTCAAAGGGTCTACTGCTGCACATTTCCATTTGTTCATTCTCCTGGTGGGGTTCATCTAGAGTGTTTTCTGTTCATTCCCTTCCCTGGCTATTTAAAGTTTTTGAAAATGCTATTTCCGCGCATTTTCATCTGGGACGCCTATCAAATGTACCGTACCCCTTGTGTGGATTCTCCTCCATTCAACTAGATTGTTAAACGATACGGTTTCTCAATTTTTTTTAATATACTCTGTGCCCATCAGATTCTTTTCTTTCTTTCAGTGCCTTCTCTTTTTAGGTCTTCCTTAGAGATAGCTTTAAACGTCTCACCCACCTCATGTAATTGAAAAACAAAATCATGAATTAAAAAAACATGCATACATAGATATCTAAAGGGGCTTTGAGTCTACCCTCTTTGTTCAGTGGTCTTTTCAACACTCATTGCCATTTTGCTTCCATCCACCAGGCCATACAGCATAAGGCATGGGTCAGTCCACTGCGGCTAAAGGTTCACTTACACAGTAAGTAACAGCATTACACCTGGTCACAGGCGCACATCCACCTAAAAAGAAATACACTTCAGTACCAAGACTGGTGGACCATTGGCAACATTATTTTTCTTCCATTCTTTATTATTTTTAGTTTCTTAGTTATAGTAATTATTGTGTATTTAAATAGTGTCTTCAGGTTACTGTAATTCAAAACCAAAAGTACCATTTCTTTGCACCAATAAGAATAATTTTTTCCTGTGATGTGCATTGTGCATCAAAACTAGAAAGGTTTTCTGTACCTCTTCTAAGTACGCCACTTGCTAGTAGGAACCTATACTGTTCGAATGAAAATATACGTAATTATAATTTTTTTAATTATAGTTTTTAGGTCGAGCCTCGAGTAGCGCGCAAGCGCTGCTAGGCGAAGACTTTAAGTAAGGGGGTTTCAGAAGCAGTCCAAACGCTCGTGCGTCGTGGCTGGCCTTTTTGGGATGGTTACGCGCGGCAGACATGTGTTTCCAATTATCGTGCCCAGACTCGGGCGCGATAATTGTAAACACATGCCGGCAAAAGGCCATGACGCACGAGCGTCTGGTCAGCTGAGCAGGCTGCCGCGCTCGCTCGCCTCGCCCCCGCTCCTCTCTTGTTAGAACTGCCGGTGCTGAGTACAGAGTGCAGGCAAGCGTGGTAAAACTAGCGAACACCGCTAACTTTAAACCAAGAGGCTTTCCTCGTATTCCAAATGCTCGGGTACATGGCGCAAAGTTGGTTTTCAAACAATACAGTGTCATAAGGTTTCTGCACATACACAGAGCTATGCACAGGAAAATGGGACCCCGGAATACAGTGGTTTGCCACCATACACCGTAGCACCCAAAAACCCCAACCCAACTAGCTTAGCATCCCATTAGCACCCAAGTACTAATGTTTGGACTACCCAGAACACGGTATCTTTATCTCAGGACTCGCAGAAACAAGAACACTCTTTCGTCACTCACTCGTACTTGTCCACAAGATGCGTAGGAAGAGACACTGGATAGGTTAAAATGTTTATTCCAACTTACGTGCTCTAATGTACAGTACACGTGTCAGTACTAATAGCATAATGCATATGACTAATATAAGCAGCATGGTTACAATTCCATAGAATACAAACGGGGAAAGCATCTCAGAGCTCAGTGGATAAACGTATAAATAACATTACCACCCTCCCCTTGCAGTAAGATAGTTTATTATAATAATAGAAGACCTCTGGGCTTTGACTAGCGAACCCCCATACCTCAGTCTCTAGATGCAGAATTACATCAGCAGGACATCATAGCTCTTCTCACTGAAAGGGATTTCTCCAAGTGTGTTAAGCGCTAGTAAACCACAGTATTAAAAGCATACCAAATTCTTCATGGCAATTGCACCTAATGTTATGTCTGGGTGCGCGAGACTGGCCATATCAGGAAGAACCAAAATACATTGTTATGCGACCTTGTACATGTTTGTGCAGACTGAGCCCAAAAAGGTGAACAACAGAAAATGCAGACAGTGCAAAAGAACTTGGCACGAGCAAAGGGCGAGGAAGCCCGGCTCAGTGTAACGTGCGCAAAGAAAAGCAGCATGGCAGCCAGGCCTAGGCCAACATAACAAGGCAGATAACAATCCACAAGACACCCTCCCCTGGTCAGTCCAGCGGCCAAGACAGAGGCCCATCAGAGGAAAAACACAGCCGTTGGAGCACAGGGAGCGCCCAAACGGCGAAGGGCAGGTCAATCCATGAAAGTGTAAGTGCAGAGAAAAGCCATACCCTCCAAGAATTCATCATTGGAATCGTCAAAAAACATAGATGCTATCCAATCCATGAGATCAAAAGAGCAGGAATGCTCCTCAACAAAGGGAGCATCCAGAAGCAATGCGGGACAGCTTGCGTGATAATCGAAACAGCTTCGTTGTAGGAGATCCTGGGCAGCCGCCCAGATATCCCATTGCGCCAAAATCCCCAGTGCAGCCGCACGCGCCATACAGCCAGCAACGGAACAGTCCTGCTCATGGGCCTCTAAGGGACCCATCAACTGAACAAAATCCGGAACAGACAATGACGAATTGGAGAGGCAATAATCCAGAGTCCAGGTGAAAGGACAGCGGACACAAGTCATCACAGGTTGTACGCAAGTGAAATACGCAAAGCGAAATGAAAGAGTATATGACACACTCAGTGTCGCCAATGGCAAGACACCAAAACCGGCCAAAAGTCGCTCACGGAGCAGCTGGAGGCGTTCTGGATCGAGCAGGTCCCATCGGGGAGCAGCCATTGCGCAGAAAGCAAATTAAGAGCAAGACACCAGCCGCTAAAGCGAGGATCAATGGGAAACCGCCAAAGACACTGGAAAAAATAGGATGTATGAAAGCCGGGATGGCACCAAAAATAGTTTGGAAGGAGGACACCAAGCCCGACCCAACGACCTTAAAAAAGTGTACTAGGCCTTCAGTGTTAGATGCGTTAAAAATACGATGTATTAACTCCCCAAAATGTTGGGGGAGATTAGTGTTTAAAAGGGCCTGTATTTCACTGTGGGTACTCGCCACCTGGAGAATGAATGTCTCCCGGGCGGACGTGAGCATAACTTCCTCGTTTAATAATAGTGCCTTTATTCTGCTCAGTCTATTGAAATCTGCTTCCATGGTAGGGATGGAAGGCCAAATAGAGATATCAACCTTGCCATGAGGGGGAGGAAAAAGCACATTTTTGCAGCAGACAACCCTGTGCGAAACTGTTACAATGTAAGGAATGCCAGCTTGCAGGCCACAACAGTTTTCGTTATTTAAAAGTAAATAACTACCATTGGAAAGGAGAGTGAAAGTAGGTGAAATAACAGGAGCAGGAATACCTTTCAGCACACAAGCAAGATTAGGAGCGGAAACGCTACATGAGCCATGCAATTTAATGTGTTTACAAATAAGCGAATGACCCATAGTCGAGTCGCAGTACTCCCCCGTGAGAAAGACTTCCTTGCCGTCCCGAAGGCATTTATACATGAAAGGCAAGGACCAGAGTTCATGCAGGAAAGCACTGCCCAAGGGCCGGTAACGGCCCACAGGATAATGTTTCATGCACGAGTCAAATTCAAACAAGGAAAAAGGTAAAGCGATAACCCCATGGACTAGCCATACAGCAGAATCGAGTTCTGCAACAGAGAACGGCAAAGGATCCATCTTTTCGATATGTAATAGAGAGTAAGTTGCATCTTTCATGGACATAAATTGCTGTTTGTCAGTTAAGTTAAAAGGTAGAAACAAGGCAGAGGTGTTCAAAAAATGCCAAGGAACTTTACCTAACTTGAGCGTTTGTAAAGTCCATGCAAACTGCATAACCGAACGCAATTGATTCTGCCCATGATATAACACAGAAACATCATCTTGTACAATATCAACAACAGAGGACACAATATTCTCCAAAGTATAAATGCGAGAAGACAGGGTATTAATACTATTGTCAACAACAGCAAGCACCTTTTCCAAATTTGCTTGATCTATTTCCCGAAGACGGGAAGCAGCTTCCATTTGTGATAGCTTCCAGAGTTCATTATATGTTTCATAAATGAATCTTTTAGGTCGGGGACCACGAGGTCCCAAAACAAAGTCGGACAGATCAATATTGCCTGAAAGGAGGGACAAATGTTGTTTAACAGAATCAAGGGACGAATGTTGCAGCCATTGTTTGCATAATTTACCAACAGAATATGTAGTGACAGTACGGGAAGCAGTAAATCTCGGATCAGGCCTATCCTGTGTGTATCTAGTACCTGAGTCGTGAAAACGCATTTGACATGCATTAGATGATATAGGCCATACCAACCAAGGTGACTGATCCAGTTCGGAAACATTAAATGAATTATTTTGTAACAGAGCCTGCAGGGACACGAGGGACATATTGAATCGTGAGCTTTCATTGGGAAAACTCGACAGGGATGGTATTGATGGAGTATTCAATTGTTTAGTGGTTGCTAAGCCCCAACATGTAGTCTGATAGATGGAGACATTGAGGAACATAATTTGTGTGGGGATGAGGCAAGCACGGTGTAATGCCTCGGTTCCCTGTACCTGCCATGGCTTGGAGCCCCAAATAGATTTTAAATCCACTGTATTATCCCAGTACTCATAACCACCCACAGCTAGGGCACTTAGAAAGGAACCTGAATAAAGCAATTTGGTGTGTGTTAACATAATTTTCTGAGTTGATGTGTTATTTAGTCTAAAATAATAGGATGCAGGGTTCGACCGATTAAAATCAGTGAAATAATTAAACTTATTTCGAAGAGTTTGAGAGCTACCTGGCAAGGGGTTTGGACAATGTTCCCATTGGGTATAGTTAACAGAACTACGCAGGGCACTGGGCTTATGGAGAAAATGATTACCCCAATGTTGGTAACAATACAAATCGGCATAATTAGCAGAATTCATATATAAATCTTCAGCATTAAAAGATGCATAATATTTTAAATCGGCAAACAATGCTTCAACGGCATGCACATCCCAATCATCAGAATGAATATTATTTTGTACTACATCACCCATTGAAACACGAAGGACATTAGGTACATTAATAATTTCCGTCGGACCATGGATTTGATAATTCACTGCATCCCATACGATGCCATCAGCAACTGGGAAAGCTGAAATGTTCACAAATGTGTGGTCACGCTTCATGATGTGAGACGAGGAATGAGGAGCCAAAGTTCCAGAAACATAGTCTACAGCAGAGCGTTCAGGTAAATAGTGACCATTAATTAGTAGAAAAAACACTGTGACAAAGCCAATGGACATGAACAAAAATATCAAGAAAAGTACCAACCAGATGTATGTCCAGGGTGGAATCAAAAAATTGTCTCTAAACCAGGATATAAAAATACTGAACTTGGATGGAACTTTTGAAGATGTGGAATCCGAATCAAAGGAATAACGAGTCGGGCCAAGTGGCGTTGTTGGTTGATGTGCCACCGATTCTGATGCAGGATAAGTATACTCGTCCTCGTCGATATTGGTGGAGAGTTGGGGATCAATCGTAGTTTCAGGCAAATCAACCATCTCAATTACAGCATCAGCGATCGTTCGTGCAGATGGACTATGAACATATGTCCGATAAATGGCAGGACAAGAGACCGCTGGTGTGACACTATTCAGGATCGGCCAGGCGCTGTAGCTTGACATTTTCCACTGAGATGTATCTGTTCTCCTTGCGACCAGGAAGCGGTGGTAAAATGACTGTACGTGTTCCCTTCAAGCCCAGAACTGGAACCGGTGCACGAAAAGAGGGGCCGAATTCTTTTTTGTTTTCAACCTTTTCTCGAACCAGTTCTCCAACCTTTGGAAGCCAGCCGGCTACCGGAATCTGCAACGCAGGATCTGTGGCTGAAGGCAAATGTGTAGTTGCAAGTTTGTCTCGGGCTTCTTGTAAGTCCTGTAACATAGCAGAATGGTTATCTACATCAAACTTGGCGGATTGCGCCGCGATGTCTGGACCCTCAAGGTCAGGCACAAACATTCTTATGCCAAAGAGCATTTCGTATGGGGTCCGCCCACCCAGAGGTCTTCTAGGGAGATTATTAAGTGCACGCTGAACGGTATACAAATGGGCCAGCCAGTTCCTGCCAGTACCTATAACCCTAGCTGTTAAGGATTGCTTTAAGTCACGGTTCATTCGTTCAACGATAGAGTTGCCCTCAGGCCTATACGGAGACGAAAATTTCACCCGCACCCCAAGCGAAGCCATTGCATCCTTGTAAGCCCTAGAGGCAAACGCTGGACCTTGGTCCGAATGGAAGGTGCCGCATGCGAAAATTCCCACAAAGACACGCAAATCCCTGATTACATTTCGGGCGTCAGCACTCCGTTGTGGCCAGACCCAGAGAAACCGTGTGCACGAGTCCACTGCCACTAAGATGTATTTATAGGCAGTGTCTGATGAGAATGGACCGCAGTGATCCAAGTAAACACACCCAAAGGGTCTGTTAGCAATGCAGAGCGGGGTTTGTGGTGGACGTGTTACCGTTGAAGGCTTAATCTGTTGACAAACATCGCAAGAAAGCACAAAAGCACGGGTGTCTTTATACAATCCACGCCACCAATAACGCTGCTGCAAGATGGAAACTGTAGCTGACACACCTGCATGAGCCGAAGCCATGCCTTCGTGTGCAGCTGATATCAAGGCACTCCTGCGGTCCGCGTTGGGGATCAGCCGATCTCCAACGTCAGGTATAGTTACATAAGGAACCTGATCGGGACTTAATGTGTAAGAATACTTGGAAGGGAAACCTGTAGGGTAATTATTACCTTCCTTGGTTGCAGCAATAGCTGCTAATATAACAGGGTCTATTTTAGACATGGACCTGGTAACCGCTGCTACTGAACACGTGACTACTGCTGAACGGGCAGCTTCATCTGCCAGATCGTTACCTATAGCGTGTGCGCCCACCCGCTGATGGCCTAAGGTGTGAACCACCTGAGTGAGGGGCAGACGTTGTTGCAATTCTGCCACTCGAACCCAAAGCATTTTATGCTTAATTGTGCTCCCTTTTGCGTCCTTGTAGTCGTTTTTCGACCAGAAAAACAGATTGTCATTGTAAGATTGTACACAGTAAAAAGAATCACATACAATAAGAGTGGTCTCATCCTGAGAAGCGAACTCAAGTGCAAGTAGCAATGCATGCAGCTCGGCCAATTGTGCGGTACTATCTCCAAGTGTGCGAGTATGCACTGCAGAGGATTTGAACTTTCCATCTACAAAGGAACCCGCAACAATAGCACATGCAGCTGAATAAGCGTGTTTGGACCCAGTGGCCGGTTGCGCCGAACCATCGGTGTAGATCACACATTTGTAATCCTCAAGCGGTAATAAAAACAAAGGAGGAGGATGAACGAATTCATACTGCAAAAACTCCTGAGTCTGCAGAGAAGAATCAAAAACAAAAGTGACGTCCGAAGACGTCAAGGATGTAGCCCATTGTATCCAACGGGGATGCATTGCTTTTGAGTTCGGTACACTTGCCTTTGTTACTGCCTCTAGGGCAGGACAGGGTGTTACCACTAGAATCCGCTTTCCCTGTGCCAGTGCGCGTTCTTTTAGAATCGCCATTTGCACTGCAGTTAGAACTTTTTCGACAGATGTAAAGCGCAATTCAGCGGAAGTGTACAGATGTGACTTGTATGCGATGGGTACTGTATCACCTTCATTAAAGGTTAAGTATGTGAATCCCACCGCCCCGGAATTATTCTAATCACCAGGTTTGTGTGGTTATCACGAGTCAAAAGATATTTAGACTCCAAAAGGTCTGTCTGCAAAGACTGCAGAATTGAGGTATGCTCAGGCAGCCAGCAAGACCTTGAATAAGTAGGTTGTATCAAAGCATACAAAGGCTTGATACGCTGGGCATATTCGGGAATGTAAGTACGCCCGAAATTCAAGAAACCCAGCAAAGACTGAAGTTTCTTCAGAGTATTTGGGGGGCACAAATGTGCACATTTTTCCAAGAAATGGGGGCTAAGCCCTTACCTTCGTTGTTGAGCTCATAGCCCAAGAACAGAACTGTAAATTCAGCAATGTGTGATTTAGCAAAGTTAAATTTGTAACCCTGCTCCGCAAATTCAAGAATAATGCGGTCCACACGGGACAAATGCTGAAATAATTTGTCGTCCGTCAGATAGATGTCATCTACGTACGAACATGCGTCTTGATCAATGTCATTTAACAAAGAAACAACACGGGCGGCGAATATACCCGGACTATTTTTGTAGCCCATGGGTAAACGCCGGAACTGGAATAATTTACCACCGGAAGTGAATGCGGTCCATTGACCACTCTCCGGGGCTAGGTTGTGCGTGTAGAAACCGTTTGAAAGGTCAAGTGTCGTTTTGTATTTTTTACGAACAAGACTGTCTACAAGCGCAGAACTGTGTGTATTTTGCACCGCAAAGTTCCGACAATGAGTATTTAAATGCCGGTAATCCAAAACTAAGCGGTACGATCCATCGGGTTTAGAAACCACGAAAAGGGGATTGTTCATAGGTGATACGCACGGTTCAATTACTCCCTGATATTCCAACTGTGTCAGAATTTCGGAGACGGGGCCTTTTGCCTGCCGTTTGATGGGATATTGGGGTTGTGGCTGCGGTAGTGACCGCAAAGGTATTGCATGAGGAGGTGATTCTTCATCCCATCCCACATGGTTGCGGTATAACGCTGGTGCCAGGTACACAGCCCACTCAGCTGCAAGTGCTTCAGCTTTGTCTTTTGGGACATGCCGTGAGAAGCTTGGAAGGATTACCTCCTCTCCTTTATGTGCAGCTAAAACGAATGGGGGTGGCCAATCCACCTCTGCTAACAAAATGTCATATGAAGAGGTTAGATTTTCCCAAAAAATCCCTTTTATTTCACGCGGTATGTCACCTTCAATTTGTATGACTATATTATATAGTCTGTCAGGGGGTGCCACTCTCGTGTCAGCTGTCTCTACAGTAACGAATGTTTCAGTTGCTGTCGCCTCCATATGAGGACGTAGCGCCTCCCGCACTATGGTAACTTCCGCGGCGCTGTCTAGGAGGGTCACTGCCCACGTCCAATTCTGGAGTCTCGTTCTCACGGTCTGAGGCATATTTCGCTGTGACAGCGGCAACTTTTTCTTCTGAAATTGCGGTCGAGGAAGATGAAAGTCTTCTGCTTTCCCTCTGACTTGTTGTCGAGGTTGGTCTCGCTCCTGGGGAGCCTCTCGGCCCCTTCCTCTATCTTGCCGTCCTCCTCCACCAGCCTGTGACGACGTCTGGGCCTGTGAAGAACGAGGAGAACGCGTATCAGAGCTCTGAAACCTTTCTGGTGATTTAATCCTTGACCTATCACGTAAATCATAAGTACGTTCAGAAGAAACCGAAACTGGGGAAGCGCCTCTCGACCCCGGCTTCTTTTGCTGCTTACCCTGTTTTTTCTGTCTCCAACTCTTTTTAGTGAAGACCGGTTTATCATCTTTCTCAGATGCACTTTTTGCTTGGGTAACTTGCGTTTGCGATTGAGTTTGCATTTTTACAAAAGGCTTGTTGCCCAGGCTATTTCTTCCAATTGTTTTATAAGCCCGGGCAATAATTTTTGGTAATTCGCGGGGCCTGTCCAACTCTGGGACCAAAGCCAAAGCATTCGCTACTTGAAAGTTCATAGCATCGCCCTTGACATTTCCAAGGATCAGCTCAGCTACTACTTCAAACACTCCCACTAGTCTCATCCCTAATTCCACAGCCGCTTCAGGGCCATGTTCATCCTGTACTTTTTAATTACAGAGGGTAGAACCGTCATGGAAGGAGTTCCAAAACATTTTGAATAAACTGCTGCGAATACCTTACCCCAGTTTTCACATGATGTCAAATCGGGGATTATGTCTTTTGGCAAACTTATCGTGAGGATGCGGTGTTTATCTACTGGGGATGTATGGGGAAACACTGCTTCTATCTGATCGAACTTTTCTGCAAGCCAGTAAGGATAGTTGTCCTTATTTTGTGGACGTTTGCCCATCACAGAATTTACCATGACAGGACTTATAGTCACTCCAGCGGCTATAGCTGGTTGGCCTGCGACTACAGGAGCAGCTCCATGTAGACTACCTGTAACGTATGTCACTAGGGCTCGATGCACTCGTACCAATTCGGTATGCATAGTGCGCAGTTCCGCAAGCGGTAATGCCAGATAATTTGGATGCGGGGTATACCCGGCCAATACAGGCCAAGTGGCCCCCTGAATTGACAAGGGGCCTAAACGAACTGCGGTAGTTGGTTGTGGTAGGGCGCCATTAAACCAAACACGGTGCTGCCAAGCCGTGAGAGGTACTTCAAGAGTGGTATAGGGTCGATAGGCAGCAGGAATAGCGGTGGGCTTATATTCATGAAACAGATTATCATCTGCCTCCACCGCTTCAAAAGTGATCCAAGTGTAAAACACCTCAAAATGGTAAGCCGGATCGGCTTGAACCACAAAGACCAAATCGATCCCTGTATCAGGCACTCCATACACCCGTAAGTGGTCTCGGAGTGCCCCTCGACTATGTGCAGCAATCGCCACACCAGCCATGACTAAACAGATATATTCGACAACCTAACAGGGAGCACAAAAATGGGTCTATTAACTAACCTTTTTAATAATATCAAGCTTGAAAGAACCTATAAAACATTCAATATAGGAGGTATCACCGTCACATACGCCTCCGGAAGCGTACGCGAGGGGTTTGTGGACAAGCACAAGTACTACTCAAGCGTCTCGCAGATAAGCTGCCCCACGGTGGTCGCGCCATGTCATAAGGTTTCTGCACATACACAGAGCTATGCACAGGAAAATGGGACCCCGGAATACAGTGGTTTGCCACCATATACCGTAGCACCCAAAAACCCCAACCCAACTAGCTTAGCATCCCATTAGCACCCAAGTACTAATGTTTGGACTACCCAGAACACGGTATCTTTATCTCAGGACTCGCAGAAACAAGAACACTCTTTCGTCACTCACTCGTACTTGTCCACAAGATGCGTAGGAAGAGACACTGGATAGGTTAAAATGTTTATTCCAACTTACGTGCTGTAATGTACAGTACACGTGTCAGTACTAATAGCATAATGCATATGACTAATATAAGCAGCATGGTTACAATTCCATAGAATACAAACGGGGAAAGCATCTCAGAGCTCAGTGGATAAACGTATAAATAACATTACCACCCTCCCCTTGCAGTAAGATAGTTTATTATAATAATAGAAGACCTCTGGGCTTTGACTAGCGAACCCCCATACCTCAGTCTCTAGATGCAGAATTACATCAGCAGGACATCATAGCTCTTCTCACTGAAAGGGATTTCTCCAAGTGTGTTAAGCGCTAGTAAACCACAGTATTAAAAGCATACCAAATTCTTCATGGCAATTGCACCTAATGTTATGTCTGGGTGCGCGAGACTGGCCATATCAGGAAGAACCAAAATACATTGTTATGCGACCTTGTACATGTTTGTGCAGACTGAGCCCAAAAAGGTGAACAACAGAAAATGCAGACAGTCCAAAAGAACTTGGCACGAGCAAAGGGCGAGGGAAGCCCGGCTCAGTGTAACGTGCGCAAAGAAAAGCAGCATGGCAGCCAGGCCTAGGCCAACATAACAAGGCAGATAACAATCCACAAGACAACAGCGAACGTGAAGCTTGGCTCGCGCTACACGCAAGCGAGATGACAGTCCATTTCTTTACGTATAAAGTGCAGGCAAGCGTGGTGGAACTAGCGAACACCGCTAACTTTAAACCAAGAGGCTTACCTTATATTTTAAATGCTCGGGTGCATGGCGCAAAGACGTTTTCAAACAACACAGCGAGCTCGTGACACATGCGAGCGAGATGAAAGTCGATTTCAGCATACATGGAGCAACTGAGCAATGTCTTTTGCATTCAGAGGAGAACAAGCGGCGCACCAATTATGTTTAGTGCTACCAGCAACAACATCTACCAAATGATTGTGCCTCACCAGTAATAACAGATTCAAACAAGGCTTTATTTGTCCCTTCATCCAGGGACTATCTGAGACTGAAACATTGTGCGCCCTCCCACCCAAAAAGGCTCAAAATACAAGGTACTTTGTAAATATACGCCTTCAGAAGCAAAAACAACACTAATGGACACAGTGGGCTGACCAAGTTTTCCTATGCCCCCTTCTTTCTTTCTGCCTTCCAAACACAAGAGCGTCTTCGATCATAAGTGATATCACACAAAACAAGCATTGGCATAGCCAATAGGTCTCGCCTTTGGGACCTTATAAGTGTTTAGCCATGCAACAGTTGATGTTGTTGCATCAAGGATATTGTGCTGCATAACTAAATACTTATAAGGTCCCAAAAGCGAGACCTATTGGATATGCCAATGCTTGTTTTGCAAGCATGTGATGACCACATTTGGGCAGTGGCATGTTTTCTATTTTATCTTCTTTTTATTTTTGTTGCATGTGTAACCAGTAAAAAATAAATAAAAATAAAAAAACATTGCACTAGTTTGCCAAAGCCAAACCTATTGACTTGGCCAATGCTTGCATGCAGTATATTCATTTCCAAAACTCCAGTGTTTTGCAACTTGGGAGCCTGTTTTTGATTAGAAAATTTCCTCAAGTCAGTTTGAAGGGCCTCCAATCTGAAATAAACTGTTAAGTATTTTTTGTGCTTGCCCACATGTGGCTCTGGCACATTTAATTAGGAGTTAACATCTTCTTAGGTCTGACTTCAAGACGTATTGTCACCAGTTCTTTAAAATATGCATAGCGTGGGATTTGGCTACATCCAAAGGAGCATTACTTTCTCACTTCATTATATTGTATATTTGGCGTATCATTTCACCTTCCGGGTAGAATTATTTTCGAATGCACAAGGGACTATTTAACATCTGAAAAGTACGCCCAATCATCACACTGTTTGTTGCATTAAATTCTTTATCTCCCTACGCATACTCTGCAGAAAGCAATGCTTTTTGCTACTTTTTCCTACCATTAGCAAAGCCAGTGGGGCAAGTGTTAATGTGATAAACATCATTGGGGATGTAACGCATGCAAGCAGCATTTGTAAATGGCTGAGTTTACATGTGTTGGCACATTAAGGCCAGACCTATTGGCTTTGACAATGCTTATTTAAAAAATGTTCAGAGGCTTAGGCAGAGGTCCAGTGGTCTCTCCGTCTATTCGCTGGTAAGGCTTTGCTCATACTAAACACATATTTTGTTTGTCTATGTGTACTCGGATAGAAGGTTGTGCGTACCCTTTGATGTTTCAGAAAATGTCCTCCACGCTCCTTCACTCTCGATCTCTCCAATTATGGATAAGGAAGGGCAGAGGATAGGGTCGATTAGAATTGGGCAATGATACTAATGAAATACAGGATGCTTACATTTATGAAAGAGAAAACAGTAGCTATCACTGACATGTAGGCGTATCTGGTTTGAGCTCTATAAATTTTCAATTTAATGAGGCTTCAATTTTGTTGAATGAAACAAAATGAGGAACAAACCATTGTTTTTGGTTCTTTAATTCAATTAAAAAATACAAAATTTCACGCAGTAGCGATAAACTTGTACATAGAGACTTTTGAGGTTCTAGTCAATTTGATGGCATCCTGGGTGCCGTGTGTTTGGGAGAGATTTGCCTTGTGGGGTGACATAGCAGGCTGCACTTGTAAAAAAAAAAAAAAAAAAAAGTCAGCTGCACATTTTTCAAATAACATCTTAGATAATGACTTTGGTAGAATTGTCATGATCTATGAACAAGAAAATTTCCCCTTAAAGATAACTTTAGCTATGTTTACTAATGATTACTTTGTGGAATAAAGAAAAAAAAATATTTGATACTTGAAGTGTTTTCCATTGCATTAAAAAGTGTAATAAACAATATAAAGACTGTTGCTTTCAAGATGTTATTTACAACTGGAGGAGAGGAAAAATGACTCCACCCTGAGGGGTGTGCTAGGAGAGCATTATAATCACATGTAGCCTGTACTCTCATGTATTTCTTGTGACTAATGTTTAAAACAACAGTGGGGGTATTACATATTTAAAGTATGTTGTGTTCCCACTGCAGGTGGACAAGACTTCATTAGTAAAGAGAAAAGGGTCTTTGTTCTTAGTAGATAGTGAGGCATGTGAAGCGGCAACTGGTACGAAGAGAGCGATAACAAGATGGGAGGCGAGTTCTCCCGGGAGACGGAGACGAGACCAAGGACGACCGTAGTAATGATTTATGGGAACCTCAAGATGGTGTGCAGAAACCAATGTGTGCTGATAGTATGGAAATTTACTGAATACAGTTTGTGGGACGTCCTTTGGGTACAACTGATGGTATGATGCAACGTAATAAGGGATAGCTGGCATATTGACTTAGGACACCTGGAGGTGCAGACCTCTGCTTTGGATACTGTGGTTTTATGCTACTTGACCCATGTTAGAAGCTCCTTTACACAGGACTCTGACGGCTGACACCTTTCTCTATTTCCTTCTACGTGGTTTAGTTTAGGGTTGCCACTTTAGAGTAGGATAGAATAGGGACAGATAGGATATTTTCAAAAACAAGGTAATGCAATCTGATGCAAAGTTCTGTTTTCTTATTACTTACATAGCAATAATAGCATTGGTTGTTTCCTTTTTGTTATATAGAGTGAATCGCATCCAAAGATTTGGCTTCTTACTGTTTACATTGTTTTTCTATTGAATTATCCTGTAACCTAAACTGGCAATACTGAAATTGGATATTAAATTGAAAGTGTCCTTCTCCTCACCTCTCATGTCACATAAAAAGATCATCGATTGAGTGTTATTGTGCAAATGGGCCCAGACTCCATCACAACTTGCTGGGAAAATGTAAATAGTTGTGAATTTCCGGTAAGACCTATTCACAGAAGTTTGATCAAATTCAGCTCCAGTAGGAATACTCCTATGTTTGGAGTATATTTTAAACTTCATTTTATACCCCTGAAAGCCTATGACAGTTTGTATACAATGCAAAAATGCATTTTCTTATTTAGATTTTCTCCATTGGGCAAATATTTTTCCCGCTGCATTCACTCCCTATTCGCCTGTAGAAATGCACTTAGTAATATCCTTGACTACTTCAAATTTGCGTGTGTTTCCAGGTGAAGGAGCCAGGTTCCCTGTTCCAGATCCGATCTGGAACCTCGAGTCGACGGTACTTTTTTACAGCATGAAAGCGTGGGGGGGGGGAATAGTTAGCAGATCAATCGGAAGTTCGTGGGTATAAAGCATTAATCTGTCCCTACACTGGCACTAACGTGACATCCCTATATACCATTTCCCAAGGCAAGATCAGTTAAGGTGTCAGCGTGTGAAGCCTTCCTAAGAAGTCTCCCCACATTATTTGGGTCAAGCAGCATAATGCTACTAAGGCACAGCTCATTCTAAGATGCTCTCTCTCTCAAAGCAAGGCAGAAGTCCCTAGACACTTTCCCTAGTTACGATACACCAATACCACTTGCAGTATCCCAGCGTCCCTTGCGAATCACGCCATCCAACCAGGCCACCTCCTCATAGGTAACTTTCCAGTAAGCAGCAATGCTTCCAAGCTTGGTGAGAGGACCTTGATTCCCAGGCCCACTCTGATGAGAAAATACAACAGTTCTCCACTATCAGTATCAACACTCAATGTATCCTCTTCTCCCTAAGCCAAAATTCCGAAAACAAAGACAATATTCTAACTAACAAGGGTGATTCTTCCACCTGCAACAGAAACATGAGAAGGAATAAATCCAAAATGTACATGAAATCCAATTATTAACTGTAATGCAAGAGCTTCCAGGGAAAAATATATTTCAGGCCTACAGAATTCAGCCAACATAAGAAAATGGCACACAGGCGTTACGAAATTACATACAATATGGACATTTTTTACTGAGCACTTCTAAATTAATACGTTATATAAGCGCATCAAGTACGTGAATAATTGTGAGCAGCATACACAAATTCTACACGTTAATGTTTTCAGCTAGTTTCAACGTTACTCTCTTCACGTTTACATTGAAATGTCCCCAATACACCACAAATCACGTTATTACAGTTCACGTTCTACAGTCTTGTGTTAATACAACAAAGGAATATATGCGGGTGTGGACTATTCCTGACTATGAAGCCCCCTACAAATGAAAAATGTGAATTTTGCGCTACATCAGTCCACCCTCTGATGACAAGTGTCATCCCACCCATCACAACTCCCTGTAGAAAGGACCGATCTAAACACATGTCGTAGCCAGTCTCCCCTGTTGAAACTTCTCTAAGCGCTTAAGAGTCTCATAGCGACTGCCCTGTAGTCTTTCCGTTCTCCTTTCACTTTCTGTAATGGAATTCCCTGTTTGCCTATACTGATGCCACTTGTAGGCCCTCACTATTCCCAACAACAAGATGACACAGACCACGATTATCACTATTGGTGTCAAGATATAACCAAGGATTCCTTTCCGAAGACTCGCAAACGAATTTCCAACCTTTTCAAAACCCTTCCCAACCTTATCCCAGATTCCCTCAGTTGCCAAGACATGTATCTCATGATGTATCTCAGTGATGTTACTTATGTATTTCCTCAGATCCTTACCATGGTGAGGGATATAAGTACAGCACTGTTGGACCTTCAACATTTTACAGACTCCACCCTCTTTTGCTAATAACACGTCTAAAGCAAGACGGTTTTGCATCACCATAGTTCTTATCGAAACCATCTCTCCATCTACGAGCAAACACTACTGAGTTGTATTGACTGACAACTTATCTACTATAGTTGACAGCCTGCTAATCTTGACATCATTTAAGACCACTCCCAAACTAGGTATCATTGCTCCAAACACGTCCCCTATAATCTCCCCTGCACTTGTTCCACATTTCTCTCTATGTGATGACTTCCCTTCCAAACTCTTCAAATCTTCTACATGGTACATCTTGGGAAACACAACAGCCACATAACAAGTACCATACCAATTGTTCGGCAGTCGGACATATGCATTTCTCCCACATACAAAGTACACATTTGGCACCACTTGTACAGCATCCTGCAAGAACTTCTTCGAAGAAGCATCAATCAGAAATGTGTGTTCACAAGCAATTTGTCCCACAAAAATGGTGTCATAACGCGTCTGTACCTGTCGAAAGCAAAGCTTGCCTCATTGTTCCCAATCTAGAGCTATTGGACCATAACTTCCATAAGCCTTGTGAGCTAACTCTTCCTTGGTCCATTTGAAAACTTCCTCCCTACTATCAAGTTTAACTGTTAGTCCCCTATATTTATCTTCTACTTGATCTACAAACTTTATCTCTATCTCTGTTAATGTGCAGGTTAAGTTGTGTCTATGTGCATAAGCTGTGTCTAGCGTAATAGTAGGTACAAAATACTTTCCTATTCTCTCCTCCTGTTTATAATAATCGTATTTGTTCAGATGTTTATAAACTGGAACTTCTGAGAATACCAGATCATAATTCGAGAAATAGTACTCGTAATGACCCTTTCCATAAAACATACTAAGAAGCAAACTGCAACTAATGCAATACGTCAAGGGCAGGTGATGGTACCTAATACCCTCCTCAACCGAGGCAGGCAATTACATGCACACATAGCAATCTCTCACATCCATGGTATCCACATACTCATACAGTAATTTCGCATAAGTATTCAATGTATAATCACCTTTAGACAAATCTACATGCAATAAGCGGCTAGTTTGCTCTATTAAAGCACTATCAGATCCTAATGTACCCTCTTTTGTGCTAGAGGTGGTAGGTGTGGATGCCCCCTGTACTCCCAATCCCTTAACCTCAGCCTCGTGTGAACTTATAGTAGGTGTGGATGTCCCCTGTACTCCCACTCCCTTAACCTCAGCCTTGTGTGAACTTATAGTAGACATAAGGATGACTACAGTTATTACTATAATTCCTCCTACAATAAGTGTACCTATTATACATTTGTGTCTACGGTTCAGATTTCCAAACTCCATTTTCAAACTGGTTGGGATTGTAGCTGTAAGAGGATTAGCGCAATGTCTCTTTCTTCACCTCTTATTGTTGCACAATAAAGTTTGTAAACAGTTCTTTGAAGTCGTCGAAACAGTTATCAGTCTTTGGCACAATATTTACACAGCTTGAAAGACTTCCCTAGCCCTCTTTCTTCTTCTACGGAAAAGTCCCAATTTTTATTCTTCTTCCACACTGGCCTAGGTTATCTTCTTAAGCAAAAAGGATTTTTATTTACAGTTCAAAGTTCAATTTACATCCCTTATGAGATCAGAGCCAACTTTGTCAATGACTCACTGCAAAAGTTCAATACGAAATGCTGCAGTCTCCTGAGGCGACAGCTGATTTCCAAAGGTTTGAAATGTGAGATCTTCCAAGATCAAACTCAGTAAGCCACCCAATCTTGGTGGATATGGTACAGTCAATGCCAGAACACCATTTGCCTCTACTCCAGGAACTCTGAACTTGAACTCAATGATCAGTAATGATGTCCCTGATCTCACTCTCCCCGGCATTTATAGCAAGGGAAGTCCACTCCGGAGAGGTGCGTCTCTGGCACAGCACTCTTGCCCTCCATGGCCTCCTCACACTCCCTTGAGCTTGTTCTGACTCACTTTGTTTCAAAATGTTTTTATTGAAATTTTTCCTCAGAGTGTGCAACAAAAGCATTACAAATGCGACAAATTTCAGAAGTATCATCAGCCCAGATATACATATCGTTCATAAGAGCTTCAGTTTACCCCCTATGTCCAAACGAATGAAGTTTAAGATATGACACAGTTTCAACAGGACAGGTCGCAAACCCGATAATGTAAGCTGATAACCATCTACCCTCCCATGAGAGTAACATGAAAAGGAAACTTAATTATACCTAAGAGAAAAAGGAAAAAAAAAAAAGAAAGGAAAAATGAATAAATCGAACTAAGATGTCATGGTGCAAATGAAAAGAGAAGAGAAATGAGCGCGAGGGTTGGGGAATCGAAGTCTACACCCCGATGTTCAGCGCAGCCGTCCTAGCTCTCTACGATGGTGAGTAATTAGATTAGGAATAGATGGAGGGCCCTAAACCTTGGATTACAAGCAGTCAATGGGAGCCCCTCTGCTAGGTATCTGACCAGTGGAGACCAAATGTAATCAAAACCTTTCCTGGTGTCCTCAACGATATCAGTCATACGCTCCAAAGCCAAAGCCCGCCACAGTCGTGCATGCCACTGGGTTAGGGATGGGGCCTCCGGCTTCTTCCAAGCCGCGGCTACTGCCATTTTCGCGGCCCCCAAGCAGAGCCATAGTACGGATTTGTCACTCTGTGTCTGTCTTCTTAGGAGTGGGTCCCGAACCCCCAGCAAGACATGTTCTATAGAGTCGGGAATGGGGTACCCTAAGATAAGTTTTATTTGGGACAGGATCTCCTTGCAAAAAGGCTTGATGACGGGGCAATCCCACCAAATATGTCTGAAATCGCCTATGAACCCACACCCCCTCCAGCACCTATCAGAGGTTCCCGGAAAAATCGTATGTAGCTTCTGAGGGTACAGGTACCAGTCGTACATAATTTTGTTGTGTGCTTCCCTGAGATACATGGAACGATTGAATTTCGTTATATCCCTACCCAAGTGGTCCCACTGCTTGTCTTCCAAAGGGGCATCCATCCAATTGTTCCAAAAATGTTTGAAGCGCGGCGTTGCCCTGGGGCTCAGCGCTTGGATAAGAGCATACAAGAAGGAGATACACCCCTTGGAAGAGGACCCCGATCGCGCGAACCTCTCAATAGGGAGCAACTCCCTGGTAGCGGCCTGCCGCACCAGGAGCTGCTACACCCAATGTTTCAGCTGCAAGTAGTGGTATTCTTCTTTATTAGTTAATGCATACTGTGCCTTGCATTCCTGGAACGTGAGGAGTTCTCCCTTTTCAAACAAGTGGGAAATCATGAGGCAACCCCCCTCCCGCCACGCATCAAAGGGACCGTCCTGTAAAGCAGGGGGGAACGCAGCATTAAAGTGTATAGGCGTGGGAGGGGATGGAAAGGTCGTAAGCGGAAGTTTGGAGGTGAGAGCGTCCCATACCCTGAGTGTGGTGGAGGTAGGAGTGCTAATATAAGCATTGAGTGGCCTATCTCTCTTAGGTTTCCAGAGGAGATCCCAAATAGTGCACCCAGTTATCTGTCCATCTATGTGAAGCCAATGCTTCTCCGATTCCCTCAATGACCACTCCGTGATCACACGCATTTGTGCTGCTCTATAGTAGGATTGAAAGTCCGGTTGCGCTAGGCCGCCCTCCTTGCGTGGTCTGATGAGCAATTTATATGGAAGTCTAGCCCTCTTCCCCTGCCAGATAAATTTGGACAGCATGGTTCGCAATTCCCGAAAAAGTCCTCCTTCAACTGAAATAGGAAGCCCCTGGAAAAGATAAAGTAGACGGGGGAGAACATTCATCTTAATGGCATTAATCCTGCCTAGCCAGGTGATGTAGGCGCGCTCCATTTGCCCAAATTGCTCTTCAGTTGACGCAGGAGGGGAGAGAAATTAGCCTGATACAGGTCCTGCACCCGTGGGGTAAGCTTAACTCCCAAATAGGTAATTTCCCTTGAGGTGCAACGAAAAGGTGACATCCCTTCGATCCTCCGCCATTCGTCTTTGGGTATTGTCAGGTTCAGTAGGAAGGACTTTGTCAGGTTAACCTTAAAGCCTGCCACCCCTTCGAACGCTTTCAGCTCCGATTGGATGGCCGGGAGGGAAACCTGGGGTTCCGTCACCGGGAGGAGCACATCATCAGCGAATAACGATATCTTATGATCATCTGTGCCAAAACTCATCCCCCGAATCTCCTCATTACCCCTGATCCTATGCACCAGAGGTTCAATGCTCAAGGCAAAGAGAAGGGGAGATAAGGGACAACCCTGTCTCGTCCCTCGCGTCAGGGGAAAGGGGGAGGACGCCACTCCGTTGACAAGGACCCGAGAGCTAGGAGAGTGATAGTTAGCACGAATCATTCCAATGAAGGTTTTGCTGAAGCCAAAACGGTGAAGCACTTTAAATAAGAAGGACCATTCCACGCGGTCGAAAGCTTTCTCCGCGTCTAGCGAGAGAAGCGCTGTGGGAATATTCTTCTTGCGGGCCTTTTCAATGATATGAATGATGCGCCTCAAGTTGTCATGAGTTTGCCTCCCCTTAATAAAACCGGATTGATCCGGATCCACGAGAGCGGGTAAGATAGTTTCTAGACGTGTAGCCAGGATTTTGGAGTAAATTTTGGCATCAAGGTTCAGTAGAGCGATCGGGCGATAGGAGGAGCAGTGTGCTGGATCCTTGCCAGGTTTAGGAAGTACTGCTACTATTGCTTCTCCCATGGAAGGAGTAACCTTGTGTGTAGAAGCGATGAAATTAAACAGTGTAGTCAAGAAGGGGACAAGCTCCGGTGCGAAAGTACGATAGAAGTGGGCTGAGAATCCATCCGGACCGGGAGCTTTATGGAGTTTAAGGGAAGCGATCGCCTTTTGTACTTCTTTGGCGGAGATAGGTTGTGACAGCTCTTCATTGGTACGCGCCTCTACCTGAGGGAGGTCTAGTGCGTCCAAGTAGCCCGAGGGGTTGTACGTCCCCGAGGACTCCGAGGTATATAGGGCTCTGTAAAAATCTTCAAAAGCTCCAGCCTTACCCTCCTCAGATCTGTGAGAGATGCCTTTTCCATCTACTATGTGTTTGATGTACTCACGCTCCTGTTTGGCCCGTAATTGGTGCGCCAGCAAGGTGCCCACCTTATTCCCGCTCTCATATCCCCTGGCTTGTAACCGTAAGATAGATTTTTCGGCTCTATTAGTGTAAATGGCCTGTAGTTTCCCCTTTAGGGCTGTAACCTTCCAAAGAGTCAGAGCTGAAGGCTGGGTCTTATGTGCTTGTTCAGTGGACTTAAGTTCACTTTCGAGTTGGAGACGCTCCGCACATTGTTGGGAACGCAAGGTAGTGGCCATTTCAATGCACTTGCCCCGGATTACTGCATTAAGTGCATCCCAAGTATTAGAGTGAGAGGTGTCCTCAGGATCGTTCATCTCGAGGTACCCCTTAATAGTCTTCCTAAGGCCATCTCTGAGGAGTCTGTCTCTGTATAAAAAGTTGGGAAAGTACCATCGGGCATGTTTAGGGCGCGGGTTTGGCCAAGTGATCGTCATCTCTAAGGGGGCATGATCCGAAATGCAGATGGGGTGAAACTGTGATTGTAAAACAGATGGTAGCAGGGATTGACTCATGAAAATGTAATCAATACGGGAATACGTTCTATGGGAATGCGAGAAGAATGAGCAGTCTCTCGTTGTGGGATTGGCATCCCTCCAAACATCCACCAACCCCAGGCGCTGAAGTTGTGAGCGCAGCGCCATACCAAATGCCCCCCCTGGAGCCCTGTGTGAATGTGATGCGTCTCTGTCCAAATCCCAGACTAAGTTGAAGTCCCCCAGAAGCAGTATATCCCCCCGGGCGAAATTTTCTAAAGTCATAAGGAAGGAGAGGATGAAATCCTGTTGACCTGAGTTAGGTGCATAGAGCGCTGCAAATGTACATGGGCGACCTCGAAGATCCCCCCTAACCATGATGTACCTCCCGCTTTTGTCCGTTTTAGTGTCCTGAGCCTGAAAAGGAACCCCTGCATGGAACACCAGTGCCACCCCATTTTGTTTCGAGGAATGCGAGGACCGGAATATGTGGGGGTAAGCCTTATGGCGCAATCTCTGATCTTCGGATTTTTTGAGGTGTGTTTCCTGAAGAGCTATGATTTGAACATTGTGGTCAAGCATGTACTTCCAGAATCGCTGGCGCTTGTTTGGGGAATTCAGCCCCCTAGCGTTCCAAGAAACTACTCTAACCGCCATGCTTACGTGAGGAAGATAGTTGCCCTAGAAACGGCGGCCCCCCCCCACTTCGACCCCTTGGATCCCCCTCCCCCCCGACCCTGCCCGAAACCAATAAAAATAATAGCACCATGACATCTAAACAAAATTAAAAATCGCAACCAGCGTGTAAAATGAGTGTGTGGTGTCCCCCTCCTAGAGGGGAATCCCAAAACTAAGATACACTCTAGGGACATTACCATTTCCCACACCCCAACCCTTGTCGAATCAAAGATCAAGTCATTCCTTGCATAGTGAAACAATACCCCCCCAAAACTGAGTATTCGTGAACTAAGACATTTTGAACTGTGCAGTGAGTAAACACGCCATTGTCCTTAGTGAACAACTCCAACTTGCAGTATTGAACAGGTCCCGGCAACTATGACCCTTCCTCCCAAGACCTCCCCCCTCTGTGTGTATGTAAGTCACCCTCTGACCTGACTTCACAATGACATTGAGCTCACGTGTTGTCCATGTCAGGCGCCAGAAGTAAAGTCTCAGTTGGCTTCCAGGCTCCCATAACCCGCCCGAATGCGGAAGATGCAAGTCCTCCACTCCATCCAGATCCCCAAAACTCCCAGCCTGACCCACCCGTGGGCGCAGGAGAGAGGCGAGTGAAAACACCCTTCTCAAGACAACCATAATTTCCTTCAACGGGGTGTCCGGTCGGTCATCAATCCGTCCATACCAGGTGCTGGGGATCTTTCTGCTCTCTTAATCAGTGGACTCATTCTGGAGCTTTTGTGTTTTTCCTACCCATTCTGCGCCATTGCCCGCCATTGTGACGATCCGGTCGGCCTTCTCCTTCGTGATCCGATGAAGTTTTGGATAGTTCCAAGCCCAGCAAGGTCGCCGCCTCCGAAAGTTCCACGTAATGTTGCTGCTTGTTTTGCCACAGGAAGGCTATTCCAAAGGGGTATGTCCATCGATACCTGACGTTCTTCTCTCTGAGATGCTCAGTGACCGGTCGGAACTGTTGTCGATGCTGAAGAGTGGCCTGGGCCACATCTTGATAGAGGGTACACGTGGTGTTTTGGAAGGATATTGAATCGGAGGCCCTAGCCTTTTGCAGGACTAGTTCTTTTATCTTGAAAGAGCTGAATTTGGCCAGAACATCCCATGGGCGACGGTTCTCCCCTGGTAGGCGTGGGCCCACTCTATGGACTCTCTCCAGCCGAACCTCCGGGCCATCCTCTCCGAGGGCAGAGGAGAAGAGGCCCACCATGAACGCCTTCAAATCTGGTCCCTCGCACTCCTCCTCCAGGCACCGGACTCTTATATTATCGCGGCGAGAGCGATTTTCCAAATCTTCGCATTTGAGTAGTGATTCGCGAAGTTGCTTGCGTAGGTCGGCTGTGCTTTCTTCCAGAGTTGAAATCCTACCCACCACCTCCTGGTGTTGCACTTCCAGATCGAGTGTACGTGAACCCATGGAATCTATATCTGCTTGGACAGTCACTAATTTCTCGCGCACCTCCGTGCGGAAGGTTTCGAAGGAGGCTTCCATGTCCGCCTTAATGTCCGCCCGTAGCTCGGTGCGTAGTTCTTGTTTGAAGTCGCGTAGGGAGGACAAGAGATCTTCTCGTGTCAACGCCATGGATGCTCCCTCTTCCGTTGTCCCCCTTCCAGCCGACGTGAAATATTTGGAAACCCTATTATTGAGGTTCTTCTTGGGTGGCATAAGGGGCCCTCCGCTCGGTCAGCTCTCGGCCGCCCCTCAGGTTTGTGGAATCTTCGCCTTCCCAGTAGCCGCTAGCAGGGACTCCCTCACTCACTTCTCCACTCTTGGAGTCACACTGCACCACCGCTTCAGGTGCCAAGCCAAGTCCGCCTTCAGCGTCCCTTCCGGCATCCCACGAGAAACAGCCTGGTCAAGACTTGATGTCACCCAGTGACCACCTCTGCGCACTCTGTCAGCTCTCCCAACTGGGTAATTTTCCTTCACCTACAGGCGCCTCGCAAGAATCACACACCAGCAAGAAAGGACCTCCTGTCAGCCATGTTGGGGTCAGGCACCCCTCCTATGCGCAGCCTCCGCGTGGATCATATGTCCCCCTCTGATGGCTTCCTTGACTCGCTTCAACCCTTAGTGGACTCAGCCTCGGGGAGAGAGAAGCTCGCAACTCCTTTAAGGATATCCCTGGGGCACCGCCAATCACCCCTAGGGAAAGGTACACTCACTCAGATCGTGATGGGTCAGTCGTGTCGGGCCTCAGCTCCGCTTGGCAATCAATTGCTGAGGATGCAGAAGGGGCATTGCTTCCGTGAGCAAGGCGGCCGAGACTGATGGAATCGCCAAAACTTGCCGATCGCAATCTGCGCGTCTCAGCCGCCCGCCATTTTGTGAGGCTCCGCTTCAGGCCCGCGGTGGCCCCGCCTCCCTCCGCAGTCCGTCACCGGGGGCTCCCTGAGAGCCAAGATTCGTAGGAGCGCTCCCCCGCGAGCGCCAGCGGCAAGGCTTCCCGGGGATCAGCCGCTGCAACCCGCCGCGGGAGCTCTTCAACTCCGCGCTCCCGTCCTCCGAACCAGGGCGTCCGCCATTTTCATCGGCGCCTGTGTGCCGCCTGCCACTCCTCGAGCTGCAACCAAGCGTTCGCCGGGTCCCCAGACGCCACAGGCTGTACCACCAGGAGCAGTGCTACCACCGCATCTCGAAGCGGCGCCCGCCAAGCCGGTAAGTTGCCTTGTTGCTTCGGAATCAGCAGGGCCTGGGAAGGAGCCGATCGGATTCACGTCCGATCGGCCATATTGGTTGGCCACGCCCCCCCTGACTCACTTTGATCAGATTCAGATGATTCGGTTATGGGAGCAAGATCTCTCTCGGATGCAAGTCTCAAGTTTTGTATTCGCTGTCTCACCGACCACGATTCTCTTGCAACCCCTGTCTTCTTTTGCAGCACACAACCACTTTCCATACCAGTCTGTTCAGCTGAGTCAGACTCTATACAACTCGTAATGTTACCGTCTCCCTCAGAGTCGATACCTGGGCCTTGTGTAGCTTGACCCCACCTCAGCTCGACTTTGTGGGTATCCAGCCCCTTCAGCAACCCCCACAGCTTGGCTTGTCCTCTCCGGTTGTTTTTCAACCACTGCTGGAGTCACTTCTGGGAGAGGAGCTGTTTCTTCTGAGGGCCCTGAGACTTTGCGGGAGTGTGAGGCAAGTATCCAGTTCGGCAACCCTCCACAATTCACAGCAGTGTTTGTCACTAAGATCACCTGGTATGGAACACGCCACCGTGAGTCCAGACAGTTCTTCCTTACATGCTTTCGGACCTGGACCCAGTATCCCGGGCTCAAATCATGGCAGAGGTCCTTTGAGGTTAGTGGAGTCACAGCTTCAACCTGGTGAGACACAAAACTAACCACATCAGCCAATCCTTTGGAGTAATCAAGAACCAAATCATCGGTGATGTTAATGAACATTGTGGATGGCACTGCGGGTAAGCGCATCGCTCTCCCCATGAGGATTTAATGAGGGAATAGCCCAGTCCTCCTGTCTGGAATGTTGCGCAAACTCATCAAAACCAAAGGCAACGCATCAGCCAGTTCAGAGACGTCAAGACACACACTTTTGCTACTCTCGTCTTTAAAGTCCCATTAATCAGTTCCACCATTCCTGACGCTTCTGGCCTGTAGCTACAGTGTAGTCTCTGATCAACGTTCAAGGCAGTGCACAACAGCTTCATGATCTCACTATGGAAGTGAGTTCCTCTATCCAACTCCAATGTAGTTGGAAATCCGAAGCGCGGGATAAACTCCCTCAACAATAACTTCGCTACTGTGAGGCTATCACAACTTCTAGTTGGATAAGCATTCGCCCACTGTGAAAAGATGCACACTACAACCAGAATGTATCTCAAACCATTGCACACAATCATCTTGACAAAGTCCAACTGTATTCGGTTGAAAGGACCTTCCAATGTCACTCAAAGCAACTACAGTTTTCTTTCCAGCATTCATCTGTTTACCCGTGACACATAGATGGCACACTGCATCAGCAATCACACGGAATCTCGGGTTGAACCATGTTTGCCTGAACAATCTCACCATTGCATCTCTCCCTATATGAACTGCTCCATGAATCTGTCTCGCCATGGGACTCAGCAAACAGTCAGGCAACAGTGCTCTACCATCAGTTGAAACCCAAATGTCGTCTTCCCTCTTTTCGCATCCTGCTTTAATCCAACCGGCCTGTTCTGATCTTACGCTTCTCCCTGCAGACGCCTGACCTCATCTCAGGTATCTGCAATAGCTAGCATCATGCTGAGCATGGTTCTCTCTGTGCTCTCGCCAGAATATTCCCCATTAAAAATACATGCATGGGTGGCACAAAAGCAGGCTACTTCATCCGCATATCGATTACCCACAGTCACAAAGTCTTACCCTTTCCAGTGTGCAGTGCATTTTCTGACCGTCACTGCCTTTGATCGCTGCAAGGCTTCCAACAGTTGTCTCACATACTCCCCTTTTCTTATGGGAGATCCTGATGACGTTAAATACACCCTCTGTGACCATAGCTGTCCAAAGTCTTGAACTACCCCGAAACCGTACTGGCTATCCGTATAGATGGTGTAGGAAAGTAGGATCTGCTTCTTATGGTTACCCCCACTTTTTGCTTTTTGCAACCACTGTTTTGACTAGTCTGGCTGGGATCCTGCTATTCAGGACCCCAGCCTATCTGCTTCCTCCCTTAAATTGATATGTATGTACTTTGGTACAACTCCAGATTGGATACTGGGGTACCCTAGTCACCCCTATAGCCGGCCTTATCAATCCTGAAGGCAGGGTGCTGGGTTTTACGTGAGAGGGTGCTCCTACATGAGCAGGGCCACTCTGCAGCCTTCGGAAACCATTCTCCCGCGCTGTGTGTGATACTACCAGACATATAGGTAGAGGTGCATTATAACCTCGCGGTAAATGCCATCTCGAAAACGACTGCAACGAAGTATGTCGTGTTTGGTGTCAAACACCTTGGAATCATACCTCCACACCAGTAACTGGTGTGGGAGGTATGATTCCTCCCCTCAGAACCGAGGTTCTGGGGGTACCTAAGTCTACCGGTACCAACTTTCTCGAGCCTTACAGCACAAAATGGATGCTGCCAGCCACAGACACGAGTCTGCCCTCCTGCTGCTGAGCCAAGCTCGAGCAGGGGATGGCAGCACATTAGGCATCCTGTCACGGGGAGGTGTGACCACCTCCCAGACAGGATTTAGTGTATTGGGGCTGGGTGGGTGCACTGTCACAGTGCCAGACAGTCTGGCTCAGGGGCACATTTGGTGTCCCTGTGCATAGTCCACCTCAAACCAGTTCTGGGAGCCATTTGCTCCTGCTCTGGCACGAAACTGGACAAAGGACATGGGAGTAGCCTCCCCCTGTCCTGTCCCTCCCAGAGGAGGGTCCCTGGAATCTGTCCAACCCTCTCCCGTGGGTATAAAATGGGTTACCTGGTTACAGGACATTAGATTTTACGTGGACAAGATTCTGCAAGAAGATATCACTACACTTCGACCGTCTGGACACGCTGGACTTCGCTGGACATCCCTTCGGCTCGACTTCGTCTTCCCTTGCCGTCCCCAGTCTCGCCACTGTCCATGATCCATACAGGCTCCGTGCAGGACCCTGTGGACCTCCAAGACAACAGAAGAATCTCCCTTGGAGTGAAGGAGTCACTCCCCTGCAAACGCAGGTACCGTAACACATCTGACTGGTTTGCTGATCCTGAGCTCCTGCGGACTCCGAAGGATCCTGCAACACAAGAGGTGGGTTTCTGAAGGTCGCCGAAGTTGAGCTGCCCTCTTTCCAAGTTTGAGGCAAATATCCCTCGTGGGGACCGTATAACCCATACCCCTGTGCACTGCGTTTATTTGCAGCTGCACATGCTTGTTGTCATGCAACAATTCAGTGCATTGGGCCATTTGTAGCCCTGACCCCAGCGCATCTTTTCTGAGGAGGACTCCGGCATCCTTGCACTCTGTGCCCTGCTAGCTGGGATCCTGTGAAACTGCCCGAAGTCCCCTTGCGACTCCTGTGCCTTCGGCCTGTGGGTCTACTTGAGGGTCAACTTTGCTTTATTTGGGCTCCCCTGGTTGCTCCAGGCCTGCCCTGACCCCCCTTGCTGTGGTGAGTCTCCTGGTCCTTGCTGGGTCAGATCAACACCGAATTTGACTATCTGCGTTGCTTGCCACTGCCAAGGTTTGTTGGTGCTCCCGCCAGACACTGACCCCTCAGCACTCGACATCCATTGTGGGACAGCTCGTCTCCAGCTCCTGGTTGTCCTAGACATCTCCTGTTCCTCGCAGCTGAAGAGTCAAGATCACCGTCATCACACCTGAAGCACCCGACATCGGTGGGCATTCGTCTACCGAGCCCCTGGTCACTCCTAAGTGACCCAGACTCTGTCCCTTCTGCTTTCAGGTTCTTCTCATCTAGAATCCACATTTGGATTCCATCGGACACTTTTCTTACTTCCAGCAGCAGCATTTCTTTGTCGACATCCATAGAAAACGACGAGGGTTTCCGACGCCACTTCGTGCCTATGCACCCGGCTCCTCTGGGATAGGTAACTCTGGTACAAAGGTATCCATGGGTGGGGTGGCTCTCCAAACTCTTAAGTTCCAAGGGTTGTCTTCGTACTCTGCTAGAAAGGTCCTTAATCTCTAATTTTCCAACTGCGACTTTCCCATTGAATTGTACGGAGCACGCGGTCGTGTTCTCACTCTGCACCCGTCCTCCGTGGGGTCCCCACTCACTCACCTTGGGTGGTTCCTTGGGGTCCCAACGATTCTACACCTTCTAGAGTAGGTCTAGTCCCGAGTCGTGGTTCTTATACCACTTATTTAGTATATGGTTTGGTCTCCCCCGGGAGCCCACTGTGTATTGTGCTACTTACGTTTGATTCTTTGCAAGTGTATTATTTGATTTGTGTTCTATCCTCGTGTAGAGGATACTAGAGAGTGTTATATAAAATAAATACATATTTTTATAACTACTGTGTGGTTTCCCTTTCATTTAACCAATACTATAAGGTTGCATTCTGGTAAAACAAGGTGCTTAACATTCCTTCAAGACTTAGCCTGAAGGCTGCTCTCCATAGCTACCACTAGGATAGCTTTCTATAAAGGTTATCTTTGACCTAATCACCATAAGGGTTGTTTGGACTGGTACAAGGTGCCCACTTTAACTAGTGGAAAGCATATACCAGGACAACTTCTCACATTGGTGGCAGCGGTGGGATTCAAGCCTGCATCGTTTTACCAGATAAATCTTTGTATTGATTAACTGAAAAACCACTAGTATCAAGGAACATATAATACTAGCTTAAGATAGTAAGTTCTACTGAACTTGGGGTTGGGTAAGTCAAGGGTCTAGCACACCCTTTCTCCAACCTAAGAGAGTTTAGTTCCCACTAGGTTAGGTAGGTGCCTACACCACACCTCACTAGTTATGTCTTCTAATGGGAATGCTACTGGTGGTATCCTGCCTACTAAATATGATGGCTTTACATTCACTGAATTAAAAGCCATGTGTGTATCTAGGAAGCTGAAGACAGGGAGAAATGCCAACACTCAACGTCTCATAGATGCATTACTGCTAGATGACATTAGGAAGACTCCTGGGTCAGATGAGCAGGATAGAGTGGGTGGTACAGGAGAAGAAGATAGGTCAGGAGGGGACACCTTCTATGACCTGGAATCAAACCCTGGACAGAAGGATCAAAATGATGCACCCCTGAACAACTCAGATCCCCAGGCGGAAGAAGAAGAAGAGGGTCAAGAGGACCATCACTTTATTCCTCCAAGGAGAGTGCAGAGTTTACCAAGGAGATCTAGGTCTCCCTCTGCTGAGTCAGATCATTCTAGACATTCTATAGGGACCTCTGTTTCTAGCAGGAGGGACAACTTTTATGACAGGGAGTGCCAACTTCTAGAGCTTGAGAAAGCTAAGTTTAGGCTCAGGCAACAGCAGTTGGCCCTGGATAAAGAGTCCCTAGAAGTCCAGAAGGCTAGAAAGAAACTGGGACTAGAGTCCCATGGTGGCAGCTATAGTGTCCCTAGGGTTAGGGAGCAGACCTTTGATCATAGGAGCCTGAGCAAGATTGTCCCTCCCTTCCATGTAGGGGATGACATCCAGAAATGGATAACTGCTTTGGAGAGGGCCTGTAAAGTACAGAAGGTCCCTCAAGAGCAGTGGGCAGCTATCTTGTGGCTCTCCTTTGCTGACAAAGGTAGAGATAAGCTCCTCACTGTTAGAGAAGAGGATGCTGACAATTATTCAGTCCTGAAGAGTGCTCTCATTGAAGGGTTTGGCTTAACCATTGAACAGTACAGGATTAAGTTCAGAGACACCCAGAAGACACAGACTCAGGGCTGGGTAGACTTTGTTAATTGTGCCATTAAGGCTCTGGAAGGCTGGTTACTTGGTAGCAAGGTGAATGATTTTAAGGGATTGTACAACTTGATTATGAGGGAGCAGATCCTTAATAATTGCCAAAACCAGTTGTTGCATCAATACCTGGTTGACTCTGATCTGACTTCTCCCCAAGAATTGGGAAAGAAGGCAGATAAGGGGGTCAGAACCATGGTGAAGCAGAAAACTCAGACCAATGGTGGTGACCAAAAGAAACCAGACTCTAAGAACTCAGATAAGGGTGGGGACAAAAATAAAGATCAAAAGTCTTCATCAGGGCCCCAAAAACCTGCATCTGGGGGGGGAGTCACAATCCAACAAGGGAAAAGGCAAAAGGAAACCTTGGTGTCACATATGTAAGGAGAAAACCCATTGGACAAAGGATGCCAGTTGTCCAAGGGCCAAGGATTCTACTCCTACCACCACTGCCCCTAAGGCACCTGCTCCCCCTAGCACAGTTTCAAGTGGTGGTACACAGAAGAAGGGAATAGTGGGGTTAACCTTGGGCTCTGAGGTGGGTTCTGGCCTAGTCAGAACTCCAGCTCAGGCTGTTCTAGTCTGTGATGGAGGCATGGATATTGCCTCCTTATTTGTTAGTCCCAGTAACCTGGGCAAATACAGACAACAGCCTTTAATAAATGTTAAGGAGGCCATGGCATACAGGGACACAGGAGCAAGTGCCACAATGGTGACCAAAGATCTTGTGCACCCTGACCAGATCATACTTGGTGAGATGTACCAAGTGACCAATGCTAGCAATGTCAGGACAGACCATTCCTTGGCAGTTGTTAATTTCACCTGGGGAGGGGTAACTGGCCATAAGAAGGTTGTGGTAAGTCAAGACCTCCCTGTGGAATGTTGGTTGGGCAATGATTTGGAGACTTCAGCCTGGGCTGAAGTGGAACTCAGGACTCATGCAGCAATGTTGAGCATCACTGCAGTTGTGTTTGCTGTGACTAGGTCAGAGGCCAAACAAAGAGCCACTGAACAGGCCCTGGATCCTGAAATGATGGACCAGTTGCCTTCCAAGAAGAGGAGCAGGAGGGGTAAGGCTGTGTCTTCCCCCCAGGCTCAGAGTGAGGGTCAGTCTTTTGAGAAAGATGACTCCAGTCCTGCAGAAGGAACTGTCTCAGAGGAAATTGAACCTGATCAGGTTGAGTTTTTGGGGACAGGGGGACCTTCTAGGGCAGATCTGAGCCAGGAGCAGCAAACCTGCCCCTCTCTTGAACCCCTCAGATAGCAAGCTGCTGCTGAGGCTGCAGGAAATGTCAGTGGGTCTCACAAGATCTATTGGGATGAGGGACTCCTGTATTCAGAGGGTAGAGACCCCAAGCCTGGTGCCACCAGGAGGTTGGTTATACCTCTGAAGTTTAGGGGCTTCCTACTCACCCTAGCACATGACATTCCCCTGGCAGGACACTTAGGCCAAAGCAAGACTTGGGACAGGCTTGTCCCTCACTTTCACTGGCCTCATATGTCAGAGGACACAAAGGAGTTTTGTCGCTCCTGTATCACTTGCCAAGCAAGTGGTAAGGCAGGTGGTACTACAAAGCCCGCCCTGATACCACTACCTGTGGTGGGGGTTCCCTTTGAGAGGGTTGGGATTGACATAATTGGTCCCATGAACCCTCCAACAGCATCTGGACATTCTTACATCCTTGTGGTGGTGGACCATGCTACCAGGTATCCAGAAGCGATTTCCCTTAGGACCACCACAGCACCTGTGGTGGCAAGGGCCCTCCTGGGGATTTTCTCCAGGGTGGGTTTTCCTAAGGAGGTCCTAACAGACAGAGGTACAAACTTTATGTCTAGTTACATAACTGCAATGTGGAAAGAGTGTGGTGTAAACTACAAGTTTACCACACCCTATCATCCTCAATGCAATGGGTTGGTTGAAAGGTTCAACAAAACCCTAAAGGGCATAATCATGGGGCTCCCAGAAAAGCTCAGGCGAAAATGGGATGTTCTGTTGCCCTGCCTTCTTTTTGCCTACAGAGAGGTGCCACAGAAGGGGGTTGGCTACAGCCCTTTTGAACATTTGTTTGGTCATCCAGTTAGGGGTCCACTGTGTTTGGTGAAGGAGGGATGGGAGTTACCTCTCAAACCTCCCAAACAAGACATTGTGGACTATGTACTTGGTCTCCGCTCCAGGATGGCTGAGAATATGAAGAAGGCATCCAAAAACCTTGAGGCTAGCCAGGAATTGCAAAAGGCCTGGCATGACCAAAAGGCTGGCTTGACTGTTTACCAGCCAGGACAGAAGGTGTGGGTGTTGGAGCCTGTGGCCCCAGCAGCTCTCTAAGACAGATGGAGTGGACCCCACACCATACTTGAGCAAAAGGGAGTGCTCACCAACTTGGTGGACCTTGAAACTCCCAGGAGCCCCCACAGGGTGCTCCATGTGAACAGGCTCAAGCCTTATGTTGACAGGGCAGACATGGGCTTGCTCATGGCTATTGATGAGGGACAGGAGGAAGAGAGTGACCCACTCCCTGACCTCCTCTCACAGAACCCTGATGATGGCTCAGCAGATGGTGTAGCTTTGGCAAGCAGCCTCACTGAGCAGCAACAGTCTGATTGCAGGAAGGTCATCAATCAGTTTAGGCACATGTTCTCACTGACTCCAAGTCAGACCACCTGGTGTACCCATGAAGTGGACACAGGTGAAAACCTACCTGTGAAGAACAAAATTTACAGGCAACCTGACCATGTCAGGGACTGCATCAGGACTGAGGCCCAAAAGATGCTGGAATTGGGAGTCATTGAGCCCTCAACTAGTCCTTGGGCTAGTCCAGTGGTCTTTGTACCTAAACCTCACGCCAAAGTTGGTAAGAGAGAGATGAGGTTTTGTGTTGACTACAGAGGACTCAATGCAGTCACTAGGACTGATGCTCATCCTATTCCAAGGGCAGATGAACTCATAGATACTTTGGCCTCAGCCAAGTTTCTGAGTACTTTTGACCTTACTGCTGCTACTGGCAAATCAGACTAGCTGAGGATGCCAAGCCAAAAACAGCATTCTCAACCCCTAGTGGGCATTACCAATTTGTGGTGATGCCTTTTGGCTTGAAAAATGAACCTGCCACATTTCAAAGGTTGGTGAACAAAGTTCTCACAGGCCTGGAAGACTATAGTGCAGCTTATCTAGATGATATTGCTGTCTTTAACTCCACCTGGGAGGATCACCTGGAGCACCTGAGAAATGTTTTGGAGGCCTTGCAAAAGGCAGGCCTCACTATCAAGGCTACTAAGTGCCAGATAGGGCAGAGTCAGGTTGTATACCTGGGCCACCTTGTGGGTGGAGGGCAGGTTCAACCATTGCAGAGCAAAATCCAGACCATCATGGAATGTGTTGCTCCAACTACCCAGACTCAGGTCAGAGCTTTCTTGGGCCTGACTGGGTACTACAGAAGATTTGTAAAGGATTATGGGTCCATAGTGACTCCCTTGAATGATCTTACATCAAAGAGAATGCCCAAGAAAGTTCAGTGGACAGTTAGCTGTCAGAAGGCATTTGATGACCTCAAGCAGGCCATGTGCACTGCTCCCATTCTGCAAAGTCCTGACTATTCCATACAATTCATTGTTCAAACTGATGCATCTGAGTTGGGGGTAGGGGCTGTGTTATCACAATTGAATGCAGAGGGTCAGGATCAGCCAGTAGCTTTCATTAGCAGAAGGCTGACCCCCAGAGAGAAACGTTGGTCAGCTATTGAGAGGGAAGCCTTTGCTGTAGTTTGGGCTCTGAAGAAGTTGAGGCCTTACTTGTTTGGAACTCACTTCATTGTTCAGACTGACCACAAGCTCCTCTTGTGGCTAAAACAGATGAAGGGTGAAAACCCCAAACTTTTGAGGTGGTCCATTTCCCTACAGGGGATGGACAATACAGTGGAACTTAGACCTGGGAGTAACTATGCCAATGCAGATGGACTCTCCAGATATTTCCACTTAGAACATGAAGACTCAACTGGGCAAGGTTAGTCTCATCTCTTTTCGTTGGGTGGGGGTTGTGTAGGAAAGTAGGATCTGCTTCTTATGGTTACCCCCACTTTTTGCTTTTTGCAACCACTGTTTTGACTAGTCTGGCTGGGATCCTGCTATTCAGGACCCCAGCCTATCTGCTTTCTCCCTTAATTTGATATGTATGTACTTTGGTACAACTCCAGATTGGATACTGGGGTACCCTTATCAGTCCCTAGTATATGGTACACATGTACCCAGGGCATAGGTACCCCAGAGGCCTCCCATGGGCTGAAGCATGTATTATTCCACCCCTGAGAGGCCATGCAAAATGGAACCTCAGGTCTGCTACTGCAGCGTGTGTAAGCTGGTGTTTGCACCACTTACGAGAGATATAGGTTCACTATATCTATATATATATATATCACTACACTTAAAACCTTATAAGTCACTCCTATAGCAGGCCTTATCAATCCTGAAGGCAGGGTGCTGGGTTTTACGTGAGAGGGTGCTCCTGCATGAGCAGGGCCCCTCTGCAGCCTTCGGAGACCATTCTCCCGGGCTGTGTGTGATACTACCAGACATATAGGTAGAGGTGCATTATAACCTCGCGGTAAATGCTATCTCGAAAACGACTGCAACGAAGTATGTCGTGTTTGGTGTCAAACACCTTGGAATCATACCTCCACGCCAGTAACTGGTGTGGGAGGTATGATTCCTCCCCTCAGAACCGAGGTTCTGGGGGTACCTAAGTCTACCGGTACCAACTTTCTCGAGCCTTACAGCACAAAATGGATGCTGCCAGCCACAGACACGAGTCTGCCCTCCTGCTGCTGAGCCAAGCTCGAGCAGGGGAAGGCAGCACATTAGGCATCCTGTCACGGGGAGGTGTGACCACCTTCCAGACAGGATTTAGTGTATTGGGGCTGGGTGGGTGCACTGTCACAGTGCCAGACAGTCTGGCTCAGGGGCACATTTGGTGTCCCTGTGCATAGTCCAGCTCAAACCAGTTCTGGGAGCCATTTGCTCCTGCTCTGGCGTGAAACTGGACAAAGGACATAGGAGTAGCCTCCCCCCTGTCCTGTCCCACCCAGAGGAGGGTCCCTAGAATCTGTCCAACCCTCTCCCGTGGGTATAAAATGGGTTATCTGGCTACAGGACATTAGATTTTACGTGGACAAGATTCTGCAAGAAGTTACCACTACACTTCGACCGTCTGGACATGCTGGACTTCGCTGGACCTCCCTTGGGCTCGACTTTGTCTTCCCTTGCCGTCCCCAGTCTCGCCACTGTCCGTGATCCATACAGGCTCCGTGCAGGACCCTGTGGACCTCCAAGACACCAGAAGAATCTCCCTTGGAGTGAAGGAGTCACTCCCCTGCAAACGCAGGCACTGTAACGCATCTGACTGGTTTGCTGATCCTGAGCTCCTGCAGACTCCAAAGGCTCCTGCAACACAAGAGGTAGGTTTCTGAAGGTCTCTGAGGTTGAGCTGCCCTCTTACCAGGTTTGAGGTGGATATCCCTCATGGGGACTGTATAACCCATACCTCTGTGCACTGCGTTTATTTGCAGCTGCACATGCTTGTTGTCATGCAACAATTCCGTGCATTGGGCCATTTGTAGCCCTGATTCCAGCGCATCTTTTCTGAGAAGGACTCCGGCATCCTCACACTCTGTGCCCTACTAGCTGGTATCCTGTGAAACCACCTGAGGTCCCCTTGTGACTCCTGTGCCTTCAGCCTGTGGGTCCACTTGAGGGTCAAATTTGCTTTATTTGGGCTCCCCTGGTTGCTCCAGGCCTGCCCTGACTCCCCTTGCTGTGGTGAGTCTCCTGGTCCTTGCTGGGCCAGATCGATACCGAATTTGACTATCTGCATTGCTTGCCGCTGCCAAGGCTTGTTGGTGCTCCCGCCAGACACCAACCCCTCAGCACTCGACATCCATCGTGGGACAGCTCGCCTCTGGCTCCTGGTTGTCCTAGACATCTCCTGGTCCTCGCAGCTGAAGAGTCAAGATCACCGTCATCACACCTGAAGCACCCGACATCGGTGGGCATTCGTCTACCGAGCCCCTGGTCACTCCTTAGTGACCCAGACTCTGTCCCCTCTGCTTTCAGGTTCTTCTCATCTAGAATTCAGATTTGGATTCTACCGGACACTTTTCTTACTTCCAGCAGCAGCATTTCTTGGTCGACATCCATAGAAAACGATGAGAGTTTCCGACGCCACTTCGTGCCTATGCACCCGCCTCCTCTGGGATAGGTAACTCTGGTACAAAGGTATCCACGGGTGGGGTGGCTCTCCAAACTCTTAAGTTCCAAGGGTTGTCTTCGTACTCTGCTGGGAAGGGTCCTTAATCTCTAATTTTCCAACCGCGACTTTCCCATTGAATTGTACGGAGCACGCGGTCGTGTTCTCACTCTGCACCCGACCTCCGTGGGGTCCCTACTCACTCACCTTGGGTGGTTCCTTGGGGTCCCAGCGATTCTACACCTTCTAGTCTAGGTCTAGTCCCGAGTCATGGTTCTTATACCACTTATTTAGTATATGGTTTGGACTCCCCCAGGAGCCCACTGTGTATTGTGCTACTTACGTTTGATTCTTTGCAACTGTATTATTTGATTTGTGCTCTATCCTCGTGTAGAGGATACTAGAGAGTGTTTTATATGATAAATACATATTTTTATAACTACTGTGTGGTTTCCCTTTCATTTAACCAATACTATAAGGTTGCATTCTGGTAAAACAAGGTGCTTAACATTCCTTCAAGACTTAGCCTGAAGGCTGCTCTCCATAGCTACCATTAGGATAGCTTTCTATAAAGGTTATCTTTGACCTAATCACCATAAGGGTTGTTTGGACTGGTACAAGGTGCCCACTTTAACTAGTGGACAGCATATACCAGGCCAACTTCTCACATTGGATGGTAACTCGGATTTGGTCAGAGGCAAGACATGCACGGGTCAAGCCAATGATTTTAGCCACTTGTGCGGAGTATACTCCCTGGAAACAAACAGCTTCTACCACTCCAGAAATGGTACAAACAGCAAAAGCTGCTCTTAGGTAACCTCATTGTCTCTTAAACATGGACTGTGAACAAAAAGGATTTGATCAGAGTCAGGCAGTGGTTCCTCGACAATGTCGGTCTCGGTTTGGTGAAAAGACCAGTTACATCCAAGACAGTCGTGGTCCTCACAATCTTCCCCATCAGCATTTGGAATAGGCTACAAGGTTGCAGGATTTAAAACAGAACATCGCTTCAGGGTGATATTTTCAGCTGCCATCAATATTTGCTCATACCTTGTTAGCCTATTGTTCGTCAAATGCTGTGTTTTGGTTCTTTTCATCAAAAGCTCAACTGAGTGTGGAACGTATACAGTAAGTGGATGACCCATCACAATACTTTCACATCTTTCAATTCTGACACCTGTTGCAGCAATAGATCTGAGAAATCCGGGCAATGCTGATGCTACAGGATCTAATGTAGCTGAGAAGTGGGCCACTGGTCCACGGACACCCCCATGTGACTTGGTGAGAACAGATAGAGCACAACCCTCCCTCTCGCAGTAAAATAGCGAAAACGCTTTGTTGTAATCTGGCATTCTCAAAGCTGGAGCGCGAAAAAGGCACTCTCTCAGCTCTAAGAAGACAACCAAGCAATTGTTATCCCAGGGATCGCTTGCATCCTTATGTGTCAGCCTCTGTCAGGGCTTCGCCTTCAAGGATAAATTTGGGATCCATTGTCTGAAGTAGCCAACTATTCCGAAAAACATCCTGACTTCCTTTTGAGTGGTAGGCATATTCATTTTCATGATCACCTCAATACGGTCTGGTGACACCTTTCTCCTGCCTTTCTCAATGCGACAACCCAAGTACTGAACTTCTGTTAAGCAGTACTGAGGCTTGTTCGGCCACACCTTGTGTCCATTTTCAGCTAAATGGTTCAGGAAGGCAATGGAAGCGTCCCTGCAACCCTCTTCTGTCTCCGATGCAATTAGGAGATCATCTATGTATTGCACAAGCACTGAATTCTGGGGCAGTACCAAGCTCTCAAGGTTCTTTTTTAGAATTTGGTTAAAGATAGATGGACTTTCAGTATATCCTTGTGGTATACGACAACATGTTAAAACATGATTCTCCAGCCGGAAAGTGAATAAAAATTGTCTTTCCTTGTGCAATGGGATGGAGAAAAATGCTTGGCACAGATCAATCACAGTAAACCAAACAACTTCGCAAGGGATCTGAAACAGTATCACAGATGGATTCGGTACCACAAGACAAGGAATCACAATTGTATTTATCTTTCTAAGATCCTGAACTATGTGATAGTTTCTGCTTGGCTTCCGCAACCCCATGATAGGTGAATTGCATGGACTTCCAATTATCTCCTTCAATATACCCTGCAGAATCATGGAATCAATCACAGGTGTAATCCCTGCTACCGTCACCGGGGTCAGGTTGTACTGGGGCGTTCTTTGAAATTCTGCATTTGGCTTGATTTGTATACGGACTGGCTCAACTCCTCGAATCAGGCCCATCTCTTATTGCGTGAAGTTCCACAACACTAGAGAGACGGTGTCTCTCAGATCCAGCGGCATGACTTCCACTGTCAGTTCGGGAAACATGTCTACGCAGTGAGCCTAATTTGCCAATTTGAATGCAATGTCATCATCATTGGTCTGCAGTTCAATTCTCTTTGGTGTGCAATAAATGGTACAATTCAATTTATATAAGAGATCACGCCCTAACAAACAGACTGGACTCTAATCGCACACTACAAATTGGTGTCGACCCTGAAAGGTTCCTTTTTTCACTGGTACCTCTTCTGTCAAAGGGTTCGTCATTCTCTTATTGGCAACTTCTACAACTGGGATCGATTTTCCCGAGAGGGGTAGGTTTGGGACTACTGCAGATCTCAGTAGAACGGGTAGCACCACTATCAATCAAGAATGTAATGGGATGACCACCTACATCTGCCTCCACATACTGTTCACTCTGGTGTACCTCTAAGACTGCTACAAGGGTACACTCTTCCTCCCCCCTCAGGCACCTTTCATTGTGACAGGTCCTGATCGAGTCTGTCTAATGCTTCCATAAAGGGCATTTGATGGTATGCTCAATTACTCTGCAGAACTCTTGGAGGTAGTAGCATTTGCACTAACTGGTTTTGACTTCCCCCATTGTAGGATCTTGGCCTTGTCATGGTGTTTATCACATCTGGCACTTGCACTAGCTCTCCCTCTTGCATCTGATTTGCTGAATTTAATCGACACGTGTGCTTCCAATGCCCAATTTTGTGCAAAAATGGCAAGCGGTCATCTTCTTCAGCGTGGCCATGTCTATCCCGGTTTTGGGGTCTATAGGGACACCTCTCCCTTTTCCCTGTCCAGAGTTATTCATAACGTTCTGAACCCATCCTTGATTATTCCACTGATTCTGACTCATTGTTCCTCCATTTGTCTGCACCTGATCTACTCTTTGGGCATTCCTCATTTGGACCAACATAAAATTGTCCTTTATCCTCCTGTGCTTGGAATCCACCTCATCACTGCAATACCTGGCATACCGTAAAATTTCATCCACTGACTTATTTTGCCAGCAGATCAAATGTTGCTGGATCATAACGCTAATCTCTTGTTTCAACCCCATCACAAATTTGGAAACAAACTGTCCCATGTACTTTGGGTCAAGAGTATCTAACCCACTAACCCACTGTATTGCTTGAAGGCTTGCAAAAGCCGTTTGTAGTTAGCATGTACTGATTCTTTAGGCTCCTGGGTTGTTCGATCTATTTTAACCCAATCAATATCTTGTGGGCCTATTTTGGACTGCAACCATGTAATCACCTGTTCAAACTTTTTCATAACCAAAGGTGAAGGACCGTGAGTTACAGGATCTCTCTCTGGTTCAGCAGAAGGCCAATCAATAGCAATTTTACAAGCGGACCATAAGTCACTGGGAACCACAATGTCAAACAACGTGTTCAGGTCTATCCACAACACCTCCGAGAGCTTTACAAAGCGATCGACTTGCTTGTACCATTCAGCAGGCTTCTCCCTCAACCGAGGAAAATCATTTGTGAACGCGGCTAAATCACCCTTACTCCAAGGGACATGCACATACCCTCTACTAGGCACCTCTCGCAGTGGATAAGCCTCGACTCCTGCTGTTCCCCCCCCTCCTGGAGGCGTTTCCCTCGTCACCTTCCTAAAGCTCTTTTAATTTGACCACTTTTTCTCCCATTTGTCAAGCATACTCCAAGCGCGTATCCCTATTATCAGCTCTCGAAAGTGTGTTTTCAAGCCTGCCCTTTCCTCTTCCAGTTCCTGATCACTGTAGTTCAACCTATGGTTTCCCTGTAGCATTTTTGTCTTAGATAGATCTACATCATATTTTTGGGACAATTCCATCAATATCTCATGTGCTCGTCTCGCCTTTCGTGTGACATCTTTCGCCACAAACAATAGCTCGACTTGCTCATAAGTCTCTATCCTCTCCAAAGGCAAGTACTCACTGATTATTTCATCCACCTCAGCCTTCAACCTCATCACATCCAACAACTTTGCCTTTACAGCAGCCTTGATCGTGCCCTGACTCGACGTGCTATTCTGTCCTTCTCTATCCCTACTTCGATTTCTGAGCCAATACTCTCAAAATTTGTGGTCTCTAGGGCATGCTGGTTTCCAGAGGTTACCTGACCTGCACTTGCTTCTGGTGTTCTTCCCATGTGTCCTCTGACTGGGGCTTCCCACATCCTCAAATCTGAATTTGAGTTCGCTAAGGATACAGATCGTATGGTACTAGACCCAATGCGTATTCCCGAAGGATATGCAGTCGCTGGCAAAAGGGTACTAGATTCCACAGGCACCAGAGACGGACTGCTTCTGTTCGTGGTGTGATTGTCTCCTAAGCTGATTCTCTACTCCAACCCTGACTGTTGCTGACTAGGGTTTCCCACTAAGCTCGGGTCATACACAGAGACTACAGGTCCGATGGTGACCGGTACCGTAAGGGCTTCAAGCAACTGTAAAGCAGCATTGACTCCACGTGACTCTGCACCTCCTAAAGCAGGTATCCATGATCCTTCTACTCCCGTTGAAATCCTTCCCACTATCCTTGCACTAGGACCTGTCTGGGATGTTGACACCCTTTCCAGGTTTCCTGCATTTGCCAGTTCTCGCCCTCCCCTCTCTGAATGTGGGTTGTAAAGTGGAGGACGCTTTGATAATAACCTATCCAACAAGCTGTCATCCGTATCACTACCATCATTTTCATGGTATCCTCTATTCCTATCCTGAGTATTTCCCTCTCTTACCAGCATCGGGTACAACCTATCTCCCTCAATTGTGTCTACTCTCCATCTTTTAAGTTGTGCGTCCCACCGTGCATCCTGATATGCCTTCATTGCCTTTTTCATCTTTCCTTGAAATCTCTCCCTGTTCTTTGCATGTGCTGCTTGCATCCACGCATCTAATGCCTCAAACTGCATTGGTCTAGGTAGAGGCCGCAGCAGAGACATCACTCCCCTAAACTGATACAACACGTCTAAGCAATTTGAAACAAGGTTAAATGGTCTGTCATTGACCTCCAGTGTGGTGGCCAAAGGAAGCTTAGCATGCACAGGCCCTTCCTCTTGAACCAGAACTACATCCATGTGTTTTCCTTACTACTTAAGGTTAGTCAAGTTGAGATTACCCCCACATACTCACTTGCTGCCCCTTACCTTTAATAAATCAATGTTGGGGCTTTGACAACTTTTTGTATTTCCAAGGTTTTCAAAATAGCACCCGTCATTCATCATCTTACCGTTTTTGGAATCATAGCAAACCTTCATGTGTTCATACGCACGTTCACATTGATGTCCTCCTGCAATTTCAACAGAATAATACATGTTAGACAGATTGAAGCCAACATGAAGTGCAAGATGGCAATGCACATATATTCTGGTGGGGAATCCACACTTTTTTTGGGCACAAATTGACAATGCGATCAGTGGGTTAGTCACAACATGCTGCCCACCAAAAACAAATTCCTGTCTCCTGCACCATTACATTTGGAAACACATAGCTGTTGGTGGGTCTGAAGTTTTGCTGACACAATATCCTTATCTACTCTAATTCATTAGCCTCCCACACAAGGGCTTTTATCCATGGTTTTTGCTTAGTTTGAGATTAAAAATTGCGGTTCATTTATCGTATTTGTTATCCTTTTTAAGCCACTTAAAAATTGCTGGTTACCAGTGACTTAATTTAGAATAATTTTTGAAATTTTGTAAAATGTGTTGGAACCCGATTACAAGACATTTTTACATCTCTGCCGCATTAACGTTAAGCATAGGCGTTGGAAGTAGTGACGCGGGGGGGGATGGTGGTGCTGCAGCACTCCAAAATAACCATGTTAAAGTTCAGAGGATGTATGAGCAATACAGATTCGGTTAAAGACAAAGATAAAATGCAGTTTATTCTTTTGACAAACTGCTGCTTATTCATTTATCATTGAGATTTGGTGTTTTCTTTTCTTTCTCTAGCTGCAAAGCTAGAACATTTTGTAAAGTGAACTGTTAGACAACTTGATAGGGTACAAGGAGTGTGAGAGGAAAGGCTGTATGATGTCAGGTTATCTCACACAACAAAATTGAAATACGTGTAAATCAACTTTACACATTTTTCAAAATACATCAGCATTTAGGAAAGCACAAATGAATAAAGTTTTTTGTAATTCTGAGGTGTGATGAAAACAAAGATTTTAATAGGATCAAAACAATTTACTTGGTAAGGTGCAAGCAATAAATATTTACTGAGACCCGATTTTCATACATTATTGTATGTGCGCTATGGTTTTTATAAGTAAAACTGCATGTCAGTGCAAAATTTGTGGACATTTCAATATAAAATGTGCTACCTGTAAAAGCAACAGATTTGCGACAGTATGCTCCAAAATGCACCACCTGCTACATACTACACCCTTACCACTCTCCTGCTGAATAGGCGTGACTCATTTGCAATACTTATTCTTTGTGCGACACTTGGATTTTTAACAGTCCCTCTGACTTCATTGATGACAGCAACCCCACTCTGGAAACTGTTTCAGCATCACCGCCGCCAAGAATTAAGTTCTATATGCAATAGCTATATCTAGATGTTAATTCAATTTGTATATGAACAGCCTCTTTAAATAATGTATTTTTCATTGAATCCCCTGCACTGCCTCATTTTATTATGCATCTTCAATGCAATTTTATCTTTTGTATTTTCGCACTATTTAAAGTGTCCTGGATCCCTTTAAATCATCATATGCAGTGGATTTAACAGATGCATGCAGAGACACCGTGATTGGCTCAAAACAAAAGCAGGCGTATCGGCATGCCAGTGGGGAACTGGAGTTCTAAACCAGGACCAATTTTAAACAAGCCCCACCCCAGAAAGAACAACTCTAAAATTCTGAGGGCCCGATTAACACAGGGCCTCCGCACTTGTGGCGGAGGCCCCCCAGTTGTAGCAGGGGGCCTGCACTCATGGTGGGACATCCAAACTACAGTTTCTCATTTCGGATGTTCAGCCATTAGTGCGGGTCCCCCGCTACGACTGTAGTGTGTGGAGACTCTTTGTGAATCGGGGACTGAATGTCTAAATATCGATATAGAACGCTGTCTTCCATGACAGGGCTTTAGTTTCAAAGCTGAAAATTGAGGTGAGCTACAGCTGACTTAATGGGGACAGTAACCACTGATCTAATCAAAGGAATCTGAGAAGTAAAGAAAATTGAGAACTTGGTCAGGTGTTTGAAAGCTTTCAGTGATTGAGCACAGCGTGTTCTAGAGGCATTTCATTCCAGATCTGAGCAGCCAAAATTGAGCAAAATTACAGTGTTCCTTTTCATTGTACTTTAAAACAGCAGTTCTGGTCTGGTAAGTCTGGAAAATAATGTTTTAAATTGCTGCTAATTTGAACAGCAGGCCTAACATAGTAACTGCAAAGTTACCTCGTTATGTGCAAATATGTTTTATAAAAGAAATGACTAAGTCTTGCTGCATTTCAGTGACTCCTCATAATGGCATGTGTTGTAAATCTCTATTTCCGACTGTTTTCAACGCAATGAGACATGACACCATGCACAATTATTTTAACAGAACAAATTTCTATATTATTGAATATTTGACCCTGTAGTCTGTGAGGCACATATCAAAAGCCAGAAAATACTACTGCCTTAAGTTTCATATGGGATTCAAATTGCATATTTACACACTTCTTACTATAGAGATCCCCATATGGAGACGACCGGTAAATACAGGTGGAAATACTGGTGCAAAAGTTACCCTTCCAGCACCCCCCACAGGAGATGGAGCACGGTAACAGATGACCTCTGGACACACACCCTCAACACCTCTCTGCCAGACCCCTCCTACAATCTCGAGGAAGCCATCAAAAATGTTAACACCTCGATGACCAAAGATGCTAACAAAGTAGCACCCCTCAAGCACCCAAACCGTACAAATCCTCCAACCACACCCGCTGAATCACCACAGAGCTCAAATCTACAAATCGCAACTGTAAACGGCAGGAAAGAATCTGGTGCACCAGCAGAGTACCCTCCGACAGAGAACATTTCAAACTAGCTCTTAACAATTGCCATAAACAACTGAAAAACACCAAGAAGAATGCCCTCACCACCTGCCTCGAAGTCAGCTCCAACCACAGCAAAGAACTCTTCTGCATCATCAAAGAATTCTCTAACCCCACAGCCACTGAGAATTCCATCACCCCCTTCCAGGACCTCTACGACTCTCGCAGAATTCTTCCAGAGCAAAATAGCCACCATCTATGAACACTTCGACCATCAACCATCCCTGGCCAGCATCGATGGACTCCCCACCATCATCGACCGCAACTTAGACACAATCACTGCATGGGACTCTCTCTCTACACAGACCACTGCCCGCATCATGAGCACCATCCACGAAGTAGCACCCAGAGATCCCTGCCCCCAGCATGTGTTCAAGCTAGGAAACAACTCCATCAGCAATGCCACAGAAGGAAACAAATACAAAAGGAAACAGAGGCAGCTCTCCCCAATGCAGCAGGAAAGCCACTGTTTGAAAATTCACCGGAAGCGCAAGGAGCTCCCAATAATGCCCTGTGGGGCTCGCTGGTTTATCCATAAATTTCAAATTGAAAATGTTTATGGCTTGTGGTGACCCCAGGAGAGTGCGGTCACCACCAAAATGTTCCCAAAGGGCGGGGGAGCTGTAGGAGCAGCTCAGCCTCCCCCTAAAGAAAGTGCCAGAGTCCCTACTCTAAGTTTGGTGGGACTCTGTGAAAGGTAACCCCTCAAGGGTTTCAAGTGTTTATTAAGCTTCTCCTAGCTCGAACATTTGTTTTGGAGTTAGGAAGGCTGTGCCTCTGTGGGTGAAGATTATGGCTGCAACCAGCTGTGGACTGAAAGTGTTTAATATGAGTATTCATGTTGAGAGACACCCTCTAGCGGTGAAAGGTGTCAATTACACATATGTGTATTACCCAAAGAAATGTCCTTTATTGACTATATTTAAAGCGCAGTATTTTTATGTTTAAGTTTAATCTGCAAATACCCTCTATGGGTGAAGGTCTATAATTGCATAGACGTGATTATAACTTGTTGCCCTCAGGGGCTATGTTTTCACTGTGTGTTTCATGCTAAAGGTAATTCGGATAACCCAGATCACATAGACATGCTTAGACATTTTACCTTGTTAGACAATGTCGTTCAGCCTTTTTTAAACTGCAACTTCTAGATGAAGAAATTTTTATTGATTGTATAGAAAAATGTGATTAGAACTAGAAAATCAATGTTATCTTATTAGTTCTAATTGCTAGAAGACTCAGTTTTATTTCTATGTATCCATGGTCTTAAATTACTTGAAGTGACGAATGTTTTAACTCATTCACATGTTTAATACTATTTTAATCTTGTAAATCAACGGACATGTAACACATGAAATTTTATCTCTTTTTATGTATTGTGCTTTTATGATTTAAGTGTTTAAATCGAATAAAGCTTGTTTTGACTTTGACTTGACCTTGTAAATGTTTTAAGGAAATAATGATGCTGACAATTACTCATAGGTCCAGTAAACATGCTTTTTGCCAATATTAAGTGCGTTCATTCAAAATGATAATCCATTATTACATTTTTAATACAAGTGAATGTTCTGACGTGATTTGTGGATCTAGTCTTCACTTTGGGAGGGGTAAGGATGATTACGCAATTTCATCCAAAAGTATTTCCATTAGCTTGTGTGTATTTCTAAATTGCTGTATAGTATTGAGTAATGTGTGTTTGTAAAAAATTGACTTTTTCCTTTTTCAAAAGAAAAAGCACAAACTGGAGAATCATTTATTGAGTGTTAGTATTGTGTATCTGTGAATGGTGATTACAAGCCCACACCACGTCCCTTGAGTAAGCCTTGGACTGCTTTCCAACGCTACCCTATGAAAGTCAAGCGCTACAATGAGGTGTTGGTTCACCGTGGAGGACAAATGAGGAAACATTACATGAGCAGGCCACACAACTAATGACCCATTTTACTACAACCTTAACGCACAAGTTGCAAATAATCTTAGAGGCACCTCACAAAGGAGTCATTAGGTTACAATTGGTTAACTATTGTAGCATTTTTTTACTGATTGTGCTTTACACAGTAATGCTTCCTACAGGCGGCAGAAAGTAAACCAAGATCAGAGAGCTCTGTTTAATTTCTGTACCTTGTACTGCCTTATGCTACCTTTGAGGCTAGGGGTCACAAAGGCAGTGCAAGGGGTCGCAAGGATCAAGCCAGGGACCACAGCTGTGACCCTGGCGACCCCTAAATGATATCCATGAGCAAAGGTCTATCAAATTTTCAAAAGTTAGCAACACAGTACATACTCAATAGAACCCTTTCTTCTGCATCTTCATACCTGATCCCACTTCACCCTTTCAATCCTCAGAAACACAGAGTTTAATCCATGGGACCAAACTTCTCCAACACCCTGCAACCCCATTTCAGAGTGGAATCAAACTATCTCTGATTCAGATCACTGATGAAAACTGATCTTTTTTTTCTTTGCTGAAGACCATTCCAGATGCTGTATTTGAAGAATAGTTGAGAGCCATTCCATATCAACGGACTCTAATGGCAGATTGACTATTTTCCTGTCACAGTAGGAAAGCCTTTCCCCCTTACTTAACTTTATATGTCTGTACTTGCCAGATCTCCAAATGTATCATAAGATGATGACAATCAAACCACCTAAAAGCATATATATTCCACTAAAGATGACTCAGGTACACAGTATGCAGATTTAATCTTTTCAGAACCAGTTACATATTAGCTGTTGAATGCATACACAAAACTCTGGTCCAAATCAAAATTAGACTGATATAAAAGTACAGATTTGCTTAGGAGGCTTGTTGATTTCCCTTTTTTACGCATATAAAAGTTATATTATCAAAGGAAAGACATTGGCTCATTTAGAGTGCTACAGGAATGATCTTACTGCACATAGTACCATTACCACAGATTTTGGGTCTGATTTAGATGTTAGCGGATCTGGTCCCGCTGTTGATTATTCGACGGTCCTCCCACCCGCCGACTTGGTGGTCCGCCCGCTGCATTTAAATGTTGTCTGGGCTATAGCGCGAAGACTGTGGGAGACCCGCCACCTCTGCCAGGATCTTGCTACAGCATCGATGGCCTCAGAGGCATAAGCGGCTGTTGGAGGGAGTCCTGTCAAGAATTCCACCGATTTTGATGTGCCTTTCTGTTGTGCTAACTGTGGCAGAGAAACCTCCAAACTCAGGTTTGTGGAAATTAAGAAAAAGAGGTGAAAATTAACTTTTTTTCAGGTTCCCGCTTTGGTATCCATCTTGAAACCCATTGTCCAGGTCCTTCCTGTGCTGCTGCTACCTCACCATGATGCTCAGCAGTCAGATAGTTGCCGGAATCTAAGGTACGCTTCTGTGTCACTTGTCTCCCTATTAGTCGTGTGTTAACATTTGCTATCGCCACATGTATTTTTACATTGCTCTCAAATGCAATTTTTTTATATGTTATGCATAAGTGTTCATCTTACAACTTATCATGGTAAAATGAACACACCTGTATTGATAGATAAAGAGTATTTTTGGGGGGTGGGGGGTGGGTGTTGTGCTGGTGGGGACTATAGGTGTACATACAATAGTGCGTGTATGTTGTTGGTGTGCAATGTTATATGTATAAAAAAAATGGCATTACACATTACCTACATATACATATTGTAGGAACGTGCCTCTTTTGACATGGTTAGCCCCCACTTTTTGCCTGATGCATGATATGATTTCGAATGAAAGTGCACTGGGTTCCTGCTAACCAGGTTCCCAGTGCCAGATCTTTCTCCTAAAATGGTACCATGATTGGCACAACTTCAGCAACCCCTATAAGTCCCCAGTAAATTGTACCCCTGGTACCTAGGGCATTGGTACTGAAGAGGGTCCACTAGGGCTGCAGCACAAATTGTGCCAACCTAGGGACCCCTCACCAAGACCATGCAAACGGCCATTGCAGACTGCGTGTCTTGGTGCAGGGAAAACTGAAGAGTCAACATGGCACACTGCCCTGTGTGCCATGCCCACAGACACTGCATGAGGGATAGGTAAGTCACCTCTACTGAAGGCCTTACTGCCCTAACGCAGGGTGCACTATATCCCATGTGTGGACAAATCTGCATGAGCAGATATGACCCTACAATATCAAAGTCCATTCTTGGATATTGGAAGTGCCCAGGGAAGCCATAGAGAGTACATGAGCTGGATACGAGTTTCCTAGCTCCATGATGGCTTCACTGTACTCTAAGATGTTTAATACCAAACATCTTGTCTTAATAAATCCTCACTGATGCCAGTGTTGGATTTATTAATAAATGCACTCATGAGACACCTTAGAGGGTCCCCTGAAAAACTACCAAACACTGGTGTGGTCTATGACTGATCTTAGCCAGCCTGCCACCACCAGACCAATTTCTGACCTCATGGGGTGAGAGCCAGTGCTCTCAAAAGCCAGGTACAAAGCCTACTCCGGGCAGAGGTGCTTCACACCTCCCCCAAGCAGGGATGGCCTTCCAGGGCTGAAAGCTTCAAAGGCAATGCTACCCAGGTATCTCCAGATGGTGGAAGATGCCAACCCCCCTATCTTGCTCCACATTTGGTGGGAGGCCTTTTAGTTAGATGAAAAGGTGTGCCCCCATTCAGCCAGAACCACCCCTAAGGTGGGGTAGGTGATGTGGACACTACTTTTCCAATTCCTCCATCTTGAGATGGAAGGAATTAACCTATCAGGGCTAGGGTAGTGCCCCTCCCCACAGGAAGTAGTCACATAGAGGGTGTAGACACCCTAAAGGTAAGTAGCCCATTGGCTACTATCCGTCTCCCTTTAACACCCCTAAATTTAGTATTAAGGTGGCATTCCTGGACACTGAAGTGAGATTAGACAGATACAAAGAAGACACAGACAAAGAAGAGCCGCTGACATGAGAACCAAAGACCTGCTGCAGACTTTTGTCATGAAACCCTGCCTGCTGCTCCCAGGACTCAACCATCGTTGTGTGCTGTCTCATCCTGAAACTATGAGGCCAATAAGAACCCCAGAGTGCCTCCAGCCCTGTGCCAATCACCAGAGAACTCCCTTGGGGTAGAGGAGCTACTCCCCTACAGCCGCAGCCACCAAACCCACAGAGTCTGGTTTACCGACTTGCTGCTCCCCCAGCGACTTCAACACAGCATCCAAGCAAAAAGAGGTATATCAGTTTCGGAGGGTCAGATCTGTCACCCCACTGAGAGTGAAGACACCAGGAACTACCGGAGCCGTGCTGCACCAATACCCGAGGTACCGAACGCCCTGCAACCTACACCAAGACTAAGAGTCCAATCTGAACTCCAACTGTCCAGGAAGCAAGCACCCGTCGAGGGACTTTGATACTCCAGATACCCACTTCATGAGTGGCCCAGCTGTCCCCGAATCGTCCCTGCAACCTGCCTGCCCTTGACAGCGAAAACATCTTGACGCCAACCACCCGGCTGACCTGTCTGCTCTGCATCCAGCCCGCCCAGCCTCGGTACCGACGAACCAGCTGTGCTCCTGTGGTCCTGAGGCCCTTGCCACCTGCTCCTTTGACTGGGATTCCTTGGACTTACCTTTAAGTCCCCTTGTGCAGTGTGTTTTCTGGTGGCCCCCTTCTCCTTAGCACCTGCTACCAACGACCACAGCACCTTGCTCCTAGCCGAATCCAGGATGTTCCCGACAATTGGCTGGTGGAACATTGAGCCTGGCCTTGCTACTTACCAAAATCCAGAAGGTGAACCTCGAGATTTAACTATATGATTTCAGATGCATTTTCCTATTTTCTCCCATAGACTTTTATGGGGCGTAGTTGCGCACAAGAGTGTGTTATTTTGCGAACTTTGAAAATTCATATCTTAAAAAGTACTTACCTTAGAACAAAGTTCTTGGTCTGAAAAATGATAGAAAAAAATCGGTGTTATTTTTTACAAATTGGTCTTGAATTTATTCTTATGCTTTGCACTACCCTCTGATAAGCCTAACTGCTCGCCCACACTACCACAAATAGAGCGTTAGTATTATCTACTTTTGCCTACTTTTGCCTCTGTATACCAATCTGGGATCCACTGGACTCTCTGCACAGTGTACTTCGTTTTAGTGCACTATATGGAGACAGCTTTCTACACATATTGACTGATTCACAACATATATATGTGTATTGAGATAATGATTAGTAGTACTTACCTGTCTCCACACCACCATGGCCTCACTCCATCAGGACTCCGCTGGCAGGAAACCTCCAGCACAACGGGTATAGCTAAATCAGCTCATCGCAATCCCGCCGGCCTGATGGCAACGGAGTACTGCTAGACAGCAGAGAAGACTGCTGCCGTGAGAACCTATCTATTGTCACATCATCTAAATACTGTGGGCAGACCGCTGTCAGCTCGACAGAGTACTTGGAACCACCGCCGCGGTAGGACAACGGTAGTACTGCCAAGATCTAAATCAGGCCCTTTGTCCCTGATTACAAGTAGGTTGGAATTTTCCGACCGGGTTTGAGTCGGGAGCGGAATTTCGAGTTGGGTGGTATATACTGCATTCTGTAATTACCGGTTGTGTTCAATATCTCACCCTTTGGTACATTTTGGCAGGTCACACCTTGTGTAATTTAATAGGGGACAAGTATACAGTATTTACTGTACTATTTAGATTTTGGTGGCAAAGTGCAAAAACCAACATGTTATTACCCAGATACTCATAGATGCTATTTATCGCACCCGATAAATAAAGTACCCAGGGTATTCTTATTTATCTGGTGCGATAAAAGCACTTGTACTCCAAGAAGCTTGGATTAAAGGCCTTAAAGTGAAGCAGTATTACTGCATTACTAAAATGTGGTATTACTGCATTGAAGAACAGAAAACCATGATAGGCTATCACAGAGCTTGTGGCAGCCGTGCAAATAGATAAGGAAAAACTAGCTGTAATTACCATCTGTTGATCCTCATATGGTCCAGGGGGTACTACTGTGACTGACATTTTCACCAATATTATTGCTGCATCAGGATATAATCCAAATTTACCACAGTCTTTCTAAGTTTTGGTGATTGTGTACATTTTTTTTTTTTTTACCACTTCAACTGCTCACGCTAACTTAAACAAAGACCACGGCTAAGAATAGTTTTAAATAGAAAAGGAGATATTATAGATGGGCTGTGGCATATGTGGCTTGTTTCTCTCTCCCCAGTTGTAAGGTGCATGCAGCCATGTTCCATAATTCCCGGTTTGTAACAAGAATCTCCGGTACATCCGCGGTACCTCTGTGCTTTTACAAATCAATCGAAACGACTGAAATGAAGGTTTTGGTTTTACCAGATAAAATAAATTGCAATGCACACAAATGATGCAACGACAAGGTTAAACTTCTCATTCACGCCAATATTTTTGCGATATGTGAAAATGTTTATGGAAATGGCTAATGGGCAGTGTTAGGGACCTCGAAATGCAATTAAATCGTTGAAGGAAACACAGTAGGAAGCTGTGGGTGTTTCCATGGCAACGTCAAGGCTAGGGAATAGCTAAAGGAGGTTCACTGTAAAGGATAGATAGACCAAATAGAAAGTGTTATCTTCAGTATAGCAAAATAGGAAAAAGAACACAAGAGTCATAATAGATTTCAAAATGTTATAAACGAGTTTAACTCCACTTACAGATGAATACAATGAAACATTTGATTCCTTTCTAAATCAAACGTTCAACGTAAATATATGTTGATGTGTTTTGCTAACGTTGAAGCAGCAGAAATTAATCCCATTTTTCAGATCTAAGATTACATTTTTCATGCCATGTATGTGTGTTTTTTTCTATAATAAATGATCTCTCGAAATTATTTCTACTGAAACTCGGTTCAGTCCAGCCCATCAGACAATAAGAAAACCCTCACGTTGCTGCGCAGAAGGGGACATCTTTATCGTAGGCAATTATTTTAAGTTTTATAATTTTGCGTGTTTGCAAAATGACTCTTCATCGTCAGTTTGAATGTGGTGTTAGCTTGATTTGTTAAAAACGCTGTTTCTGACAATTTCAATTTCTGACAATTTCAATGCTGTGTGCACTTATATTTCCATCCTTATTCATAGTGGTGAATCATGCACTTTTCTTGAGGAACCGTAAAATTAGGAGCACGTGGAAGACGACACCGGTCTACAGCATGTTCACGTGTCACTTGCAAACACAGAAATACCATAACACTACACCATCCCCTTTCCTTACACACAGGCAGCGCTTAATTTGAGCTGATGGTTGCCGATGGGGGGTCACCTGCCCTTGTTTTTGGGGACCTGAGTGCAAGAGAGAGAAAAAACACAGATAGGAAGGACGGAGTAAGAAAAAGAAGGCAAACACCGTCACAGACAGAAAGCAGAAACCTGCAAATGTGTTAAACATTGGTAAGGAGTGGCTGGTGGTGGATTAAAGACTACCAGCCTTGGTATTTGATGCCCAGTTGTTTAATTGCACCAGCTGACCGCGGGGGGGGGGGTGGAGAGAAAAAACAATGTAAAAAAAAAATCACGTGCCTGTCGGCCGGCCGGCCGCTGCCACTCTTCAGTCCTCTTCCTGGCTTCTGCTAGAACAGTCAGGAAGCAGGATAGGTTCCCTTGAGCCAATCACAATGCTGCAATGCAGCGTTGTGATTGGTCTGAGCGCCGTGGTTTGGAGCTCAAATGGGGAATGGAAGCCTGGGCATGTTCTCCACCCAGGCTGTAATGCAGCCTGGGTGCAGAACATGCTAAGTGCGCATGAATGTTTGGCCGGCCCAAGAGGGCCGGCCAAACATTCATGCTCACTTATGAGAGTGTCACCACTCCTCCCCCCTGCGCATCCCAGCCCCGCCCCACAAAACTGCCCCAGCACAGAAAAATAAAATGATAATAACATTGCGTTATTATCATTTTATTTTTCCTTTTTTGTCGTGCTGGAAGGCAGTGAAGGGACGCTCCTCCGCCTTAGCGGAGGAGCCGCCCCTGCTAAGATAGCCATGTGCCAGATAGAAGAAAGGACCAGATTCTGCGTACGGTTCCAAGCCCTCTGAATACTGCACATACATCAAGTGATACGTTTCCCATGCGCAATGATGCGAAGCACTAAAATGAGCAGAATGGACAAGAAAAATAAATATTCAAGCACCGTATAGTGAAGCGCAGTGCTTCCAATATCAATTCCTATATGCAAACCCAACCAGAGTCGTAAAGTGGCAGAATAAGGAAGCACCTGCATACTACGTACTACAATTACATTTTCTATGACCACAAACACAAGGCAGAACCATACTTCTGAAAAATCCTCACAATTGTAAGCGATCACAACTGGTCCATGAGCACATATAGATGAAACACAAAACCAGCAAACACATATGTATTCTGCCTCCAGTACTACACACCAGTCAAATCTTCTTATTCATACTCAGTGATGACTGATATCAAAATAAATGTAAGCAAAATCCATGACTCCAGTCATGACAATATAAGGGTACTCCAAACTCCTTTTTGCAACAGGTTACTCATTCAGCTTCCTCAAATTCACTAAAGAAGAACATTCATATCACAACAGGTTACTCTCCTTCTCCACAGTAGCATTACCAAAACACATGCCTTGAGGCAGGGTATTAAACAGTAGCGGCCCGTGGTGGGAGTGCTGCCGGGCGGTGACGCAGGGCGGGGAGGGGCAGAGGTGGGGGTAGTAAACCTGCAGTTGTCGCACTGAGGTAAGTAAACAAAAATAAATAAAACGAATTTTGTTGCGCGCGCTGCATCGCATTTGGCGATGCAGCGCGCAACGAAATTCGTTTTATTTATTTTTTTGTTTACTTACCTCAGTGCGTCAAACTGCAGTTTCTACCCCACCATGCCCTCCCCGCCCTGCGTCACCGCCCGGCAGCACTCCCACCACGGGCCGCTACTGGTATTAAACAAACTTTCTACACTTTCATAACTCAGGAACATACACACAGAGGGGCATATTTACAAGGACATTGCGCCACCTGAGCGTCACTTTTACTGACGTTTTGGTGGCACAATGCCCTGCACCATATTTACAAAGTGGCGTTAAGCCACTTTGTGTGGCTTAACACAGCTTTGTAAATATGGTACCTTTTCACCTAGGTATCTGCGTGAAAGGGGCGTGCAATGGGTGTTGCTGTGGGTGTTCCACCGCAACACCTATTGCTTATAGACGTTGCCCCAGATTTACAAGGATCTGTCAAATTGAGGCAGTGCCATGCAATAGCAGACGTTAGAATAGTGCAACGAGGAGAAATACTGTTATTTCTCCTCGTTTTTGCTTTTTCTATGTGTACTGCTCTGCATCACACATAGAAAGAGCCAAACGCCATTAATGGTGTCCCTTCCTGCACATATACAATCATTAAATAATGACGATTTGCTGCTTCTATGTGTGCTGCAGAATGCAGCACACAGAGAAGTAACAAATCACCATTATTGATTGTTTATGTGCAGTAAGGGAAACCTTCCTGCACATAAACAATCATTCCCTGCAACGCGGGCACCCTTGCACTATGGTGCAAGGGTGTCTGTGTTGGCGCTAGGCAGCTATTTTTAGCACCAGCACTATGGAAAACACAGGGGTGTGGCGTATTGTTGTAAATACGGCGCATCTCTGCATTTGGAAATGGCAGAGCGAGCACTGTGAAATTTGCCACAGCACCACGCTCCGCCATTTCCTTGCAAATATGCCCCAGAGTACCTAGCATCAGAGTCACAGAGATGGAGATTTTACACCACTTTCCCATGCTGCCAAAGAGATTTGCACATTTAATCAACAATGCACTGTCAGAACACATTCCTAAAACCCCTTACGCTCAAAACTTCTTGCAGGAGGGTCGTGGACCTTCCGCAACCTGCTTTGGTAAACTGAAACACGCACACCAATGCTTGAAACCTGGCAATTTCCCAACAAGCATGATGCATCTACAGAAACCTATATTCATGCATTACAAGCACAAATTGAGGAAATTCCACAAACAGAACAAAGGGAGAGGTTGCCTCCCAGGCTTGGGATGGTGGAATCTGTTTTTAAAGGACTTTCACCCATTGGCCTTGAGCCAACCATGTTATCAATACCACTTGGGGGGGGGGGGGGAGGATCGGTTCCAATATTATTTACTGGGAAGGTATGGACGGCAAGAGATGGAAAATATGTGCTAGCACGTCATAACTCTTTGCCTTTTGTGTGTTACCACTACTCCCAAGATACCTTATAAATGGATTTTTTTTTCATAATTTTTATCATTGAGATTTTTATTAAAATTTACAATTATAGTAAAAGTGATTATATAAATTGACAGTAATTATATATTAAGTACACCAAGTACAATTTATAAAAGTTTTAATTTATTTATTTTTCCAAAGCTGGTGGTGAATGACTGTGCAGCATCTTGAAGAACTGAAACAAACACATCCTGTCCCTCAGATCCCCAGTGTATAATTAATTTATGATCAAATGTCCAACATGGAGTTACACTGACAAGCCTGCAGGACTATTGATCACGGAAAACTTTTAGAGGCAGCTCAAGTAAGGAATCGCATTCCACTGTTAGACATTGTTAGAAATGTGGAAAGCAACATGGTTCCCGAAGTATTTTACCACAGGAAGTGCAGGAGCCTGTTTACTACGGAAAGAGATTTACAGTAGTATTAAGCGGTAAGCTGAAGCATGTTTCAGTCATGATTGCTTAACGATTGAGTGCATGAGTAAATGCTTAAACAGAAGAACATCATTAAAGTCAAACGTGTATGCTGAAGAATGTAGATTTTGTGGAAAGATAAAATGCTACAAGGGAACATCAACACGTGAGAAAATTAATCAAGGCCACGGAGCTTAGAGTTGACAAAAGGCTTTGAGAGTGTGCGACCATTAATTGTGATTCAAAGATCTTAGCAGTTTGAGGTATGGACATAGTGGCTGCAGAAGCCCATTATCATGCATCTTGTTGTAGTAACTATACAAGGGTTAAAGGAAAAGAGGAAGATCATGCATCTAGTATTCAAACCGATGATCACTACAAAAATATGAGAGATGAAGCATATGATGAACTATTTCGATACATTAGAACTGTGATTATTCCTAACAAAGAGGTAATATGGGTGACACACTTACTGAAAGGCTTGAAACCCTCATGACACGCAGAGGAAAACAGGGATTAGACGAATCAACCAAGAAGCATATTAGAAGAAAAATGGACTCCGAGTTCGGTGACAGCCTTCACATATTCCCGGACAACCAAGGAAAATTATTGGCCCAACGTGATAGTGTCATGCAACAGGACATTATAAGAGAAAACCAGAGTTTGAAAAGAGAATTATCAATTTTAAAGGTTAAGGCAACAGACATGAACAAGATCATTCGTCAAACATCATCGCACATAAGAAAAATTATTAAAACAAACTTGACATCAACACCATGGCCATATCATCCATCAGACGTTGATAAAGATTCATTTACAGTGCCTGATTACCTTAAGCGGTTCCTATGAGAACTTCTGACTAGAGATCCAGAAAACACAAAGCTGTCCAAAATGGTCACCTTACCTATGCAATCATTCAGTCAATACTTTATATATGCATTGGCAAATGGCTAGCAGAACCCCCCCAAGCAATTGTTGTTCCATATGCCGTAAAAACGCCTCCAGACAATGTTGAAATCATTCGCACTCTAAACAGACTTGGTCATGGGATTTTATACTATCAACTGGAAGAAAATGATGCTGCCTTGTGTCTTCAGAAACTTGCTGCCACCTTAAATGAGCAAATGGTTTTCCAACCGACATTCAGCCTCATGTTTTTACTAACTAAGCATTTGATAACATTGATAGGCTGGAAAAGACTCTTACTGGTAAGGGGACAACTCATCAAGTCAACGGTATAGCAGTGCAGCCCAAGTTGTTTGGACCATAACCTTTTAATGCTCCTCTCCCAAGGAGAAACAAAAGCAAAGAACATTGACCATCACAAATACTGAAGAATTGTTCATGTATGTTTCTGGTGAACGAGTTGGGCCTCAGCCATTGATGACAAGTACCAAAGTCATGCCGGAATGTGTTGCCCAATTGAAGCTTGCACTAAATAAGAACATAATCTGGGTTATTACAAGACAAGAAGTGAGCCTCACACAGATAATAGCAAGTTGGACAGGATTTAACATCAGTGCTAGAGAGCTAGTTAGTGTATCTCAGGATTCCATTGGCTATTTGCCCACCATTAATGCCCATGCAACTGAATTGACAACAGTTTCTGAAATTTTGAAACAGTCAGAGCTGATAAGGGAATCACTACATTTGACGAAAATTGTAGTGGTCATGGATCAAGCTCTGCACGCAAAAGCAACTGAGATCGTGTGGAACTATAAAGCAACGTACGACAGAATCATTCTTCGAATGGGCACCTTTCACACCATTTGCAATGTTATGTCCATTCTTGGAAAACGCTTTCAAGATGCTGGCCTTCGCGACCTTTGCATTGTAGCAGACATGATAGCAGAAGGATCAATATCAGTACTAGAAGGTCATATGTACAATCGTGCAGTTCAAGTGCGTGTATGAAGCTATGTTGGGACTGGTTTGGTTGGAATTTATCCCCTGGGTGGAGAAGAATTATGAAGAGAACATTCAGGGAGCCTACTCCTTCATGGAGGATGTAAATGACTTTGCAAAAGACCTATGCCAACAGACATTATACAAGCGCTTGCAGAAAGCTGCCTTTGCCAAAGTAAAACAGTTTTGGGATGTATTCCTGGAACATCTTCGCCATGACAATGGAGATCTCTCTGCATTTTTGATGTCGTATGTGAATATTATTGAAAATGTCTTTCTGGCTCTGCTGTGTGCTGCTTGAGAAGGAAATTGGCATTGACATCTTACCGCCATACGCTCTATGATTCCATGGTGTTTTGCGTATGACAGGATGACCTACGCTAGATATATTCCTGTATACTATGCCGAAATGACATTACTTGCAGTGAAACATCCATGGATACACCACAATTTCACCAACGGATGCTTTTCAGTTCAACTGTTAGATGTTAATCCGTTTGGACGAATTCCGGTCAATTAAAGTGATAGAGGTAACAGTAAAAAATACACACAGACTTCGGGTGGTACGAGAGGGTTCAACCTCAAGGTGGGTGCTGTGAAAAGGTATTATCTGACAGCTGTACACAGAAGCACCTTTTTGGGTCTGATAAGGGAAATGGTTTTTAACAACAGATCAGATCTTACTCACGCTGACCTACATAAGTCATGAATTGAAAAAGACAAAGATACAGTTACAAGACCTGTTAGTCTGGTTCAAAGCTGGATAAATCCATTTCTTGGACCACATGATCTCATTAGTCTCTCCACTGCAAAAAAGGCATCGCAAGACCTAGTATCTGACATAATGAAGGCGCATGAAGTAGGTGAACAGTGTTATACAGACTTCAAACTTGAGCTACTTGAGAATAATTCACCTATTAAGAAGTTTCATGACCCAATGAAAATGAACAAACTAAACACCTTCACTAACGTCCAAGAAGAAGGCAGTGAACAGCAATGGCAGGACAATCATCATGAAAGCAGACAAAGCACTATTTGGTTGAATGGCGGATGTACTCTCTCATCCCTTAGGACCTTTACCATGGGCTTTAGCAGCTCCAGAAGATCTCTTACGAAAGACAAACAAAGCTGTTTTAGCAACATACTTGCAGAAAAATGTTGCCACTGCTGAGGAAATACCTGGAAATTCAGCCACGATGATTGATGGTATGGTTCTTGTTCAGAGAGTAAAAGGAGAGGAATCAAACATTGGTGAGGTGTTTTTTTTTTTTGCAGATTTATATAGCGCGAACTCGACCCGAAGGTATTGGAGCGCTTTACATGAGCACCAGTTACGTTACACAAGGACACATTCATTTTTTATTTTTTTTTGGTAGGTACGGGGAGATTAAGTGATTTGCCCAGAATCACAGGATGAGGAGTCAACCCCGAGGCTCAAACCTTGGTTTCCCAGCTCCAAAGTCAGCAGTCTAGCCGTAAAACCACATCCTCTCCAATGGTTATGTCTATCTTATCCATGGCTTTGCGGGAAGGAAATAGGAGTCAAAGAATCGATGTTGTGTTTGATACGTATAATGAGATGTCTATTGAGAACAGCGAAACGCAATCAAAGGGGAAGAACTTGGGCACCAGTTACAGAGCATCTCACCTTCCCAGATTGTCAGACAGTGGAGATAATTCCTAAGCCACGTAAGGAATAAAACAACTCTCATTGCTTTTCTTGTTAAAGATTGGAGGAAACCAGAGTATTTTGTAAAACTTGAGAAAAAAATACTGTTTGCGAATTGTGAAGATAAATCACACCCGAAGGGAGCCACGAAGTGCCTGATCTTAACAGTACACACTAAGAAGCAGATGGTCGTTTGTTGCTGCATGCTGCACACGCGGCTAATGAGGGTTATGAGGCAGAAATAAAAAGCTCAGATGACACAGATGTGTTTATTATATGTTTGGGATTCCATGACAGAACCATGGCTAAATTGTTTCTGAAATGTGGTATTAAAATATGCATGCAAGTCCTTGACATTGGGAAATTAGCTGCAACTCTTGGTGAAAATGTTTGTCCAGCTTTGATAGGTCACCATACGTTTACCAGATGTGACACAGAAATCGCATTTGTTGGAAAAGGAAAAGTAAGTGCATTCAAAATCTTGTCTGCCAACAGACATACATAGGAAACATTTTCGCAGCTTGGAGATGAATGGGATCTCTCTGAAAAACTAATGGACAAATTGGAGCAATTCTCGTGCCAGCTGTATGCACCAAAATCTTTGGTTCATCACGTGACTGCCTTGAGATATCACCTATTCTGCGCAAAGAAGGGTGAGGTAGACACTCATCAACTTCCACCTTGCAGGGACTGTCTGAAGAAACATGCCGAACATGCAAGTCTAGTCCAATTAGGAGAGGGTGGAAGTTGGAAAAACATGAGGGAACAGAGCAACTGGAAGTGGACTGGATGAAGGGGCAGCCAGCACCTCCGGCTGTGTGAGATCTACTAGCTTGCAACTGCATTAGGAACTGCAAACTGCCAACATATGTCTGCTGTCTAAATGACCTCAAGTGCACTGACATGTGCAGACTTCCCGCCTGTGAAAATCAAACAGACGTGGAGAATGATGTCACCTATTCAGAAGAAGAAGATGATGATGACGACAAATGTGAATGATAAAATTGAGTTTATGCTCACTCATGACATACATTGCTTATGTAAGATGTAACAACTATTATTATTTGAAATTGTAAGTGAAAATTATGCATATAATCTATATCAATATATGAGGAACACAATACGTTTTATAATTTTAAGGACTATTTTGTTATTATTACAATTAATATTCATAATTTTTTTAAATAATATTGAATTTAACCAACCTGGTGGAATTAGATTTATTTTTCCACATATTATGATGAATTTGTATGCTATTTATCAAAAATATAAAAACCATTATTTTTTTGTTTCAGCTATGGTTGTTAACTCAATAATATCAGACAAAAGGCAAATCTTGATAACTTGCTATCACATATTTTCCATCTCTAGGGATCCATACCTTGCACAAAAAATCTTGTTAGAACCCATTCCACCAATTGGTACCGATGGCCTAAATTTGGGGTCTTGGCTCATGGCTTACCACACAAATCTGTGTGGAATGCTTCATCATCAAGTCCTCGCTTGGTAAACTAAAGGCGTACCAGGTGGGCTCCCACTCTTGGGGGTCGCACCTTGATTTGATGAAGAAACACGTTACTAGGACCTAGAAAAGATGAAAGAGTTGAACAGGCCTTTAGGTGTCCCCTTTATAAGGAAGTTTAATATATGGGCACCCAGGGACAGGTTAAAAGAACAGAAGGTTGGACGTATAAGGAGAATTAAAGCCTCCTACATCCATGGGTCAACATGTTTCAGCTGGTAATTAATGCCTAAAAAGGTCAGTCAGCTTTCATCAGGACCTTCCAGGTCCCCAATGTAACACTTATGTTCACAACATGAATTTTACCACAGTCACCCGGTGCACACCCTTATACATCTACAATACGGGATCTTCGATTGTCAGGTACTTCCCTGATTTAGTGTTTCTATTTTTAAGGGATTCTATTTAGCCCCAGGAGAGGTTATGGGCAGGCTGACTCATATGTCACACAATTGTCAAGGATTCAACTCGGTTGTGAACCTATTTGGTACCCGCAACTGCTGAATGTTGGAGTTGTGGGTCCTAAGTAGAAGCCCTTTGATGAGAACCCACTTCAAAGAATAATCACAATCCTTGTCAGGGTGAACCATAAATGTCAATAATTAAATCTGTGCCTAACCCTTTGGTAGCTTGGCACCAAGTACTCAGGCTTAACTTAGAGGCAATGTGAAAAGTATTTATGCAGCATTTAAACAGTACTAAAGTGAAAACACAACACAAGAAAATTCCCAAACCAATGTAGAAAAATAGATGATATTATAATAATTAAAGGACACCAAAATAACAAAAATTCAATCAATTGAATCGGAGTTATCAGTTTTTGAAGTTTAAGGTTCAAAAATAGCTCCAAAAGGTGTGAAGCATCCACTGCGGGTATCTGGTGGCGCTGGACTGGGACAAAGTCACCAGTTTAGGATGACCGCAATGAGCGGGGGCTCGGTAAGGGACCAGGCTTGGCCCTCTGGGAGTTGTCCCTTCAGTCCTTGATGCAGGGGGTGCGTGCTGCTGCGATGCAGGCGTCGCACTGCATTGGATCCGGTGAAGCTGCGGATCAGGAGCTGCATAGTGCTGTAATGTGAGGACTTGCTTTGCCCTGCAATGCTCTGCATCAGATCCGATGAAACCATCAGTTATGCAGGGAGATAACCCTTTGACTCTAGCTAAGGGTTCAGGCCCTTGAGGACAGGACCTAGGGGTCAGGACTCACTCCCACAGAGGCCATCAGAGGAGACCAGGTCAGGTCCAGTTGGGTCTGATCACCTGTAAAGCAGGAAAGGCCTCTGGAAGCTTGTTGTGTCCCTGTAGCTTAAGTAAGTCAGCCAGCTGACCCTTGCAGTCACTTCTTGGGTCCTGCGTTCAAAGCAAGTAGGTCCAGGCTTCCTTCTTAAGACATCAGGACAGTCCTTCTTCTGAATCGTATCATATCCAGGAGTGTCTGGTTTAAGGTTCTGGGGACGATACTTTCCAGCCTGTGGGTGGGGGATACCCCTTTGTCTACCCCTAAACTGGCTCTGGTCAGTTCTTCCCTTTCCCCTGGGTATGGCTCCAGGCTGGCTAGTACAACAAAGGGCAGGCAGATCCCAGGTATAAGCTGCATCTGCCAGTGACAGGGCAAGCTTCTTCTGAGGCCAGGAAGGGCTAGGTACAGCCCCCGGGCCACTGTTTGAAGTACAATTAGGGCTACTCTTTGAAGAGCAATTAGGGCAGGGGCAAGGCACTTCCTCAGCCATCCTGTCAGGAAGACCCACTCACCTCTACTCCCTAGTCCTTTGTCCACTGTCTGGTTCCAATGTATGTTTCCCAGTGGGGGAGCCATAAACTGTCAGGAGACACTGGACGCTGACAGAAAGGCTTTTTTGTCTTAGGCGGAAAAATGGCAACTTTCTAAAAGTGGTATTTCCAAATTAGCAATTTAAAATCCGACTTTACCACTAAAGAGGATTTTAAAGTACAATTAAAATGAGTGGCAGAAGCATTTTTCTTGCTGTTCCAAAACTGAATTTAGCTCTTATTTAGTTTAATAAGGTAAATCAGTGTTAGTCTATGGGAGGTCAGCCTTGCCACAGTAAAAAACGACTTTGGGGGTTTTTCACTGCTAGGACATGTAAAACATTAAGTATCCATGTCCTACTTTTTAAGTACTATACACCCTGCCATATGAGCCTTTAGGACCTTCCTTTTGGGTGACTTAGAAATATTAAAAACGAAGGTTTAGGCCTAGCGAAATTATTTTTTTGCCAGGTCAAAATGGCACTTTAAAAGCGCACTACAGGTTGCAGTGGCAGGCCTGAGACATGTTTTACAGTGCCACTTTAGTGGGTGGCACAATGAGTGCTGCATCCCACTAGTAGCATTTAATTACAGGCCCTGGGTACATATTGTACCATATACCAGGGACGTATAAGTAAATTAAATGTACCAATCGGGTTTATACCAATTTTATCATGTTTGGAGGGGAGAGCACAAACACTTTACCACTGGCTAGCAGGAGTAGAGTCCTAAAGCCAACACAAATAGGTTCACCAAAAATGGGGTAGTGAAGGCAAAAATCTGGTCGACTACCATGCAAAAGATGGTCATTTCTAACACATACTAAGAACTTCAAATAAAAATTAATAGGTTCAGTCTCATTCGAAGTCCTGCAATATTTGCTGGTGCAAAATTAGCCTGACAAATAGCATTAGGAGAAAAACTCTACAAACAACAAAATTACGTATTCAAAGAGAAGTGGTTAGCATAGGTAATACAATTTGCTCTAGAACATATTACAAGGTATTCTTTTGTATTTGAAATGTTTTTTTACCCTTAGTTGATTCTTGTCAATAATGTTATTGTAATGAGTTTGTAAACCCTTGCAATGAATATTCTGCCAATATATATTTCGTCCCTTGATGGCTGGTTGGCCTTTAAACAAGCACCTCGGACTCTAAAATATCAATTTGGAGATTATAACTGCCTTGAAAAGCCTCCAGGCCAATCAGTCATCAAGTGGCGAACCGTCCACCTCGACAACCCCATTACAATGCCCAGCATCCAACCAAGACTCTGAGGTCAACACAAAAGAAAGCAACAGACCTTTAGATCCTTCAAGGATTTCTTCAACAATCTAAAACTCAAACTCATCTCTCAGCCTATCACTTTCCCATTTGACATCAATACCCTTCTGAACAAATCCATGCATTTCTGGAATCCCGTTATGAACAACAAACCTCCAACTGGAACATGCAAATGTAAGGTGAACTCGTCAGTGCCCTAGTATTTTAAAGACCTAGCAGACAGTAACCACTCCATTCCCAGACATGAAGAAAGCAGAAGAAAAGCAGAAACCCCAATGGCCTCAGGCTACTGGAGCCCATCCGTGCAACACAAACACAATTCATCAGCCAAGTATATACCAATACCATCAATGAAACTCTCAAAAGAAGCAGAATGCAATTTAAGACAATCAAACACTGAATCAACCCCGACTGACCCTGAAATACCACACTCCGCACCAACCTCTACTTCAGTAAAAAAAAAAAGTACAGAAGACCTAACAGTACATCAACAACCCCAAGCCTGCTTCTGTACTGACACCCACCCCTCCGTACTGCATCCCACAATTAACATATTACTATCGGGTAGGTTCTTTGTAGGGTACACACTAAGCCTAATGGTATTTTATTCAACAAAAGTGGTGTTAGTCACTATTGGAAAAGTGCAACCGCCAAGGTTTGCAGCAATCATACTGAATATACACACTTTTGTATGAGGACCTTACACAGAAATATTGATATCATTCTATAGATTAATCTGATTAGTTGTTGCCCGGCCAAAAAAATATAACAAACATAAAATTGAAATGAGTCAAAAATACATACATTTATTTTGCATCCAACTAAAAAGCAAATTTTTATTTCAAAGTCCGTAATTTAAAGACACCACTTTTGTTCTTTTTTTTAATATATCTTGGGGTGTCATCACAAGCTTTTCATTTCCATTGTACACCGAAAGGCAGTTCTAGCGGTAAACAACAAAGGATGTCTGCAGATCACTTATTGCAGTCAAAACGTCTTTGGAATTAATCAGTATGCTTGTAACAGTTCATATTGAAACTCCTCTTAACAGATGGTCAACTCGTTTCGGCTTATAGCAGAAGAGCCTCCTCAGGACAATAACAAGGTTTGTGTTTCAAATAATACCTAAATATGTCACAAAAAAGGACTCTACACTGGGGCTATGTGCCGTTCCCCCGCTGGTAAGAGTGTTAATAACAGCCTACCCTAGAGACCGTTTACCGGATTATAATTTCTAAACGATTTCATTGATTGCATCCTGGAATTTCTTTATTATTTGTTGTCGTCTATGCATGAATGTAAGACCTGTACATCTTATAGCGTACCTCTTTTGGTGTGCAGCAACTTAACATTCTAGCTGCTCATGACTGACATGTGTGGCGCACATAGGGACTGTATAACCCACCCGTTTTCCCAAGTAATTGACATCAAGGTGCTTTCAAGTTTAGTGTTGTCTTGCACAAATAACATATTGAGGAGGGTATCAGCATTTTTTTCACAAGTGTCATACGTCATCTCTTTCTCTATTGAGTCAGTATGGGAGTTTGATTGTATAATATAAGTGGAAAACGAATTGCTCAGTACTCCAATATATATATATCTTACCTATGCATTTTTCTCTATTTATTGGTGGAGTATTCACCAATATTGTGAATGTATGCATCACAATATGGTTCAGTATATGTTTGCAACAAAATGATTCAGCCAAGGAACCACTTTTTGTCAAAATATTTTTAATTATCCTAGCTGTCATAAAAAACGCATATGTGTTTTAAGCACAAATGTTAGGTAAAATTTGATACACAGACCTTGCATTGCCTGTCAAAGTCCTACCGCTGCGGGCCAAAATACTTTGGCCTTCTGTTAAGAAGAGTTTCAATATAAGGTACTACAAGCATACTGATTAATTCAAAAGAAATGTTGGCTGCAAAAAGTGATGCACAGTCATTCTTTGTTGTTTACAAATGGAGCTATCTATGGGTATACAATGAACACTAAACCCTTGTGATGAAACCCCCAAGATATATAAACTAAAGCACAACGACTGTGTATTTGAAATATGAACTTTGAAACACAAATTTGCTTTCTGGTTACATGCAAAATAAATGTATGTATTTTGACATGCTTAAATATTACGTTTATTTTGTCATTTCATCTGAGCAAAAACTAGTCAGATTAACCTAAGGGATTATATCAATGTTTTTGTTTATGGTCCTCATACAAAGGCATAAGTATTAAGTATGATTCCTGCAAACTTTGACAGTTGCACTTTTCCAATAGTGACTGATATGTGTCACTTTTGTTGAATAAAGTACCATTAGGCTTAATCCGTAACCCACAGAGAACCCATCCAATAGTGAAATGTTCATGGGAGCCCAGATTCTTCTAGGGTTATTAAGGCACCCCCCCCCCCCCCCACGACTATCTGCCATAAGGGTCATTCTTCAAACCCATAATTCTTGCAGATCTCATAAATATCTTCATCTCCCTCAAAGCGACCTCCTATGAAGATGATGTCTTACCCTCATCCTTTATCACATTCCTCTGTGGAGCAGCTCTCTCACCCCAACTCACCATTGCCAAAGACTCTTCACACAAGACATCTTCCAAGAACCTCTCAAGGCAACCCAGATCCTCTCACTCCTGAAGAAAAACACACTAAACTCTAATGTCGTTGTCAGCTATCAGCCCATCATTCAACTACCCTTCAATGATAAGATAACTGAAAAGGCAGATTGCGCACAATTTCAAAATCATATCAACACGAACAATTTCCTGCATAACTACCAATCCAGCTTCAGATCAGGATGCAGCATAGAGACAGCTAGTTCTCAAAACATAGGCAATGCCCTCTTGACCACAAATAAAGGTGGCACTGGCCTCTTGATATTGTTGTACCTCTCAGCCATGTTCAGCACCTTCAATCACCCCACACTTGCCCACTCCCTAAAGTCTGGAAATGGATTAATTGGCAACCTCCCTCACTGGTTCTCCTACTATGAATCAAACCAACACTAGGTCATTCACATGGATACCTCTGGGACCAGAAGATAATTATTACCTGCAGAGCCCCAGGTCTCCCCTTGATCCTCACCATATTCAACCCCTACATGCAACCCCTTAGTACTATTATCACTAATAACAGTATCCTGATTCACCAATAAGACAATAACACACAACTATATTTGACAGCCCTCTCCACTCCCGATATCAAATGACTCAAAAACTGCCTGAACCTCATCCAGACCCGGACGTCCAGAATCTGAAGCACAACTCCATCAAGACATTATTCCTACTATTCCCCAAGGACAACAAGCGACAACTATTCTAAATCTAGCTCACTGCCATGAAGCAGGAAAGATTCAACCCACAATTGCCCAGTGCCAAGTTCCTCAAAATCACCCTGGACACCAATCTCACCCTCAAGGAACAAATCGCCAGGAAAACCAAGACAGCTTATAACCAGCTCAATCCACTGAAGAAAGAAAAACATTAATCCCAGAAAACTATTTCAGAAATATGGTCCAGTCCTCATACTCTCTCATGTGGATGGTGACAAGGCACTGCACACCCCCACCCTGATTGCATGTCACAGACTCCCCTTGCCAGCCTGCACTGTCTTCAAAACAAGCTGCATCATCTACAAAAGCCATCACAACTGACACCTCCACCTCTCTGCCTGACAAGCATACCAACTGTGGTGACACTCGGTATATGCACAGCCAAGGCACCATCCAGCTATAGATGAAGACGTGCACTAAAAAATACACAAGGCAACAGGCCTTCACCGTATATTCACCTAGGATCTAGAATGCCAACCCTATATCCACCAGGACAACCCAAGTCCTATTACAATTTACGGAATAGTTGAAGACACAACTCTATAAGGAACATTACATTCGAATCAAAGCAACAGTCCACCTCTACTCTAAAAATCACACTTACCCTCAAATTACTCATTAAGTGTATCCTTACCTTTGACACCCTACAGGGCTGCACTGTCTTTTGGCTAGGTTGGAACAACACAAATACATACATACATACATCACACATACATATATACATATATACATATATACATATATACATACATACATACATACATACATATCCAGGTCACACACATTGGTGTAGGAGCATCTCGCCTGATGGAACCAGACACTGAAAATCAGCCTCCTGCCTCTGTTTCAATTTTTCCTCTAAAGAAAATGCATAGGGTTGCTAAGTTAAACATTTCTTGTCCAAAGTATTTGTCACTACTTCTCTAAACGGTTGCAGCCTTTCCCATTCTACTGAAAATTGTATTATAGGAATGTTTTTTTCTCTTTATTTAATCATTGGTGTTTTAAAGCGGAATCACTGGATTCTATTAACAAAAATCACGCTGGGTTTTATTACTATCAGAAATTATTCACGATGTAGTTGGATGCACCAATTTTGGAAAAAAACTGGATTTTTATTATTTCTACATGATTGCAATTTGGCAGCCAAGGTTAAGACTGAGTGGATACAAATGTGTGGTTGCCATGGAAATCCCTGGGGTCCGATGCTTGCTTTTCCAGGAATTGCTACTTTGATGAGCTAACCATACACAGCCAGGATGGTTCCGATTGAAGTGGTTAATGAGTTTTTTTGAGGTTCTGTCGCCTAACACCTGTAAATGACATAGAAATGGATGTTTGGTCAGTAAAAGGAAAGCGGAAGATGGTCCAAGCACGTCATCTCTTTTTCATCTCCATATTAATAGTTTAAACATTTTCTTAAGTAAATGTACAACAGAAACCGTAAAATTCTATTGTTTGTGCTATGATTTTCTAGGTGCAATTTAGATGCATGTATATAAAACCATGTGTGCAATGTCTGAGGTTGAGGAAAGGCACCCTCTGCCCGCTACATGGATGCTGTATCATAATACTTTTAACTGACAGTTGATCTCATTGCTTTTGAATCAGTTTTCCTGGTCCTAGCCCTTCTAAACACATGTGGTAAACCCCACCTCAACGATTAAAGCTCTGACCCATATGCACCCCTACCTATGGATGGGCCCTTTAGGGCCATGCAATGTGCCTTCAGTGTAAATTGTCAACACCCACTGGGATTGACCCACCCAAGGCCTGATGTTGCTAGCCTAGCACAGACTGGAAAGAGATTTTTGAGGACTGCTGTGAGGATGATCTGTTATACCTGTCAGCCTTAAGGTGGTCTTCCCCCAAACATTTTGCCTTACTCCTTCATTTTTGCGGAACCGGTTTTTGTTGGCCTTAGGACTCTGAGCACTTTGCCACTGCTAACCAATATGTGCAGGTGCTCACTCCCTAAAACATAGTAAAAGTGACTTATACCCAATTAGCACATTTAATTTACTTGTAAGTCCCTAGTAAAGTGGTAGGACATGTAACCAGGGGCCTGTACATTTTTAAACGGCCATTTTGACCTGGCAAAATAAACCTTTTGCCAGGCCCAAATCTTCCTTTTTAATACATAAAAGCACCCCTAGGGTAGGCCCTAAACAGCCCATAGGGCAGAGTGCAGTGTATTTAAAAAGTGGGACATTAACTTTTAAGTTTTACATTTCCTGGTAGTGAAAATCTCTCAAATTCGTTTTTAACTACTGCAAGGGCTGCCTCTCCCATAGGATAAGATTGGATTAAGTGATAGCTTTCAATTGGGAACAGGTAGGAATGTTGAGTACAGTGTCTAAAGAATAGGGGTGGGCGGAACTGAGGACTTTACTCCACGGAATTAGCGGAGTTACATAAAAAGTCCTTGAGATTCTGAGGAGTTCTGCCCACCCGACTTGCGACCAGGAGCGTCTTTACAGAGCACGGTGATGCACAGCGCAGATGAGCACGGCGATGCTCCAGTAGCCAATTTGTTAATAGATTGCATCAGGACAATAATGAAAAGCACTTCAGACAAGTAAACCCCTCTCGAAAACTGAGTAATAGGCCGGCGCAAATGCATCACAAAGTACATATTCATGTGGGAAGGGGGGCACGTACCATCCACACTTCCACCTTAGTTGTTTGTGCGGCCCTGATGGCTAGCCCAGTGGCCCCTCTACCAGCCTGTCTACCCCACAGGGGTGGTATCACTCACCTCTCTTGGAAGCCTGCCACCTCAATCACCAGATCTCTCGCAGTACGGTGGCCCCAGCTCAAGCCTCTGGCTCGGGTTGGAAGAGAACGGCAAGACACAAATGCGGCCGCTCCCCTGCCCTCGCTCACCTGTGCTCCCCATGTCCTCCTGGACAGCAGCAGTGACCAGCCCACAGTGGCCCAGCATATTCATCGGAGATAGCCTCTCTATCCTCCTCTCCCAAGATCCCCGGATCCACCCAGCCTTGGGCCCAGTTCCTCTCTCACCCTCGATGCACAGTCATCTCACAGCTCGCGGACCTGAGTTGTGCTTTGTCAGGAGCAAACCGAAAGTTTCCTTTCCTCACTTTGTCCATGTTCTCCCTGCTTACTTCTAGCAAGTTTGTTCTCATAGACAGGACCCTGGACGTCACAGCCAATCGGGCCTTGGCAAGTCTGCGCCAGCCAATCAGCGGATGCCTATCTAAGGGTGCCTGGACCAGATGGCCCATAGAGTTTGTTTTTGCACAGTGTGGTGAAATAAACTTTAGTTAAAATCATTAACTTTTGGCGTAGGGCAGGCGCTGGTAAATTCCTCTATGCGGCTGGTGGCGGAGTTTTTGCCGAACTTAACGCTCCAAGCAGAGGACAGAGTGGCAAAACTCCACAAACTCTGCTGGTGGAGTGGAGTTTACCGCCCATCCCCTACTAAAGAATTGTAATTTAAAACTCTCTTTAATGTTAAATTCAGATTTTGAGTAACAATTCTGAAAATGCCACTTTTAGAAAGTTAATAATGAGTACAAAGATGCCTACAAGGGATTTTTTTGAAAATTCTTACTCCAGTATAAGATATATGCAATTACTTTTATGTTCAACCCCAAATGGTCTTGAACCCTTGAAAAAATCTAAACATATATAAAACTATTCAAAACATGTACAATCAATGAATAGAAGGAAATTTCAAAAGCGCGGGAGAGTCTTTTTCCAAAAGTACAAAAAGTTTAGGAAATAGGATCATTCATTGACGACATTCTGATCCTATGGAAAGGAGAACGCACTAAATGTGATGAGTTCTGTACATGGATCAATACATTGAATCCATTCCTGAAATTTACCAACACGATTTCGGAGACAGAGATCCTGTTCCTTGACCTACTGATTAAACTAGGAGACAGGATCACAACTACTCTATATCGAAAACCTACTGACAAAATAGCCTTTTGTTATTCAGTAGTCATCATCCAAGGGCCTTGAGACAGAATTTGCCCTTCGGGCAATTCCTGCGTATCAGAAGGAATTGCAGCACAACGGCAGACTACCAGAGAGAGTCGGCCACCTTGATGAGAGATCTTGTCAAGCGTGAATATCCTAAACAAGTGGTTGCCCTCGCTCGAAAACGAGCAAGACATAACCGTGAAAGCCTGCTGGAAAGTGTGACCAGAGAGCCAGACCACACAATCACATGTGTCACCACTTTCACCCCTGATTCTGACCGAATTAGAAACATTATTCGGAGACATTGGGACATTCTCAACACAGGGACGCTTAACTTACCAACACCTAGGTTTGCGTTTAAACGAACAAGCAACCTCAAGGATCTGCTAATTCATATGAGACCTAATAAGCAACACAATAGTTCACAGAGAACATTATGGGATCTTCCACCTATTAAGGGACATTACCCCTGTGGCTCCTGCTCAGTATGCCCCCAGACTACGATCAGTAAAGAGTTGACGTTCCCCAACGGGGCAACTTGGAAAATGATGACACATACTAACTGCAACTCATCAAACTGTATCTATATACTGAGTTGCCCATGCGGACTCCTATATATAGGAATGACTACAAGGCAGGTCAAAGTCCGTATGATGGAACACAGAAGTAACTTCAGATGTCATAAAACCAATACTAAGATGACTGCACACTTCCATCAGGAACGGCACGCCCCTGACTCTTTCCAATGGTGCATTCTTGAAACACATCCGGGCATGCCAAAGAAATCGCTGTTCCGCCTTGAACAACGTTGGGTTCTGCGATTATCGACTGACAAGGGTGGGTTAAATGAAGATATCCCTTGGAGCCTCCTCACGTAAACATTTTCAGTGAGATGACAGTACATCCTCACCCTTATATTATGTGATCCATTTCCCTCATTTGGACGCCATTCTATACTGCCATGATCAGCACTGATACGTAATCATGGACATTCAACTGGTTGTTCATGATCCACCTTGACATCCATTTGTCTAGGTTTTTTCGTTTTTACACATTAGCTACCATCATGGTATTAAGTCCACTTCAATTACTGTTGGTTTGGCTTTTTTTCAACTATACTCGGTAACCCGGATCCCAGAGGTGGCTGTTTCAGACGGGGTATACACTACTACCCAGGACCTGTCCAACATGGCGCCCGCTGGGCGGGGTTAGCGTTCTAGCCCCACGCACAGTCCTTTGTGGGAGTTCCGGAAGTACCGCCTCCTTTGCTCGTCCGGCTGGATATAACTATACGAGCCTCGCCACTTTGAGCACCCTGGTCCGGTAGAGCGAAGGGTAGGAATACGGATGGTTCTTATCGACTCAACTGTAAGTATTGGGTGCGCAAGCGACCCGCTGATGGCTCTCTGTACATGGGAGGTGTTGAGGCGGTCCTGACTGACTCCGAGACCGCCGCGGATGTTGATTACCGGGCCCGTGGTGTATCTACCTGGGGAGAGCTTGGTCCTGCACGTTGGGCTTAGTACCGATGTTGGCGGGATACGGCATCTACTCTTAATTGTGCACTTATGGACGTTGTGACAATGCTCAGTGTCCTGTTTTTGTGTTCTACACTGCAATGGTCAGTTTATGGGGATACGGGGACAACCACACTCGGTGTTGGCCATGAATATTCCAGATACTTTCCCTGGTTGGTATTGGGGGTATAACTTGCCGGCGCCGGTGTGGTTTGTCTTACGTTATCCACTCATTCACCAACACAGTACTTCCACTTGGAGTTTCCCCTTGACGCCTGCACATCACCACGTTGAGATACAGGCGGGGGTCCCTAGACGTGGTACCTTGGTCCTAGCGCTGCCCACTGAACACCAGTTCTGGGACCTGGTGCTCCAATATTGTCTTCTTTTCTTTTTCCTATTAGGACACTACACTTTAGTGTCTGCCTCTACCGGTACACGATGCCGTTAGCCTTTGACCCGATTAGGGTGAGTTCTAACAACCATCTGTTTGTTGACCCTGATGTGTTCTTTGTTGCATTTTCTGCTGCCTTTTAAAGTTTTTTTATTATACCCAGATCACAGTTGATGCATGTCACAGCTCACCTGTGTTCTGCATGCGTGTGAGGCACCATGGATGTTTAGTGGTGCACTTAACACATTGCTATAACTTTGATATGATATTATAATGTTGTCATATTGTGTTTTTTATTGCAGGCTTTGGTATAGATCTACAGGTACCACTTTTTAGGGTGCTGTATTGGTGGTCATTTATGCACTTCACTGAGTTCCCGACCACCACCAAAAAGTGTAGGTAGATCTAGTTCTGGTCCTGACGAATTGCCATTGAATAGATAACAGGCAAGAAACATGTTGACCTATTTTTGTAGCATTTCTCCTCACACACCTGAGAGTGAGAGTGTGCGCCTTTTCTGTTTTTAATCAGGGTAGTGTCCACGACTCATTAAATTTGTTCTGAGTGGTTCACTATTCCCTGTTTTATTTTCACATCCTTACACATCACCATCACCTACACTATATCTTTTAGGGCCCTTACACACACTGCACCCAACGGCATTAGGAATAAAGATCTCCGTCAGAAGGCCCCATCACGGGTGCCGATCGGGTATTGCAGTGCCGACCCGATAAGGAGCAGACCCGATGATGAAGCATGACACCTAGCACGCTGGGTGTGTGAGGGTCCTTTTCCGAAAGGAGGAAACTTTTCTCCTGCTCTTCTTATATATCTATATTCTATCACTGGTCAAACTAATAAAACAACACCACCTGCAATCCCAGATGTATACAGATGATGTCTGCATCTGACTCTGCTTGTAAAACACATCTAGAAACCAAACTATTAATGCAAAAACATTCTTTCATAGGCTGAACAAAGATTTCCTGTGTCTCATTAGAGCCCAACCTGGGATTCTACAAAGGTTTAAAGAAAGATCAATAAGGTCCCATTTCTATGGCTACCACCTTTCTCAACATGTATACATTGGGAAATCTAGTATTAATTGTGAATGAAAACTTTCAGTCATTGCTGATGTAAACATTATTGTGATATGAATCAATTTTTAGCTATAGCTCATCCAATCAGAAAATTAAGTAGAACTATCTAGTTCATCTGTCATGAACTAACTAGAAAATGTGGTGTTATAGGATTTCCCCCAAACTGATTGACAAGTTGCAATAAAAACAAGTAGCAAGCATGGCCATCAAATGGAAGGAGCTGGAAAATATTAAAACAGCATTAAAAGCACCTTACTGGTTCTTGCAGAAGTCAGATACAAATTCAAACTGCTATACACAATGCACAAAGTGTTTTGAAACAAGAGAGCAGAATACACGCAGTTCTATGTTACACATTGGAACCTTCATTTTGTCAAGGATAAGACAACCCTCCCACCATATTTCAAAAGACTAAAATATTGAGACAGATCATTGGAAGCATGTGGCCCAGCCCAAATTTCAACAGCACAAACATTGTGCTATAAGGTTGCAATTGAGTTATCCAACCTTCAAGGAACTGCTGGAAATGCAGCTAATCAGGCAAACATATAACTAAGATAGGAGATGCCCGGTTGTAGCAACAATTAACACCTGATGTTAGACCTGGCATCCTTGGCGTGGTTTCCTCTGACTTTTTTGCTTTCTGGCTTCCTGTTTTGCTGACTTTGCTAAAGTGCAGGTGATCTCTCCCTAAAACATGGTAACATTGGCATATCCAATACTGGCATATTTAATTTACTTATAAGTCCCTAGTAAATTACACTGCATGTGCCCGGGGCTTGAAAATTAAATGCTATTAGTGGGCCTGCAGCACTGATTGTGCCACCCACTTAAGTAGTCCTTTAAACATGTCTCAGCCCTGCCATTGCAGAGCCTGTGGGTGCAGTTTTAAACTACCATTTTGACCTGGCAAGTTAACCCTCTTGCCAGACCCAAACCTTCCCTTTTAAAACATATGTTACCCTTAAGGTAGGCCCTGGACAGCCCCAAGGGGCAGTGTATTCAAAAAGTTGGACATTTACTTTTAAGGTTTACATGTTCTGGTAGTGAAAAACTATTAAATTCATTTTTCACTACTGCAAGGTCTATCTCTCCCATAGGTTAACATTGGGATTAGCTTATTACATCTTATAAGTGTAATTTCCAATTGGAACAAGATAGATAATTCGGGTTTGGTATCTCTGGACTCACAATTTAAAATCACAAATTATGGTAAAGTAGGATTTTAAATTGTAAATCTGAAAATGCCACTTTTACAAAGTTGGCATTTTCTTACTTTAACCATTCTGTGCCTCTGCCTGTCTCTGAATACAGTCTACGGTGGGTGACAGGTGGGTGACAGCTGGGCGACAGCTGGGCTTTGTGCATTCCCTCTAGCAGACAAACACAAAAGGAGCTGAGGTGTGCCTTATGGGCAATTCACTTCCTGATGGCCCTCACCAGGCTGATTGGTCTTTCTGGGTTGGATGGGAGGGAGGAGCTGACAATTGCACCTGAATAGGGCTGTGCCTGTCCCCACACAAAGTACCCCCCTGTAGTGAGTCTGGAGCCAGGGCAGGGATCTTGTGCACTTCAAAGGCCTCTCTTTGAAGTCTCCCCCACTTCAAAGGCACAACTGTGTATAAGTACTGGCCCCTGACATCACCAACTCAGTACACTTCTGGACCTGAAGACCCTCTGCCAAGAAGGAGGACTGCTGTGCTGCTGAAAGGACTGTCACTCTGCTGGACTCCTGCTCTGCTGTGCCCGCCCTTCTGCCTGCTGCCCTCCTTGCTTGGTGGTGAGTCCTGAATCTCTACATCCTCAGAAACAAGTGACTCCAAGGGCTTGCCTGCTTGCCTCCTGTTCTGAAGTCTCAGGGACATCGAAGTGTTCCTTCAACCCTGCTACAGCCTCTGGACTCTCCCAACTGTGAGTCTTGCCCTGCCAAGTGGTGTCAATCCAGTTCTGGGCCCTTGGAGATGGGTTTCCTGGCTGTTTCCTGCAAGAATCCACGCAGTACCACCTTTGCGCCAGTTGGAACTGATGCAGTCGCCTTGAAGCGATGCATCACAGCTTTGAGCACTCCACAGTGCTGACAATGCGGCTCAATGACGATGCATTGCCTTCATTGCCAGGAGTTTGGCACCGACCCATCCCCTAACTGCGCAACACGGAACTGAAGCCTCACCTAAAATCCTTCGGATCGACACCGATGCATCGCCTCTGACTACTCCTCGACATCAACACTTTCTCCATGAAGGTACTGTTTTCAGCGGGGTCTGCATGGCTCCTGTAACCGACCTGTTCTCCATCTCAGTCTGCTTGACTTTTCAGATTTGACCCGGTCTAGCGCAGCCAAATAGCCCTGGTTGGCACTTTAGGACTCTAAGCACTATATTTCAAGATATTCTATAAAAATTCATAACTCCGGTTCTAATTATTTGACATTTGTCATTTTGGTCTTGTTTTTGTTCATTAATTTAAGCTCTTTTTTTGTAACCTGGTGAGGATTATTTTTGTGAGGTGTTTTCACTGTTTTATGGTTTTAAGTGGTGCACAAATACTTTACACATTGCCTCTTAATTTAAGCCTGACTGCTCTGTGCCAAGCTCCTGGAGGGTGAGCACAGGTTAATTTAGGGTGTGTTTCTGACTTACCCTGACTAGGATTGTTTTTCCAGCTTGGACAGGGTGCATACCTCTGCCAACCAGAAACCCAGTTTCTAACACCTGACATCAAGGGTCTGTTACATGCAATCAATTAAATCTTTATCCAATGATTGACTCCATTCCCTTCTACTAACAACTGCTACCATAGACGCAGGAACATCTGGTGTCAAATTATCACTGACCACTGGTCTGTACACAGATATCTATCATGCCCACACTTACCCCACATTTAAGCATACAGTGTTCCACCTAAGCCCATAAACGTGGTACTCAAACAGTAACTCCTAAACGACCAAAAGTTGTCATATTGGCCAATTACAAATCATAGAAAATAAAGAAATACGTCAGGAGTTAAACTAGACCCCTACAATTTTACCAATCCACTTCGTTCTCAATAGAACATCCCATGTCTGCTATTGAGGCTTAACCAGGATATCACAGTCAGCTGGTCGAAGATGATGGCATACTAGCTGAAAGGAGAGTTGACAGCCGTCTTAAAAAATAAAAAGTTAAATGCAACGAGAAGCGTCAATGGGGAACAGTTGCTCCCCTTTAATCAAGCATGTCTTTTTTTGAGATCGACCGCTAATGGCGAAACCTATCGAAGCCAGCGGGTGCGCAATTCAATACAATGCACAGTGATAAAGTAATCCTCTTTCAAAGTAGGAAAGACAGCAGGAGCCCCATCTGCAGACATATTGAAAACAGCAGCCCTGCTGTCAATGGCTGCACCTGGGGTGACCTGAGTTCGTGATGACCTGCCATACTACAGCAAGTACCACCAGCCTTTTCACACAGGAGACGCCATTTGAGTTTTGACTTCAATATCAACAACCGTCATTAGCATCGTCAGTTTTTTTTAGATACTACAAATGATAAAGGGGTACAGAATTTACTGGGGTTTAAGGAACTCAATGCAAATTCGAAGTCAGTTATGTTTTAGAATGTATGTACCCCTGATCTTTCTACGTTTTGCTGACTTTTCGTATACGAGAATGACCGAGTATTTCCTGAATGTGCAGAGGTTCTGTTCTTTTTTCTGTCAGACATTATTTTGTCCATGTATGTGACTGTCTTCCTTCCCCCTTCTTAGGGCATAATTCCAAAATTTCGATACAGTTAGTCACTTTGGCGAGGACCATATGGTGACTGGTGAACATGTGAAAACTGACTGTGGTGAATAAGTTTAACGCATTTGGCAAGAATGGCATGTGGGAGCTGATAGGTCAGGTAAACTACACAAGTGAGCAAACTCAATTAATAGCTGACTTTTTCACTTAAGCACTCACGCACATACTCACTTATTCACTCACTCTTTTCTGAACTCAATCAATGGCACACTGGCAAATGCTCACTAGGTTGCTTATTCACTCAATTTTTCAGTCATGCACTCATTCACTTGCCCATTGGCTCACTCTAAGAAATTCACAAACTTTCCAGAAATGTTTGTTGTCATATTTTCTCTTTGCTTTGATTACTATCCATGCTGCAGGGCTCCAGTTTATTTGAATGGCATTACAGTGTGTTCTGGTGACTCCTGCATGGAGGGTATATAGGTAGTCACGATTAATGCCTGTGGACCTAGTACAACTATGGCTGCTTATAATTGTTTTAGGAGGGGTGGGATTTTATTATTGTATCATTTTTGCAGTAGTGGCTGCATGATTTCCCTTGGCTAGTCAGGCTTTTTTGTACAGCCAACAGGCGCTCAGAAGCTCCGTGTAGCCATTATTTCAACATAAGAAGTTGGACCATATGCATAGCTTGATTACATGGAAGAAGTAGTTGCTGTTTTCAGGAACTCTGTGGTGGTCACCCAAGGTGCTCAGCTCAACACCTCCGATCGAACATTATTCAGCGTTTTTGGCTTCAGCACATATTTGGGAATATTTGTGTAGTGTTCCTTGAATGAATGAATAGATTAATGCATCCCTCAGTAAATTCCAGTGTCTCCGTGGAAGTGGGTGGAAACAGGAAAGGCTGAGTGACATATTAGAAGAAATATTGCCTGTCCGAACTCTAGTATTTATGTATAAATTTCTGGATCCTCTGCAGTCTGTTTTCCATTTCGGTTATAAATCGAGGTTCCATAGATTAGACCCAGGGGATTGCTGGGTATCACTGCCTATGTTGTACTGGATGTTAAACATGTTAAACACAGAGAAAACAGTGCTAGGACATGGCTGAAGTTAATAGGCAAGTTTGAGCAGAGTTTGGATGTGGAGTTTGCTAGCAGAATTCCCACATTTGCAGGAAGTAGGATTTCATGATGACTTTGTGGTATCCCACGTGCTTCACTCTTTTTATTACTACGTAAACTAATATAAACTTTAAGGTCTGTATACGATGGCTAGTCTAGACGTGTTGTTTGACCAGACAACAGCGACTGCCTGGAAGCTAAACAAGCATTGGTAAATGTATAAGGTTTCACCGCTGTGATTAATAATACGTTATTTTTGGCTGGAAATTTTAGCTTGGTGATCAGTTGTGCAATATAAGTTACTGAAACTTCATAGAAGTGTTATGACTTACTTATTTAAAAATGCAATATGTGCAGTAACGGCGTTTTTTCACACAATTATGGATTTGCAGCATTTGCCACATAATACATCAGATGCATGATCTAGCCCAAACGGTTAAAAAGTTACTGAAAATGCAGTGACATATGTTGCCGTGCAGTGGAATGCCCTTTGCAAAGGTTGACTTGTCGCCTTTCTGTTGCTTATTGCTATATTTGGGTGTTGCACCGGTACTAATGAGCCGAAGCTATGTCCAGACAGTGCTAACATGTGTAACAAGTGTTGGAGGTCAGCGCAAGTTTAGAGACGGACATCTCCCCCAGCAGGCACATGCGTCCTTGCTACACCTCTGCATGATGTGCTTAAAGCGCCCTCTGTCAGACAGCTGAAGAAAGCAAGGCTCGGAGTAAAAGTGTAATAGCTCGGACGTGGCGTAATGGCCAGAGCTGCCAACTTTAGAGCTGGGGAACCAGGTTCGAGTCTCGGCGTCGGCTCAAAATCCTGTGATTCTGGGCAAATCACTTAATCTCCCTGTGCTTAACAAAAATGAATGTTTCCTTGTGTAACGAAACTGGTGCTCATGTAATGCGCTCCAATACCTTCAAGTCCATTGCGCTGTCTAAAAAACCCAGGCCTTAATTAAAGTCCTTTGACAGCATTGGCTTTCTGATGCCTATGCAAGTTTGTGCAGGGATGGGAATGATGAGATATGTGGTAATGAACTCGCTCCTAAAATTCGGCTGTAATATATAGAGACGTTGGTCACTTATGTTCAAAACTGAAGATTCGAGGCAAACTATATTTGTTAAAAATGCAAACGGAAATGGCTTCACAATGTAAACATTAACACAAGTCATGAAAAAAATTCAAAATAGGTTCTAAAATGCAAAATATTATTTGTACAATGTAAATAGGGGAATTTATAGCCAAAGAGAAGTTGTTTTTAGATACCACTAAAAAACTCAATGTAAATGTCTTCTTTTTAATGGCAACAGAGAATACGAGATGAGTGTTTCCAATGCAAGTCCATTTTAGGCTCTCGTGACAGGTCAATAGGGCTCAGAGTGGCATGGTCTAAAAATCTCTAAATTGACAGATACGCACGTGGCTTCCAGGGCACTGGAAATGACTTTGCCTCGGATAGGTCTTATCTATTCTGCACTGAATAGTCAAATGCCCGACGACCTGCCCAAAATAGCAGACAAATGGCAATCGAAGTTGGAGGTTCCTCACAGTATTTTTTATAACGCTTTGAGATCTGCCCAGAATGATCTACTCTCGGCTAAATTGCAGGCGCAATTTTTTAAAACCGCTTTTTAAAAAAATATATATTACACCTAGCAGAGTTACCAAATGGGGGAACAGGCAAGGGGACGTTGTGTCCTAGATGTTCGGAGTTTAGTGTAGACTCAGTACACATGTTTGCTACCTGTCCGAAACTCACTCCACTCCTTGCCAAAATACAGGATTTTCTTAGGAGAGTTATTTCTCAGGACATCGAGTTAACCCCCACGACTTTCCTGCTAGGGACCCAAGATGAGGTTAGCAGAAAGAGCGGTGGGGCACTTATTTTTGTAGCAATGACAGTTTTGCGAATCTGTATAGCTTCTGCATGGGTAGATGTAGATCCTCCATTGATCTCCCAGTGGCTGGCTCGATTAGTCTCGACTTGCCATCTTGAGAAGGCTATCTATGCTAAAAAAGGCTGCAAGGGACAAAGGAAGGGCCTCGTTATCTGGGAACCTTTAATCGTATGGCTTAATCAGACAGGGCTATAGGGTTAATGAAAGTTAAGTTCCTTCTCCCCTTCTTTTGTAAATCTTCAATCACATATTAATGCTGCTAGCGCTGGAGGCAGAATTCATAAGCTGTTAGCCAATCTACTGTTTTTTTTTCACTGATTACGTCTAGCTCATTACGGCTTCTAAGAAAGCCTTGATTTCAACTTTTATTCTTATGTGATTTTTGAATATTGTAAATTCCTTAAATCAAGAAAGTTAACCAGAGAAATGAATTAACTGGTTCGTCCCATCTAACGTTTAACCTTTAACCTTTCTTTTTTCCTCTTTGTACGAACGGGGTGGTGGGGGGGGGGTCTGGGGTGGTATGATATTGTCTCATCTCTGTATTTTTTTTTTTCTTCTGGTGTGCAAAAAAAAAAAAATATTTAAAAAAAAAAAGGAAAGGAAATGACTTTGCCTGAAGGAGGTAAAAAAAAAAAAAAATCTATCACTGCTTTAAGATGACGATTTCTATCTTGTCCTTCTCGCTACTCTTCCAAATGCCACTGGTAACTAAACCTCAGCTGACATCACAATCAGTTAATGAAGACCAGTAACCAGGTGAATTTATGTTTCTACTTAGGGGCCGATTCCGATTCGGGCCGCAAATCTCTCCGACCGAGCCGGACCCGGAGAGATTTCCGACCGAATCGGACCCATGCAGCCCGACCGAACGAGTACGATGCGCACGTATGCCATCGGACTCGAGTCGGTCGGACTCCCATTGAAGTCAATGGGAGCCGGTCGTACAACGCGTACGTGGGCTCCCATTGACTCAATGGGTGCGAGGCGGACAAGGGCGCTCCACAGCGTGTACGCGGCGAAGCGACTCGCGCCGCACACTGCACAGGTAGGGGGACCCATGGGTCCCCCCTTGTCATAAGGTTTCTGCACATACACAGAGCTATGCACAGGAAAATGGGACCCCGGAATACAGTGGTTTGCCACCATATACCGTAGCACCCAAAAACCCCAACCCAACTAGCTTAGCATCCCATTAGCACCCAAGTACTAATGTTTGGACAACCCAGAACACGGTATCTTTATCTCAGGACTCGCAGAAGCAAGAACACTCTTTCGTCACTCACTCGTACTTGTCCACAAGATGCGTAGGAAGAGACACTGGATAGGTTAAAATGTTTATTCCAACTTACGTGCTCTAATGTACAGTACACGTGTCAGTACTAATAGCATAATGCATATGACTAATATAAGCAGCATGGTTACAATTCCATAGAATACAAACGGGGAAAGCATCTCAGAGCTCAGTGGATAAACGTATAAATAACATTACCACCCTCCCCTTGCAGTAAGATAGTTTATTATAATAATAGAAGACCTCTGGGCTTAGTCTAGCGAACCCCCATACCTCAGTCTCTAGATGCAGAATTACATCAGCAGGACATCATAGCTCTTCTCACTGAAAAGGATTTCTCCAAGTGTCCAGCGCCAGTACAAACTGCAGTATTAAAAGCACACAAAGTTTCATGGCATTTGCGCCTAATGTTATGTCTGGGTGCGCGAGACTGGCCATATCAGGAAGAACCGAAATACATTGTTATGCGACCTTGTACATGTTGTGCAGTCTGAGCCCAAATCGAACAAGAGAAAAGGTGAAAGACAGAAAATGCAGACAGCGCAAAAGAACTTGGCAAGAGCAAAGGGCGAGGGAGCCCTGGCTCAGTGTAACGTGCGCAAAGAAAAGCAGCATGGCAGCCAGGCCTAGGCCAACATAACAAGGCAGGTAACAATCCACAAGACACCCTCCCCTGGACAGTCCGGCGGCCAGGACAGAGGCCCATCAGAGGAAAAACACAGCCGTTGGAGCACAGGGAGCGCCCAAACGGCGAAGGACAGGTCAATCCATGAAAGTGTAGGTGCAGAAAAAAGCCATACCCTCCAAGAGTTCATCATTGGAATCGTCAAAAAACATAGATGCCATCCAATCCATGAGATCAAAAGAGCAGGAATGCTCCTCAACAAAGGGAGCATCCAGAAGCAATGCGGGACAGCTTGCGTGATAATTGAAACAGCTTCGTTGTAGGAGATCCTGGGCAGCCGCCCAGATATCCCATTGCGCCAAAATCCCCAGTGCAGCCGCACGCGCCATACAGCCAGCAACGGAACAGTCCTGCTCATGGGCCTCTAAGGGACCCATCAACTGAACAAAATCCGGAACAGACAATGACGAATTGGAGAGGCAATAATCCAGAGTCCAGGTGAAAGGACAGCGGACACAAGTCATCACAGGTTGCACGCAAGTGAAATACGCAAAGCGAAATGAAAGAGTATATGACACACTCAGTGTCGCCAATGGCAAGACACCAAAACCGGCCAAAAGGCGTTCACGGAGCAGCTGGAGGCGTTCTGGATCGAGCAGGTCCCATCGGGGAGCAGCCATTGCGCAGAAAGCAAATTAAGAGCAAGACACCAGCCGCTAAAGCGAGGATCAATGGGAAACCGCCAAAGACACTGGAAAAAATAGAATGTATGAAAGCCGGTATGACACCAAATATAGTTTGGAAGGAGGACACCAAGCCCGACCCCACGACCTTAAAAAAGTGCACTAGGCCTTCAGTGTTAGATGCGTTAAAAATACGATGTATTAACTCCCCAAAATGTTGGGGGAGATTAGTGTTTAAAAGGGCCTGTATTTCACTGTGGGTACTCGCCACCTGGAGAATGAATGTCTCCCGGGCGGACGTGAGCATAACTTCCTCGTTTAATAATAGTGCCTTTATTCTGCTCAGTCTATTGAAATCTGCTTCCATGGTAGGGATGGAAGGCCAAATAGAGATATCAACCTTGCCATGAGGGGGAGGAAAAAGCACATTTTTGCAGCAGACAACCCTGTGCGAAACTGTTACAATGTAAGGAATGCCAGCCTGCAGGCCACAACAGTTTTCGTTATTTAAAAGCAAATAACTACCATTGGAAAGGAGAGTGAAAGTAGGTGAAATAACAGGAGCAGGAATACCTTTCAGCACACAAGCAAGATTAGGAGAGGAAACGCTACATGAGCCATGCAATTTAATGTGTTTACAAATAAGCGAATGACCCATAGTCGAGTCGCAGTACTCCCCCGTGAGAAAGACTTCCCTGCCGTCCCGAAGGCATTTATACATGAAAGGCAAGGACCAGAGTTCATGCAGGAAAGCACTGCCCAATGGCCGGTAACGGCCCACAGGATAATGTTTCATGCATGAGTCAAATTCAAATAAGGAAAAAGGTAAAGCGATAACCCCATGAACTAGCCACACAGCAGAATCGAGTTCTGCAACAGAGAACGGCAGAGGATCCATTTTTTCGATATGTAATAGAGTGTAAGTTGCATCTTTCATGGACATAAATTGCTGTTTGTCAGTTAAATTAAAAGGTAGAAACAAGGCAGAGGTGTTCAAAAAATGCCAAGGAACTTTACCTAACTTGAGTGTTTGTAAAGTCCATGCAAACTGCATAACTGAGCGCAATTGATTCTGACCATGATATAACACAGAAACATCATCCTGTACAATATCGACAACAGAGGACACAATATTCTCTAAAGTATAAATGCGAGAAGACAGGGTATTAATACTATTGTCAACAACAGCAAGCACCTTTTCCAAATTTGCTTGATCTATTTCCCTAAGACGGGAAGCAGCTTCCATTTGTGATAGCTTCCAGAGTTCATTATATGTCTCATAAATGAATCTTTTAGGTCGGGGACCACGAGGTCCCAAAACAAAGTCGGACAGATCAATATTGCCTGAAAGGAGGGACAAATGTTGTTTAACAGAATCAAGGGACGAATGTTGAAGCCATTGTTTGCATAATTTACCAACAGAATATGTAGTGACAGTACGGGAATCAGTAAATCTCGGATCAGGCCTATCCTGTGTGTAACTAGCTCCTGAGTCGTGAAAACGCATTTGACATGCATTTGATGATGTAGGCCATACCAACCAGGGTGACTGACCTAGCTCAGAAACATTATACGAATTATTTTGTAACAGAGCCTGCAGTGACACGAGGGACATATTGAATCGTGAGCTTTCATTGGGAAAACTCGACAGGGATGGTATTGAGGGCGAATTCAATTGTTTAGTGGTTGCTAAGCCCCAACATGTTGTCTGATAGATGGAAGCATTTAGGAACATAATTTGGGTAGGGATGAGGCAAGCACGATGCAATGCCTCGGTTCCTTGTACCTGCCATGGCTTGGAACCCCAAATAGATTTCAAATCTACTGTATCCTCCCAGTACTCATAACCACCCACAGCTAGGGCACTTAAAAAGGAACCTGAATAAAGCAATTTGGTGTGTGTTAACATAATTTTCTGAGTTGATGTGGTATTAAGTCTAAAATAATAAGATGCAGGGTTCGACCGATTAAAATCAGTAAAATAGGTAAACTTATTTCGAAGAGTTTGTGAGCTACCTGGCAAGGGGTTTGGACAATGTTCCCATTGGGTGTAGTTAACAGAACTACGCAGGGCACTTGGCTTATGGAGAAAATGATTACCCCAATGTTGGTAACAATACAAATCGGCATAATTCGCAGAATTCATATATAAATCTTCAGCATTAAAAGATGCATAATATTTTAAATCGGCAAACAATGCTTCAACGGCATGCACATCCCAATCGTCAGAATGAATATTATTTTGTACTACATCACCCATTGAAACACGAAGGACATTAGGTACATTAATAATTTCCGTCGGACCATGGATTTGATAGTTCACTGCATCCCATACGATGCCATCAGCAACTGGAAAAGCTGAAATGTTCACAAATGTGTGGTCACGCTTCATGATGTGAGACGAGGAATGAGGAGCCAAAGTTCCAGAAACATAGTCCACAGCAGAGCGTTCAGGTAAATAGTGACCATTGATTAGTAGAAAAAACACTGTGACAAAGCCAATGGACATGAACAAAAAAATCAAGAAAAGTACCAACCAGATGTATGTCCAGGGTGGAATCAAAAAATTGTCTCTAAACCAGGATACAAAAATACTGAACTTGGATGGGACTTTTGAAGAGGTGGAATCCGAATCAAAGGAATAACGAGTCGGGCCAAGTGGCGTTGTTGGTTGATGCGCCACCGATTCAGATGCAGGATAAGTATACTCGTCCTCGTCGATAGTAGTGGAGAGTTGGGGATTAATTGTAGTTTCAGACAAAGGAGAGGATTCAGGCAAATCAACCATCTCAATTACAGCATCAGCGACCGTTCGTGTAGATGGGCCACGAACATATGTCCGATAAATGGCAGGACAAGAGACCGCTGGTGTGACACTATTCAGGATCGGCCAGGCGCTGTAGCTTGACATTTTCAACTGAGATGTATCTGTTCTCTTTGCGACCAGGAAGCGGTGGTAAAATGACTGTACGTGTTCCCTTCAGGCCAAGAACTGGAACTGGTGCACGAAAAGAGGGGCCAAATTCTTTTTTATTTTCAACCTTCTCTCGAACCAGTTCTCCAACTTTCGGAAGCCAGCCGGCTACCGGAATCTGCAACGCAGGATCTGTGGCTGAAGGCAAATGTGTAGTTGCAAGTTTGTCTCGGGCTTCTTGTAAGTCCTGTAACATAGCAGAATGGTTATCTACATCAAACTTGGCGGATTGCGCCGCGATGTCTGGACCCTCAAGGTCAGGCACAAACATTCTTATGCCAAAGAGCATTTCGTATGGGGTCCGCCCACCCAGAGGTCTTCTAGGGAGATTATTAAGTGCACGTTGAACGGTATACAAATGGGCCAGCCAGTTCCTGCCAGTACCTATAACCCTAGCTGTTAAGGATTGCTTTAAGTCACGGTTCATTCGTTCAACGATAGAGTTGCCCTCAGGCCTATACGGAGACGAAAATTTCACCCGCACCCCAAGCGAAGCCATTGCATCCTTGTAAGCCCTAGAGGCAAACGCTGGACCTTGGTCCGAATGGAAGGTGCCGCATGCGAAAATTCCCACAAAGACACGCAAATCCCTGATTACATTTCGGGCGTCAGCACTCCGTTGTGGCCAGACCCAGAGAAACCGTGTGCACGAGTCCACTGCCACTAAGATGTATTTATAGGCAGTGTCTGATGAGAATGGACCGCAGTGATCCAAGTAAACACACCCAAAGGGTCTGTTAGCAATGCAGAGCGGTGTTTGTGGTGGACGTGTTACCGTGGAAGGCTTAATCTGTTGACAAACGTCGCAAGAAAGCACAAAAGCACGGGTGTCTTTATATAACCCACGCCACCAATAACGCTGCTGCAAGATGGAAACAGTAGCTGACACACCTGCATGAGCAGAAGCCATGCCTTCGTGTGCAGCTGATATCAAGGCACTCCTGCGGTCCGCGTTGGGGATCAGCCGATCTCCAACGTCAGGTATAGTTACATAAGGAACCTGATCGGGACTTAATGTGTAAGAATACTTGGAAGGGAAACCTGTAGGGTAATTATTACCTTCCTTGGTTGCAGCAATAGCTGCTAATATAACAGGGTCTATTTTAGACATGGACCTGGTAACCGCTGCTACTGAACACGTGACTACTGCTGAACGGGCAGCTTCATCTGCCAGATCGTTACCAATAGCGTGTGCGCCCACCCGCTGATGGCCTAAGGTGTGAACCACCTGTGTGAGGGGCAGACGTTGTTGCAATTCTGCCACTCGAACCCAAAGCATTTTATGCTTAATTGTGCTCCCTTTTGCGTCCTTGTAGTCGTTTTTCGACCAGAAAAACAGATTGTCATTGTAAGATTGTACACAGTAAAAAGAATCACATACAATAAGAGTGGTCTCATCCTGAGAAGCGAACTCAAGTGCAAGTAGCAATGCATGCAGCTCGGCCAATTGTGCGGTACTATCTCCAAGTGTGCGAGTGTGCACTACAGTGGATTTGAACTTTCCATCCACAAAGGATCCCGCAACAATAGCACATGCAGCAGAATAAGCGTGCTTGGACCCAGTGGCCGGTTGCGCCGAACCATCGGTGTAGATCACACATTTGTAATCCTCAAGCGGTAGTAAAAACAAAGGAGGAGGATGAACGAATTCATACTGCAAAAACTCCTGAGTCTGAAGGGAAGAATCAAAAACAAAAGTGACGTCCGAAGACGTCAAGGATGTAGCCCATTGTATCCAACGGGGATGCATTGCTTTTGAGTTCGGTACACTTGCCTTTGTTACTGCCTCCAGGGCAGGACAGGGTGTTACCACCAGAATCCGCTTTCCCTGTGCCAGTGCGCGTTCTTTCAGAATCGCCATTTGCACTGCAGTTAGAACTTTTTCGACAGATGTAAAGCGCAATTCAGCGGAAGTGTACAGATGTGACTTGTATGCGATGGGTACTGTATCACCTTCATTAAAGGTTAAGTATGTGAATCCCACCGCCCCCGGAATTATTCTAATCACCAGGTTTGTGTGGTTATCACGAGTCAAAAGATATTTAGACTCCAAAAGGTCTGTCTGCAAAGACTGCAGAATTGAGGTGTGCTCAGGCAGCCAGCAAGACCTTGAATAAGTAGGTTGTATCAAAGCATACAAAGGCTTGATACGCTGGGCATATTCGGGAATGTAAGTACGCCCGAAATTCAGGAACCCCAGCAAAGACTGAAGTTTCTTCAGAGTATTTGGGGGGCACAAGTGTGCACATTTTTCCAAGAAATGGGGGCTAAGCCCTTACCTTCGTTATTGAGCTCATAGCCCAAGAACAGAACAGTGAATTCAGCTATGTGTGACTTAGCAAAGTTAAATTTGTAACCCTGCTCCGCAAATTCAAGAATAATGCGGTCCACACGGGACAGGTGCTGATATAACTCGTCGTCTGTCAGATAGATGTCGTCTACATACGAACATGCGTCTTGATCAATGTCATTTAACAATGAAACAACACGGGCGGCGAAGATACCCGGACTATTTTTGTAGCCCATGGGTAAACGCCGGAACTGGAATAATTTACCACCGGATGTAAATGCGGTCCATTGACCACTCTCCGGGGCTAGGTTGTGCGTGTAGAAACCGTTTGAAAGGTCAAGTGTCGTTTTGTATTTTTTACGAACAAGACTGTCTACAAGCGCAGAACTGTGTGTATTTTGCACCGCAAAGTTCCGACAATGAGAGTTTAAATGTCGGTAATCCAAAACTAAGCGGTACGATCCATCAGGTTTAGAAACCACGAAAAGGGGATTGTTCATAGGTGATACGCATGGTTCAATTACTCCCTGATATTCCAACTGTGTCAGAATTTCGGAGACGGGGCCTTTTGCCTGCCGTTTGATGGGATATTGGGGTTGTGGCTGCGGTAGTGACCGCAAAGGTATTGCATGAGGAGGTGATTCTTCATCCCATCCCACATGGTTGCGGTATAACGCTGGTGCCAGGTACACAGCCCACTCAGCTGCAAGTGCTTCAGCTTTGTCTTTTGGGACATGCCGTGAGAAGCTTGGAAGGATTACCTCCTCTCCTTTATGTGCAGCTAAAACGAATGGGGGTGGCCAATCCACCTCCGCTAACAAAATGTCATATGAAGAGGTTAGATTTTCCCAAAAAATCCCTTTTATTTCACGCGGTATATCACCTTCAATTTGTATGACTATGTTGTAAAGTCTGTCAGGGGGTGCCACTCTCGTGTCAGCCGTCTCTACAGTAACGAATGTTTCAGTTGCTGTCGCCTCCATATGAGGACGTAGCGCCTCCCGCACTATGGTAACTTCCGCGGCGCTGTCTAGGAGGGTCACTGCCCACGTCCAATTCTGGAGTCTCGTTCTCACGGTCTGTGGCATATTTTGCTGTGACAGCGGCAACCTTTTTCTTCTGAAATTGCGGTCGAGGAAGATGAAAGTCTTCTGCTTTCCCTCTGACTTGTTGTCGAGGTTGGTCTCGCTCCTGGGGAGCCTCTCGGCCCCTTCCTCTATCTTGCCGTCCTCCTCCACCAGCCTGTGACGACGTCTGGGCCTGTGAAGAACGAGGAGAACGCGTATCAGAGCTCTGAAACCTTTCTGGTGATTTAATCCTTGACCTATCACGTAAATCATAAGTACGTTCAGAAGAAACCGAAACTGGGGAAGCGCCTCTCGACCCCGGCTTCTTTTGTTGCTTACCCTGTTTTTTCTGTCTCCAACTCTTTTTAGTGAAGACTGGTCTATCATCTTTCTCAGATGTACTTTTTGTTTGTGTAACTTGTGTTTGCGATTGAGTTTGCATTTTTACAAAAGGCTTGTTGCCTAGGCTGTTTCTTCCAATCGTTTTATAAGCCCGGGCAATAATTTTCGGCAATTCGCGGGGCCTGTCCAACTCTGGGACTAAAGCCAAAGCATTCGCTACTTGAAAGTTCATAGCATCGCCCTTGACATTTCCAAGGATCAGCTCAGCTACTACATCAAACACTCCCACTAGTCTCATCCCCAATTCCACAGCCGCTTCAGGGCCATGTTCATCCTGTACTTTTTTAATTACAGAGGGCAGAACCGTCATGGAAGGAGTTCCAAAACATTTTGAATAAACTGCTGCGAATACCTTACCCCAGTTTTCACATGATGTCAAATCGGGGATTAAGTCTTCTGGCAAACTTATCGTAAGGATGCGATGTTTATCCACTGGGGACGTATGTGGAAACACCGCTTCTATCTGATCGAACTTTTCGGCAAGCCAATAAGGATAGTCGTCCTTATTTTGTGGACGTTTGCCCATCACAGAATTTACCATGACAGGACTTATGGTCACTCCAGCGGCTATAGCTGGTTGGCCTGCGACTACAGGAGCAGCTCCATGTAGGCTACCTGTAACGTATGTCACTAGGGCTCGATGCACTCGCACCAATTCGGTATGCATAGTGCGAAGTTCCGCAAGCGGTAATGCCAGATAATTCGGATGCGGAGTATACCCGGCCAATACAGGCCAAGTGGCCCCCTGAATTGATAAGGGGCCTAAACGAACTGCGGTAGTTGGTTGTGGTAGGGCGCCATTAAACCAAACACGGTGCTGCCAAGCCGTGAGAGGTACTTCAAGATTGGTATAGGGTCGATAGGCAGCAGGAATAGCGGTGGGCTTATATTCATGAAACAGATTATCATCTGCCTCCACCGCTTCAAAAGTGATCCAAGTGTAAAACACCTCAAAGTGGTAAGCCGGATCGGCTTGAACCACAAAGACCAAATCGATCCCTGTATCAGGCACTCCATACACCCGTAAGTGGTCACGGAGTGGTCCTCGGCTATGTGCAGCTATCGCCACACCAGCCATAACTAAACAATTTTATTCGACAACCCAACAGGGAGCACAAAATGGGTTTGTTATGTAACCTTTTTTAATAACTTCAAGCTTGAAAGAACCCATAAAACGTTCAATATAGGAGGTATCACCGTCACATACGCCTCCGGAAGCGTACGCGAGGGGTTTGTGGACAAGCACAAGTACTACTCAAGCGTCTCGCAGATAAGCTGCCCCACGGTGGTCGCGCCATGTCATAAGGTTTCTGCACATACACAGAGCTATGCACAGGAAAATGGGACCCCGGAATACAGTGGTTTGCCACCATATACCGTAGCACCCAAAAACCCCAACCCAACTAGCTTAGCATCCCATTAGCACCCAAGTACTAATGTTTGGACAACCCAGAACACGGTATCTTTATCTCAGGACTCGCAGAAGCAAGAACACTCTTTCGTCACTCACTCGTACTTGTCCACAAGATGCGTAGGAAGAGACACTGAATAGGTTAAAATGTTTATTCCAACTTACGTGCTCTAATGTACAGTACACGTGTCAGTACTAATAGCATAATGCATATGACTAATATAAGCAGCATGGTTACAATTCCATAGAATACAAACGGGGAAAGCATCTCAGAGCTCAGTGGATAAACGTATAAATAACATTACCACCCTCCCCTTGCAGTAAGATAGTTTATTATAATAATAGAAGACCTCTGGGCTTAGTCTAGCGAACCCCCATACCTCAGTCTCTAGATGCAGAATTACATCAGCAGGACATCATAGCTCTTCTCACTGAAAAGGATTTCTCCAAGTGTCCAGCGCCAGTACAAACTGCAGTATTAAAAGCACACAAAGTTTCATGGCATTTGCGCCTAATGTTATGTCTGGGTGCGCGAGACTGGCCATATCAGGAAGAACCGAAATACATTGTTATGCGACCTTGTACATGTTGTGCAGTCTGAGCCCAAATCGAACAAGAGAAAAGGTGAAAGACAGAAAATGCAGACAGCGCAAAAGAACTTGGCAAGAGCAAAGGGCGAGGGAGCCCTGGCTCAGTGTAACGTGCGCAAAGAAAAGCAGCATGGCAGCCAGGCCTAGGCCAACATAACAAGGCAGGTAACAATCCACAAGACACCCTGTGTGCGACTCGCGCGGCTACGCGTACAGGGGGGTCCGACACGGACCCCCAAAGTACGGCTCCGACTGCTCTTTCGAGCCGGAGTGCGCGGCTCGGTCGGACTGCTCGCGGCGCGCATCGTACTTACCCGGCCGGGGAACGTCTCCATTGCGCGGTGCGAGTCGAGTCCGAGCGAGTCGGTCGCTGCGGTTAGACCCGGGTACGAGTCGGTCGGAGCGGTCGGGACGCCCGGACGAGTCGGTTGGCGATTTCGCATCGTACTCGCTCGCCCGGACGCGCGTACGAATCGGTCGGGCAATAGGGCTCCGAATCGGATCCGGTTAAGCCGAATCCGATTCGGAGCCCTACCGGCCGAGATCGGAATCGGCCCCTTAGTCTGGTCATCTCTAGCTTTTTTATCCTGGGTGTGTACTCGGCAAAGGCGAGTACGTTCCTAGCATCACACGAACCGTGAACACCGAAGAAATGCAGCAGTGTGACGGAAGACAATTGTGCGGAGAGGTACAGGAATGGGCCAAGACAAAAAAAGCAAGAATGTTCGACAACATTAAGTGCTGAAGGCAATAACTGCAGGGGCTAGGGTGAACAACTGCAGATGAGCGGAAACGGTGTATATGGAAAAGTATGAACGGCAGGGGAGAAGTGAGTTTGGGAACTGCAGAGAAACCCAATACTGCTTCAAGGGTGAAGGTTATAAACTGTAGGGGAGGTAGAGAGCAATAACCGGGTACGGATCAGGAATTGCTGCAAATGGACGGCAACAGAACTGCAAAGAATGAAATGAAACAGGAACTGCCAAAGAAAATAGTAGCAAGGGATGACCCGGAAAAATCAACGAGATAGAGCGCACAGAAGGCTTAGAGCTGGGAGAAAGGTGCAAACTGCTGAAGAGGGTGGGTAGGACTTGCCGAGACAAAAAAGCAGGGACACGTTAAAACAATGACTTTACCTCTCTCTCAATATGGGTTTCACTTGAGGAGAACACCTGCTTATCGGATTGGAAGAAAAGCTCCGAAACCCGTTCAAATAACCAGCTTCTCTTCCAAGGTGCATGAAACACAATGCGCACACCAGGAACAGGAAGCGCTAAATCTAAGTAAACAGGACAAATTTAGGCATGTCTCTCTGAAACTCTCGCTGCTTGCTCCTGTGAGCGCCACTCCTGACTGAGAAGATTCCGCTCCGGGCTCTGGCTGTGCCAGGCGCAGGCTAAGCATCTCCGGGAGCGGGAAAGACAGAGCGTGTCAGCAACAAGCTGTGGGGCACAGTGGAGGATCGATGGGAAGAGGGAACAATGTGTTTCATATTTGCCTACTTTTTACAGATGCTAACTCTGAACACGCAATGCTTGAGAGGTTGAACTAAACATGGAAAATTTACGGGACTCATCGTGTCACTTTGATGTGCATCGGACTCAGGTCGATAAGAATCTGTGGGAGGAGACTCACGAAAGGGCAAGCTGCTGTGCCGGTGGAAAAGGTTGGGAGAGGAGGTGTTTGCTCAGGGCTGAAAGTGAGGCTTGGAGCACGATGCATTCCAAGCCTCGTGTAATAATAAATTAAAGAGTATTAAAATAGAGCCACATGCAGCTTGAAATGCTGCAGCCAGGGAGAAAATGATTATGTAAATGCACTGTGCAGGGGAGATTAGGTAAACAAGCACATTGCTTGCGCTGTGCTTGTAAACCATAAAAAAAGGGCCCCAAAAGCGGATGGAAACAGTACTTCAGCGACAGGAAACTGATAAGAGAACCACACCAGAGGAACAGCAGGAGGAAACAGTGTGCTAGTCAATAGAAACAGAGGAAACATAAGTGGCAAGCACAGGAACCAATGAAAAGCAATGAAAGCAAGGGGGCGGGATGAAAGCCCCTTTTAAGATATATTTAATACAAAAGATTTCACAAGCACAGCGCAAGCACTGTGCAGGCGAAACATAATACAAAAGATTTCACAAGCACAGCGCAAGTGCTTTGCAGGCAAAACCTAAAAATGAAGGTTATATGTGTGCCTTTGTAATTTAACCAGAGATAGTAAGCAGCCATATTTAAGCAGCTTGCATGCACAAACAAGCATCGGAGGATCCAGGTAGCAAGTGACTCCAATGGGTTCAGGTGGCACATTCCCGACGGGTGGGAGCGGGGCTGAGTTCTACAGCCTTTAAGCTGGCTGAAGGGGGCCTTCACAGATAATTATCCAAACACAGGCTAATGACTAGAATTAGGGTCAGGATAATTCTAACCGGGATACTGGGCTGTGTCAGTCTGATCTCAGATGCCAGATCAAAACCGCTTTTTAACACTTCAAAAGTGGCAATGCTATTTATCTTGTTGTAGGTTTAATGCACAAGCTGACACATTTTTTCTTGTTTCTTGTTGATTCCTTACTTAACTAAATATCAAACAGAGGCCCTTTGTATGTAGGTTATTAGCACTAAGGCTGCATTAGATTTATATCTTTATGTTGTCAAATGTGCAATAGGATTTAAGTTACACAACTTGTGGAATAGTGACTGCTTGCTGCAACTTAAGTGAATTGATGAGATTGACACTGTGGAACTCACTCCAGCAAGCACACCACTTCACAACCCCGCCTAAGAAATCCATCAGCCAAGTGCCTCAAAGGGAGCCCCAAAATAGCCAGGAACAGATGGGAGGTTGACCTAGACTCAACGTCTAGATATTTGTGATTGAATAACCATGCTATGATCTACATTCTATCAAGAAGATGTATACAATAGCCTTTCTGTCTTCTGTGTCTTATGGTATATGCTGTAGTACTGCCAGCAGAATATTTTGCACTGTCTTTGAAGTGGCCTGCACTGATCTGGTTAAGGATGGGTGGAGGTAGAGGACAGAAGGGACCCTTTTAGGCACAAGGCATTCCTCGTCCAAGAGGGGTTTCTACTTCCAAATGGCAATTGAAGCGTTTTGGTACTGTTAGGCACTCTCATATCACAGGGACTACATCACAATATAATAAAAACAGGTGTACACGACAGAGGCCCTTCTCAAGGATTAGATTCGCATCAACTAAAAATGGCATGCAATTTTGTTTTTTTAACATGCTGGTTTCATTGGCACTTCTTACCGACAATCCAGTTCTAACAGCAACATGGCAGAGAAAGACTAGAAGGAACAAAAAATGGATATGAAAAGATTGAATTTTAGAATACAGTGGTTCGCTAGGATTTTAATCTCCATAATGAACAAAGAAGGGCTCGCTTCTCATAGTAGAAGATTGAGAGTATATCTAATTATACAGTAACAAGACATACAATGTAGGCAGATGTTTTTTGCAATTATTTTATTAATTGCATTTTGCAGTTTTCTATTTATGTTCCTTTTTGCAGAAAAGATCCAGTGCTCATGCTTGTGGTGAAGACAGGTGCTATGAGGAGTGAAGATATAAAAACAAAGTGCATCACAATTAAAAAGACATATGACTCCTTTTTTTAGTTATTTTCACAATATGTTGCAAGTCTATAATGTCTGTTGTCGACGGCATTTCGACAATGTTTATTTCAAGGTCATTATCAGGGCGGGAGCAAGAGCGCCTGGTATCTAGAAATTTAAAGAGAAGCAAAAGTAAGAATACTGTATGAGGGAGCCTGTCTATATGGAGGGAACTGAGAATTGGTTGCAAAACTTGCCTGGTAAGCGGGAGAAGCCATCCTGTGGGAATTAGCAGGAACGCATACTTGGGCGGCACCAAGTGTCCTAGATATAAAGAAAAATAAGGTAAGTACGGGCAAGAAAAATTAGCACGTATCGATTATGACTCCACTGCAAGTGTGGATAGTCACCTTTTAGGCAAAACCAATTTGTCTTCTTCTCCGTGATGGGAGTGCTGGAATGTAATTACTATAGTCACTAAAGATCCTCAACGCCAGCTAGCCTGAGGGGAGCGTAGCAGAAGATATCTGGTCCTTCAGAGCCTGGTTCCAAATATCCAAGTCCTAGGGAAAGGGGAGGAATTAGAGAATATATCAGGGGGTGCAGCTGGTACGGTAGTCTGCATGATCTAGGGCGGCTCAAAGCATTTACATACTGACCCGAGTGAGAGGCCAGTCACAGGGCCTTTGGCATGTAATTTAATTCCAGAATGCCATGCAGAGAAACAAAGAAAAGTCCACTGTATGAGAGCACTCAACGTCTAGGGGGAAGAGAAATGGGACATAATTAAATAGCCCCGAGCAGTAGTTAATTAGAAGGGAGCATCCAGCTTACCAAGACAATGCAATCGAGTAAGTCCGTCCGGTACTGCTGAGAGCGGGTAGCTGGCATATCAGGATCGCACGCTATAAATGAAAAAGCAGCATTGTAAAACTACCCTGATGTTAGCGATGTAACACGAATCAGGGAAAGATAGCAGGAAAAGTTTACCCCGAAGAGTCAGGGCACGGGAGCAGGCAGTTGGATTCGGGAACTGCGAGATACTTGCAACAAGGGGTGAGGGAGAAGGACTAGATTGGAGCAATGAACAGCAAAGAGAGAGAGCAGACGGTGCTGCTACAATATTAAAGACAGTTACATTAATACAAATATATCACAGACAAAAAAATATAATTAATGAATAGTGCAAAAAGGGGATTATTTACTAAACAATCACATTTGCTAACAAAGCTCAATTATTAAGAAGAATATTTCCCAGAGCTTTTGGGAGTTTCACAAAAGGTGGCATAATACTCCGGTGAGGGAATGATTGACTACATGGAGACCATATCAGGTAAGGTAGCCCTCTATATGATACTGTTCCATTCTTTCTGCATATTCAGACCTCTTGAAAATGAGTCACATTTAAAGGTCCATTTACATTTGGAGGGCTGGAATAGAAGGATTACTTGACGATCCAGAGGGCCAGGACTTTAATGCTTTTATCAAATTCTTGAAGAAATGGATTCTTCAAATAAAGGGCTGATCATTTCAAAAAGACTTTGAATTAGGAAGAGCTCATAGGGTCCCGGCCTATCTCAATTCACATAAGAAGTCTCCAAGACCAATTGTGTGTAAACCTCTCAGAGTCCAGCACACAGAACTCATACTGAACTATATGAGGAAAAATAACCACAGTATCTGGAAAGGTCACAAGATATATATATCTCCTGAGACTACTCGAAAACCACAGTGAACATTAGGAAAGACTTCCCGGCCCTTAGACCAAGGCTGAGAAACAGGAACATGGAATTTTCTTTTGCAGGATCATCAAAATATTGAGTTTCTCTGAATGGTTCCACATGTATCTTTGCATCGGACATAGAGTTGGAAAAGTTCCTGGATGAAATTGATGATGCGGACATTGATACTTCATTTTCTAGGGCTAAATCTTCTCCAGACTGAGACAAGTAGGAGATTTGCGTAATCCAGTTCTTTATGCAGCTGTTACTCTTGGTGACATTCTATATGCCCACAAAGTACTGCTATGTTCCCTAATAACGGAATCTTCATCAGTTTTAGTACAAATTGCGTATATTTTTGAAGTCCTGTGCAATTATTAACTTTTCGTTAATCCGAGATTGTTTTCCTGATTGTCTTCAAAACATTTATTTATTGTGATGTTTTCGAAATGGTTTAGCCAGATTGGTTGATAACTGTCCATTTATTATAGCTACTGCAAGCTTCTACCTATGTTCATGGTCTCGTAATATAATCGGACTACTCCTGCGTTGGACGAGTATTTTGCCCTCTTCCCCACATTGCTGATTTATGTTTCTCAGGGAGGAGGGAGCTATGGGATTGGGTTTTAAGGGTGTTAGACTTGGCATCTTTTGGCGTGTTTCCCCTGACTTTTTGCTTTCTGACCTCCCGGTTTTGACTCTGTTTTTGCTGGTGTGATAATTCTGCGCACTTTCCTCACTGCGGTCCAGTGGGAAAGTGCAAGTGCTCCCGTATAAAATGTGTTATGGATTGGTGTTTCCATGATTGGCCTATTTGGTTTATGTGTCAGTCCCTTGTAAAGTGCACTGCGAGTGCCAGGGCCTATAGACCAAATGCTGTTGGTGGGCTGCAGCACTGGATTGTGCCACCCACGCAAACAGCCCGTAAAGTGTAACTCGGGCCTGCCATCGCAGAGCCCGTGCGCAGCCTGGGGCTGCCATGTCGACTTGGCAAGTGCACACACTTGCAAGTCCCTAAACCTTCCCTTTGCTACATGTTAGTCACCCCTAAGGTAGGCCCAAGGTACCCCTGTGGGCAGGGTGCGTTGTACGCGAAAGGTAGGACATGCCCGGGTGTGTGCGGCATGTCCTGATAGTGAATTACAGCCTAGTTCGTTTTTCACTATTGCAAGGCTACCTGTTCCCCCTAGGCCAGAACGGGCAGTTTTGATTATTACAGCTTATGATCCTAACTGACCCCGGGAACATGGTAGAAATTCGAGTTTAGTATGCCTGGACTCAGAATGATAAAATGCAGCTTTTAGTGAAGTTGGTTTTAACATTCTGTGTTTGAAAATACCACTTTTAGAAAGTGGGTATTTTCTTGTCTAACCTTCCAAGCCTGCCTCTGCGAGGTTGTGTATTCCTTGTCTGGAATGTGAGTGACAGGGGCTGGGGGATGCCAGGAGACAGGGTGAGTCAGCGCAGGGCTGAATAGCAAGATCTACATGTAGATGGGTGGGAGGGGTCGCACCTGGGCCCTGAATAGGACAGTGCCTTCCCTCCACAATGCTGGCTCCACCTCCTGTGGTGCGTCTGATGTCCCTGGCCTACTCACTGAAAGAAGGGACGGAGACTTGTCAACAAAGTGCTCCAGAACTGGTTTGGACTAGGCAAAGGCCTCTCTGCCTTCAGAGAACAAAGGAATTTGGGATATAAATATTGGGGCCCTGACCCCATGAATTTAGATCTCGCTGGAATCAAGGAACCTGCCAAGACGAAGAGCTGGAAGAGCTGCCAGGAGGAGTACTGCCCCTTTGCTGTGTTGTTGCTTTGTTGGGTTGGCCTGCAGCTGCTGCTTCTGCCTTGGGCAGTGAAAGGACTGGACTGAACTTTCTACAAACTTGTGCTGAGTATCTCCAAGGGCCTGAAACCGAGCTGGCCTCCTGTTAAGAAGTCTCAGGGACTACAAAGACTTCACAAGCCTCTGGGTACCGCTTCTGGAACGCTGTTTCAGTTGCCACAGAGGAAGGGAACCGCAACCGACTCCGTCAACCGAATCCATCCCTGGCCGGTGACCTGTTTGCACCGCAGACCGCATCGCCCCGCTTCGCATCGCAACCCTGGTCTCACCGTGGGCGACGTCCGACGCCGCCAACATCGAGCCGCTGCTTGCACCGTGACCTGTGGGCACCGCAGTTCGCATCGCATCGCTTCACTGACCCAACCGGACCCGACCGACGAGGTCGCTGCAACTGGCTCAAGAGTCGTGACCGCACCGCATTTGGGGCACCGCTCGCACGTCTGCGACGCACCGCTCCGACTCGCACCGCTGTCCGACGCCAGCTCCCGCACTCCGGCTTGGTCGCCTGCATCGCAACCTGTCAGCACCGCATCGAGCATCGTCTCACCCTGCATCGCACGCCTTGGACTCACCGACTCCGTCTGCACGACGCTCATCGAGCCGCTGCCTGCACCGCATCGAGGGACACCGCACCTTGCATCGCTCCGTCTTGCAACGCAACCGCGACGAACGCCGACCGGCTCGTACACTCCGTACCAGCCACAACGAGAAAGGTACTGTAACCGAGTCTGTTCACGACTCTGCTGGCCCGTATCGACGCGGTCGGCTGGAACTGTTAGACTCTGTGGTTTTCAGCATCACAATAGGCTCGGACGGAGCTACCGACTCGTACGAACTTTGCTTTTGTGCTATTCCTGCAAAGAAGAAGTTAACTTATCAAGTATTCGTTTTTAAAGTATAGTATTGTGGATTTTTGTCGTAATTGGTCGTCTTGAGTATATAAAATATTGGTTATTTTTCTAAACTGGTGTGGTGTCCGTTTGTAGTGCTTACATTGTATTACTGTTGGTTACGTGCAAATGCTTTACACACTGCCTCTGGATTAAGCCTGACTGCTCGTGCCAAGCTACCACGAGGGTGAGCAGGGGTTACTTCACAAGTGTAACAACCCTTACCCTGACTAGGAAGAAGGGTCCCTACTTGGACAAAGGTGCAAGCCCTTGCCAACTAGAGATCCCATTTCTAACAAAGGGTTTGATAACCTGTTTAGCCACTAGTTTTACTGTTTTTAGGGGGAAATATTTTTAACCTGTGCTGGAAGCTCGTGATTTTATTATAGTCCAGTTCCTAGATATAGCTCTATTCCTTTTTCTTCTCTTTCTTTACTGTCTCCTCTTTCTCAGAGACTTGTACACATTTGTGATCTGGCTTGGCTATTTTTTCTGCAATGTATTTCCTTGAGGACTCTTTGGAGAACCTCTTTTTATCTAATTGTGTCTCCTTATTACCTAGAGTCCATGTTAGGAATTGTATTTCAAACATCTTTTTCACATTAACTTATGGCTCAAATGAAAAACAGCTTCCACATCCTTTCGCTCAAGCCAAGGGTCTGATTTGTCCTGTTAAAAAGCACACATTAACCGATTATCTCTATAGATTGAAAGGGAATATTCTTCTTCTTCAAGAGACTAAAGCCAAGAGAGTGAAGCTACCTCTTTTTTAAACAAATGGATAAATGATGTGGCCAGCTCTCTTGCTATGGGTAAGAAAAATTGTGTTTTAACTCTAGTAACCAAGAAATAGAATATCTCCATAATTACTAGTAAGTCTGACAGAAAAGGCAGATGGCTAATCTCAGAAATTTGCAAACAGGGGAAATTATTTAATGGTATTAATGTATATGCGTCGTATGGGGATGTCACCGACCTGTTGGATCCAGCGCATCAGCTGGCTTGTACTTCCTTGCCTGTCCAGGAAGTCAGGCAGAAGGGAGGAGCCACGTCTCTATGGACGACCCAGAACAAGAAGAAGACGCGGGGTCGCACCGGAAGGAGAGCGAGGAAGAAGGAAGCCAGCGTCGGGAGGAAAGTGAACGCGGAGAGGACGGGATAATCGAGGAAGTCACCCGGAAAGAAGCGTGCGGTGAAGCAGCTTGTCGAGGACCCGACCCTTCAAAGGAGAAACAGGAAGTACTGGCCGAAGCAGAGTCTCCTGCCCGCCGGTTATCCACAGAACCCCGCCGCGTCCCAGGAGGGACATGGCTCCATCAGGTGCGTGCCCAGTTCCTAGTTAGGAACCAAAAAGTCGTAAACTAACAATAAAAAGAAGGAAGAAGGGGGAGGAGGGCCAAACAAGAAGGTGAATAGGAAAGGAGGCGAACGAGGGGGAAAACCAGACAGAAAGAAAAAAGAAAGAAAAGAGAAAGAACCCTTAAGTTACAAAGAAAGAGACAGAGGGCCAATAATCAGTGAAATAACTGTTTTGGGTCTATCTAATTCTTTTATTTTTTTAGTCATTCTCTTGCTTTTGCTTGCTTTGCTAACAAGCACTCTCCCCAAGTAGTAGACTGAATTCACCATCATTAACCTACTTATTCTAAGTAAAACAAGGGTAGACACTTACCTGCTTCTTTGCTTCTATCGAGGGTGCTGGCGGAGAGGAACTCAGAAGGACCTGGAAAAGAAGAAGATGTTACGAAACACAAGACTGGAACTTATTTTTTTTGACAAAAGAATAATTTTATTTTCTTTGAAATAAAAAATTACAAAGACCCTTGTAACTATCCTGAGTAGTCAATCAAGCACCAATTCCTACTGACGGTCACAGGGGAACAACAAGGCTTTTGGGAAGAGCTCTCCTCAAATATGACGTTTAGACCTGACAATACATTGATCATCTTTGGGGGAGACTTTAATTTACCTATGGATTACACAATAGATAGATCGTCTTGGTGTTCCCACCGGCCCGCTAAAGCTCATAGATCTATGAGAAACGTATTCTTGAGATTTAATCTGAAGGATTCATTGAGACTCCAACATCCAGATATGTTGTATTTCACGTTTCTCTCTCTGCCACACTTTTCTTACTCAATGATAAACTTTCTAATGATTTTGAGTTCTCCCACTCAATATATTGATACCACAAGTATATAAACCAGACATATCTCTGACCATTCCTGCATCACTATCGCTTAAATGGGTGCTCCAATTAGTAAAAAAAAAAAAAAACAACCTCTGGAGATTAAACAACGAGGTTCTTAACGACACTGAACATAACTTTGAAATTTGTACTGAAATCTGGAACGTCCTTGACGCTAACCCAGTCAGTGATACCTCCCCTGTTACTAAATGGGAAGCTTTAAAAGCTACTATCAGATGTACACTCATCAGCCTCAGATCCTTCATGAACAAACTAATGACACACTAAATAACTCAGAAAAAGAATTTAAATTGATAGAACTCCAACACAGGCAAGATATGTCTAATACACAGCTATTAACCTCACTTAACAACAAAAAGTATGTGTACAATACAATACTGAGTATCTAAATCTGGCAGATGGTACATCTGTCAGGGCGATGGAGTAATTTACTCTGCTGCACTTGTGGAGAAACAGAATTTATAAATTTAGCTGAAATCCTGGTTTAAAACTCCTTATAAATCAAACTACTGGTATTCTTGGTGATTCTGATCCCCCATCAATTCCACAAACCGCTTAATTGCAGGGACAACTGAGAAGCCCTCGTCAGTACCATGACCACTAACTCAAGTGATATTTGCCTCCTACTCACTACATTAAGTTGAGTGTTTGAACAGATGCATGAGGGGGTCCTGGAGGAAAATCAGTAAACTTCAGATTGGGTTGAGGGAGAACAAAGTCATGTGTCCAGATCAAATTTAGGTTCTCTACTGCTGCTGCATTTTCTTAAAAACGCTTTGCAAATACAAATCAATCAATCAATGAGGGGAATTGTAAGCGCGCTACTCACCCGTGAGGGTCTCAAGGCGCTGGGGAGGGTCCGCCGCGCTGTTTAGCCGAAGAGCCAGGTCTTGACGGTCTTCCTGAAGGTGTTCAGGGAGGGGGCGCGTCTGATGTTTGCCGGTAGCTCGTTCCAGGTCTTATATATATATATATATATATATATATATACACCACCAAGTGCTGACCTATGT